>JAEAOA010001590.1:467500-815418 GCA_016746295.1 Potamilus streckersoni | reverse complement strand
ACGTTGCAAGTGTAGATCCAAATGAAGTTGTAGTTTTCCAGGACAAACAAGGACGATTAAATACGAGTAATGTACAACTATCAGATGTACTAGTACGAAATCCTACTGCAGTTGCTAATAATATTGTTACTTTTAACAATCAAGGTAAGATAGAAGATTCGGGTAGGTCAGTTAACGATTATGTTAGAAAAGCAGGTGATTTATTTACGGGAAACATTGTTATGAACCAGAACAAGATCACATACCTTGGAAACCCAACTGAGGATAATGACGCTGCTACTAAGAAATATGTTGATGATCAGGAATCAAAGTACGTGTCGGTGCATGGCGGTATAATGCGTGCATTTCTCAACATGAACAATAATGGCATCAATAATCTTAGAACACCAGAATCTGATTTTGATGCTGTAACAAAGAAATATGTTGATGATATCAACAATGAAATCACCAAGTTCAAAACTGATTTTACTAATCACATCACCACGTTTTTAAATTTTCGCAGAAACATAAACAAAACCAATAACGAATTTTTTGGAAGTCCGCCATCTGTTGATATTACACTCGACAATATTAACACAAAACTCAACGATATTATTAGTGGAATTCCTAGTATTGTTGAGAAAACAAGTATGATTAAAATTCCTCACAAGCAGATTAAAAATATTGTCTATACTGTTGCTTCTGGAATGTCTACTTGGTCGCCGCAAAATAACACTCTCAAACATACTGCAGAGGTCACTGGTGTGTATAGATTGTCCGTGTTTAGCAGTGCAAAGTTTAATATATTTACCTTATTTCCATGGCGTCACTCGACTGATAATTTCTCTGGAACCGTGTCTATTGTGTTAAACAAAGATGTTGAAGAAACTTTTATGCTAATAGCAGATGACAAAAAATTAACTGCTGTGTCATATTGGTATTGTCTGGAATTTGTGGCTGAAACACCTCAACTAGTTACTTAATCAAGCCTGAGATTATGTGAACAAATATTATAATGAAAAAAAGTATAGTTGATTTCAATCATATTTCAAAAGATATTCCAGGACAGGATGTTGACGCACTAATACAATACTACAAATATTATCATAAAAAACTTTGGTGCGTAAAAAAATGCTACAAATATTATAACAAGATACTTCGAGTAATATCATATCTACCCTTGTTAATGACTAGTTCTGGCATAATTTCAAGTGGTATATCATTAAACCCGTTTTTGTTAATCATATCCGGTGTTGGTGTTTCTCTTACAGCAGCTTGTAAAAAAGTTGAACCTAAAATTTCGATAAAAAAGCACGGCTGCTTAACATCAATTATAACTTACAAAAACTACTTGATCAAATAAGATCTTACCTACGAGGAGTAAAATATAGTATGGACGATTTAATACGTGAATTTCCTATTATTGACAACATGTTAACAGATATTCTACCCATGAGGATCAGCAAATATGAGAAAGATTATCAAAAGAAGTATGATATAACATAAAATTTTATATAATACCACTTACCTTATTGGAATTCTAATGCGTAATTTAGTCCACAATCGCCACGCTCTGCTAAATCGTAATGATTTGGAAAATTGAGTCTGACATATCATTTTGCTTATTCTGGAAGATCACGTAATTAAATTTTACCTGTTACCTAGATATTTTGCAACAGGTGTTCTATTGTATTTGTTTGGAGGTCTAGAGGGGTGGGGAGAGGAGTTGTTGAGCTCGGATTCTTAACGCAATTATTGATTGCAACAGGTGTTCTATTACGTTACCTAGGTATTTTGTATTTGTTTGGAGGTCTGGAGGGGTGGGGAGAGGGGTTGTTGAGCTCGGATTCTTACTTTCTCCTACTACTGTGTCGTACTTGTACTGAAACGTGCAACCAAGACCAACCTTGTCAGAACATTCAGGAAGAACGTGCTTTGACGGGAACGTGGGTTAGTGTAGAATTGTTTAAAGCCATTCATGAATCACACCGGATTGGAAGCGATTTTTGAATCTTGCTAGCTTTCAGACTTACATAGTGATATTTTCTTATCAGAATATTTGTTCTTCAGGTTTCTCTACTAAAACTGCAACGGAGACCAATTCTGGTATGTGAATTGGCTCATAACACTCTTACGAAAGGCTCGTATACTGTGCTAAGTTTAAAAACTCGTCAATGCCTTGAAAATAGATTATTATTTTGGGCTATCACAGTAAATATATCAATTAAATAGGAAAATATTATTTCCATGACGGAAGAAATAAGTAGCTATAAGAGTCAATACATGGAGAAAAATTTTATCCTAATGTCAATTCACCTTGTAGAAAAGTAGGAAAACAGTGAAGACACTCTTTGAATTGCTGGATGGTTTTCAGCTTGTATATTGTACAATTTGTATCGTTCCGTAAATAGTTTGTATCTGATGATGTGTAAACAATATACCAGTTCTGCCATGGGTACACGATGGTCCTCATGCGACATACAATTAAAAAACGTTTCTTCCATTGATATTCAAAAATTTGCAACAAAGACTGACAACATATATAATCATCCTTTCTTTATGGGAAAAGCGTTCTTAAGATTTCAGATATATGATTTAACCAGAAGAAGGCAACAGAATGAGAAAAAAAATATTAACTTAGTTGTTGTAAGAGTGATGTTAGTTTATATACTCAATCACGCGTCTGCTTCCCACCCCGGTTCTAATGGTTGGAGGCAAATCGTTGTTGATATATATATATATATATATATATATATATATATATATATATATATATATATATATATATATATATATATGTGTGTGTGTGTGTGTGTGTTGAGCAAAGATAGATCTTATATTTACTCTGGATGGGATTATATGGCCTTAAAATGTATACAATGTACCTTTGGTTAAGGATACAAATTTTGATCAGGTTCATATATATATATATATATATATATATATATATATATATATATATATATATATATATATATATATATATATATATATATATATATATATATATATATATGATGATCAAATCATCATCGAGTTGCGGTGTGAATTATTTCTTTCAGGGCTGTTACTTAGTATAATTATTACATATGTATAATACAGCATAGCTGAGTGAACTTGGATAAATATTATGATAGCATATCATATCGTATCCTGGATCTTGAATTTTGGCATAGATGATTATCCTCGCAGATGTCTTTCTTATCACATATTATATTTTCAAGAAAGAATTTTTTAATACTTTGTCTAGGAAGTAGTGCTTATTCAGGCTCATTTTTATTATACCGGGAAGACGCCACCATCAAACAATCAAGTCACTAAAACAATATATTTTGTTTGAAATGATTTTAGTCGTTTTGTTTTCATTATATATAATTTTGCAAATATTAGTCTTACATTGATAAGGTCTGGTCATTCAACAATCTGAATCTCTGCCTTTTCGCCCATCGTTTTAGTCAGGGCACTGTGACCTAATTGTACTGCTGATAAATGTTGTCTCTACAATAAATTGAATCTATGCGTGGACACATTTTCAGAAATGCTACACTATATTACCATAAGCAGGTAACTATGATATATTTTTGCTTCAACTTCTGGATGAGAAGGAAACTTTGTCTATTCAGATTGGTGTCCATAGTATACTTATGACATTACAAAATACGCACATAAGGCATGTCTGACTGCTGATAGTTCTGTATGTATAAAGTATATAATAGTTTCACGAACATACGTTTTCTTTAATGAAATTCAGAAATAGAACAATTGTATATACCCATTGAATAGCTTATGTTCCGCAATGCTGGAAATTAAAATGTTATGCTAATAACAGTTCTAAATTTTAGTTTCTGCCGTTGTTTTGTATTACGTTATTGATAATGCACGAGTTATCCTGTCTCTGTTAAGTATTGAGTTGCTATGTGCGATCTGAAATATACATATATAATAGAAATTGTTTTGTGTTCTTGTTTCATTATTGTACAGAACTGAAAAGATTTCATTAGCGTTATTTTTAGCTGACCTCATTCAGACACATGGTTACATTAAGTTTAAATGATTGGTCAGTATCAAGGTCATACATACATTACTGGCATGATCACCTTGTGTCATCAGCATTTGAGCACACGTGTCAAATGGCTGTAGTAGTGAGCAAGTGACCTATTGCGTGATCAAAAATTATGTTTAAGACTAAAGGTTTTAGTGATTTTGATTGAATCGTAAACGTGCCTTCAAGAGATCAGAAGTATTTTCTGTTGTGCCAATTTGGAGTTATTTGTTATTTAAGGATTTTATATATTCTCTGGAAAATAAGTGCTTCGTCATCAAAGATTTAAACAGAGACATTCGATGTGAAAAATTATTCAGAGTGCTAAAGCCGGAATATTCTTTAGTGATTCACAAAAGTCAAAGTGGAAATTTTGACATCAATACTTCATTCGTCTGACGTCATCGTCCGCCATCTTTGCACTTCGTCAAGATTTGAATTTGTATTTATTTAGGACTTTGTAGTTATAGAACGAGTGTGTTTTAGTTCTGGAAAATATTCACAAAACTGTAAGTCCTTTTTCATATATTTACTGTGTTTGGTAGGGAAATTCGTTTTTTGGTTAGAATTTAAAAAGCTTGTTGACTTCACTCTTTCTTTGTTACTTTGAACGAGCCGAGATTTGTAAGAAAGAAAATTGGTTTCTTGTCCTTGAATATTTTAACTTTGGCTAAATATTTCAGAAAATTGGTTTTTGAAATTTAAATTCTCCTAGTTTTTAAATCCAAAGTACTATTTTACATTTTGTGTGAAATGTTTAGTGAAAATAACAGGCTTTCGTTCATAAAAGTCATCAAAAGTGGTGACGTTTCTTTCTATTCCAACACAAGAACAGTCGGATAGTCTGAACATGATTATAAATGTCTCGAACTACTTGTGTTACTTGAAGAGCTTAAAAATTGGGTTCCTAATGACATTAAAAATCATCTTGAAGATCATACGATTGAGCCTTGGAAAATGCTGCTCTTGCTGCTGGTAGGTATTCCTTAACCTATAAAGTTAATATTGCAAGCAAAACTTTTACTCAGCAGCCCACTGGTAGAAAGTTATTTTAGCCTAATACAACTCCTCTTAAACCTCAGCCTGGCATAACTTCTAAACATCAAGATTCTCAGAAACTAACTTTAAAGTCCTTGTAAATTCCAACGTGCACATGATTCAAGAAAAAAGACACGTTATTTCTGATTGCTTCTAATTAAAATATGGGCATCAGAATCATGATACCAAATGCTCTTTTCCTAAGAAGTCAAGGTCACGGTCATGTATTGAAAGCAATACATTTGTTGGGTCAAATATACTCCAGTATGATTGTATTATGGCGAATTATGAACCATTCATGTCAAATGGTTCTATATCACTCTTGGGTGATTTGGCCAATCCCATTTCTGAGAAATCCTGTTCTAATGAGAGTGTTCTCATTCAGGAAACAGAGTGTGGCTTTGTTATTGTTCCTGTCTATGCTGTAAATGTGTCATCAGACTTAGTTTAAGGACATTTGGCAGTTGGTATTGTGTATAATGTACCAGTTGAGGGCATTTATTTGTTATTAGGCAACGACCTAGCTTGAGATAAGGTTGTGGTTAACTGACAAGCCTTCTTTTGATCAGAAAGTTTATCCTGGTGAAAAAATACCCTCAGTTATGCCCAGCTTGTGCAGTTACCAGACCTATGTGAAATAAAGCTTTTAAGAATGATTTTAAGAAGGAAACGATTTCTATAGCTGACACGTGTATCGGTCAGTCTTTTGATGAGGTCACTTTCACTACTGATTTGGGCCAATCAAAAGGTATTGATCACAGTGAATCTCTTTAAATACTCAATCTCCTTTATCTACTAAATGTGATAAACGATAAATCACTTGTTGTCGAACAGCTAAAAGATCTTGATATCTCCTGTTTGTTTCAGATTGCCATTAGTGACACTGAAACCACTAAAGTATCTGTCTAGAGACGCGTGGTCAATGAACTGAACTGTCAGATTGTCGTTCCAAACTCTTACAGACAGGAAATACTTAGTTTGTGTCATGAAACTCATCTGGCTGGTCATTTCGGAATAAATAGAATATATTGACACTTTCATTGGCCAAACACCAAAAGTGATGTTTGTAAGTTTTGTAGATCTTATTATACTTGTTAGGAAATTCCAATCAGAAGATACATAAGGCTCATCTGCAACCATTTCCTGCATTTGACGAACCATTTGGCAAACTTATGGTCGATTGTGTTTGTCCCTTACCTAAGACCAAGTCAGACACCCAATATTTGTTGACCACTTATATTTGTGTCAACAGGATTCCCAGAGGCAATTCCTTTATGGAATTATAAAAGCTTAGTAAAAGCTTTGATATAGACTTTTACTCATTTTGACATTCCTAAGTGTGTCCAAATTCCATGTTTGGAATCTTCCAGCAAGTTATATATATATAACATGAAGAATATGATTCGGTTATATTGATTTGACACGAGTAAAGTTTGGGATGAAGACATTCATTTACTAATGTTTGCTGTTAGGGAGTCTGTTCAAGAATCTTTAGGATTCAGTTCTTTTGAACTTGTTTTGGGACATAATGTGCTTGGACTTTTGAAGTTGTTGAAAGAACAACTTCTTTCTAATGAAAGTACTGAGCTCAATCTTATTGATTATTTGTCTTATTTTAAGTACAAGTTCTCAAAAGGATTGTGAGATCGCTTGAGGAAATCTGCGCTCTACTCAGTCCAGAATAAACTCGAGATATGATAAAAATTTAAAGGAATAGGAGTTTTCATTCTGGTGATTGAGTTCTAGCTGCTCTCTTGCCCTTTCCACAAAATCCCCTTCAGGCCAATATTATGGTCTATACACGGTGTAAAGGAAAGTAAATTTTTTAAATTATATTATAAATACTCCTGGTATGCGACAAAAAATCAACATTTTCACATTAACATGTTAAAGAAGTATATTCAAAGAAATAGCCAAGTAAATCATATACAATATATTTAGTTGTATCCGTTCCTCCAACTGAGGTTTTAAGTGAAGAAATTCAATTAGACTGTTGATCTTAGAGCATGAAATCTTCGGAATTCGGTTCATTATGAAAAATCTGGACCGGTAACATTTGTATTTATAACAAGAAGAAATGAATGAACTTGAACAGTTATTATTCGAATATGAGCACTTGTTTCCAGATATTTCTACAAGGACAAACAAAATTGTTCATGACGTTGAAATTGTTGATTCAAAACCTGTGAAACAACACCGATACCGGTTGAACCCTCTCAAACGGAAATACTTGAAAAAGTACATTCATTGGTTGCTGAAGAACAATTTCATAGAGCACAGTAGAAGTGATTGGAGTTCACAAGATATACTTGTTCCGAAACCGTATGAAACTTTCCATATGTGCACTGATCATAGGAAAGACAAACTCTTTTCCATTAATACGAATATATGATTGAATTGATAAAATTGGAAATGCGAAGTACGCCACCAGCTTTGACCTTCTAAAAGGATTTTGGCAAATTCCACTAACGGATGGGGCAAAAGAAAATTCGGCATATGTAACTCCAGACTGATTATATCAATATAAATTAATGCCTTTCCAGAAGAAGGATTCCCCAAGTATTTTTCAATGCTTGATGAATATGATTACTTCCGGTCTAGATAATTGTGATGCTTGTATGGATCACGTCATTACCTACAACGACACTTGGAAAGAACATTTTACAACGATCTGGAAATTCTTCGACAGACTCACTAATGCAAATTTGACAATCAGTTTATCTAAACGTGAGTTCTGCTGTGCTTGTGTAACGTTTCTGGGGCATATTGTCCGACGTGGTCAAGTTAATCCTATGGATGCTAAAGTCAAGGCTATCTATGATTTTCCTGTGCCTGTCAGTAAAATGCAACTGATGCGATTTTGGAGTATGGCCGAAACAATTGAAAGTCTTTTGTTCCAATTTTTCCAACATTGCTGAACCCGTGAAAAGATTGTTAAGTAAGAAAACAAGTTTCTTTAAATTCAAAATGTCAGGACGCTTTCGAAAAACCATACTCAAATGTGCACCAGTTCACACAGCTACAAATTTCCGTAGCCATTTAAGTTATACGCGGATGCCATTGATGTTGCGCCTGGAGTAGATTCAAGAAAATAAACTACTTAAAATCCGCGAATGAATGTTTGGCTTTAAATTTGGCATGACAGCATTTTGGAGTCTACATTAGCTCAGCTATTTCTCCGGTTGTTGCGTATCGTGATCACAACCCCTTCACCTTTCATCGATAAGATAAAAAATAAAAACCGTAGATTGTCAAGGTGGAGTTTGCATTTTGCAAGAATATAATTAAGCACAATATATAATAACAATAATATAACATCAAGCACATCTAAAGATCAGACATTTGGCTTGCGGATGCACTTTCCTATGTATAGAACTATTTTTTAATGTACACTTTGTATAATTCATGACGTTTCTTATGTAATTTTACTTTTACTTCATGTATAATTTGCATATAGTAAAAAGGAAGATTTATAACATAAAGCTTTCTATTTTCTGTATGGGGAAGTGTTACGTATGAGCAATTAAATTGCCTGTGTTAGTCTAAAATGTTTTTAAAATTTTTTATTGTTTTTTTTATTATAATGATTATTTTCACGGATTCGATATTTTTAAAGTTCATTCTGTTTGTACAGAACTGAAAGTATTTAAATAGCATTTTTTTTAGCTGACCTCATTCAGACTTTTGGTTACATGAAGTTTAATTGATTGGTCAGTATCAAGGTCATAATACAATACCAGCGTGATCACCTTGTGTCAACATTTAGGCACACGTGTCAAGTGGCTGTAGTAGTGAACAAGTGACCTATTGCGTGATCTAAAATTGTGTTTAAGACTAACTTTATTTTAGTGATTTTGATTTAGTCGTAAATGTGCCTTCAACAGATCAAAAATATTTTATGTTGTTGTGCCAGTTTAGATTTTTTTTTGTTATTTAAAGAATAATGCATATTCTATGGACAATAAGTGCTTTGTCATCAAAGCTTTTTAAAGAGATATGCAGTGGAAATTATTCAGAGTTCTAAGCCGAAAAAATCTTTTGTAATTCATAAAATTCCACGTGGAAATTTTGACATCAATACTTCATTCGTCTGACGTCATCGTCCACAATCTTTGGACTTCGCCTGGATTTGAACTGGGATTTGTTTAGGAAACTTTAGTGAATAAATGACTTGTGTGTTTCAATTCTAGAATTATTTTTTTTTAAAAAAAATATTCACAAACGGTAAGTCTTTTTGAATTTTGTATTGTGTTTTGCAGGGATATCAATTATTTTTGTTTTAGTCTGCAGTGCTTGTTGACTTCATTCTTTTCTTTGTTATTTTAAATTTACCGAGATTTGTAACACACACACACACACACACACACACACACACACACACACATATATATATATATATATATATATATATATATATATATATATATATAGATATATATATATATATATATATATACACATACATACATTCTTTCTGTATGAAAATAGATATAGATTTTCCAGTGTTTTTTTAATATTTAATATAATATTTATAAAACTGGTATTGAATTTACTGTTAAATACTGATCGCGTTATGTTTCACTGTTTTTAAAAATTATATTTAACACAGAAATACCCTTTAATTTACCTGCAGCGTCATTTCTTTTTTAATGTACGTAGTAAAATAAATGATCGCCCTGCAAGGCATGTTTTTTTTTTAGTCTCGACAAAGTTCTAGAAATGGAATGACGGAATTGATAATTTTAGGATCTCCCAATGCAATGTTGTTTTGAACATTTTTCTGGTATGCCCACAAACTTTTAAATTAAAGAACTAGTTCAATTGATCTGCTCATTCATTTAAAATGCGAATGCAACAACATATATTACAGAAATGCGACTCACATGGTTTGTATCCATGTGCAAAGGTGATAATCATGAAAGGCACTCTTATTAAATATCTCCGAACCAGTAATACGTCGTGTTTGTTCATAATACGATGCTATTTCTGGTTATGATCAAAACGTCCACCGTTACTTCCTTGAAAAAGAAAGCAAGATTTTATAATATATAAATGGACTGCAATTATATTCTAAAGGTCATGCCTTTATAGGGATCAACCACAAGATAACTTCTGTTTTTGCTTTGAAACTGCCTGTACATTGATAATCCATGTATGATGTTAAAGTATACGATTAAAAGATTAAAAGAGAGAATTTACCATACTGAACAAAGTTTGTGGATTTGGCTGACAAGATTCTCGTAGCCATAAATTGTAATGGAAGGTAATACGATCTTATTTATATACAGGATCTCATCAGTTACATGCAGTTCAAACGTTACACATTGTAGTATCATTATTATATCGGTGACATGAACAAACAACACACAAAAAACAAAACCATATTTACAAAAAAAGTATTTCAGATTGGCTGAACTGACGGCAGTAATTTCTCATATTATGACAAGAGAGAACAAAGGTGGAATTGAGTCGCCCAGTGATCCCTATAGTCATACAAAAATAGCAAAAAACTTCAAATCCTCTATGACGAACAGGCAGCACTTATTATTGAAATGTTTGGTGAGGAAGAAATCGAAGGGATTGAATTCATCTGCACAACAATGAAGGTAAAACTTAAGATTTCTCTACCATGTTTTAAGATACAAAGTAAATATAAACAATTGCCAAATATATAACATAATCAAATTAGTTCTAACAAAAATGCGTGACTGTGACTTCAGCATTCATATAGAAACACTCTCTATGTAATAAATAATAGTTCGTTATATATTTTGTTACAAGAATGTCGGTATTTAGTATTGGCATTTATTATCCTTTTGCAATACAATTTGATCTATCTATCTATCTATCTATCTATCTATCTATCTATCTATCTATCTATCTATCTATCTATCTATCTATCTATCTATCTATCTATCTATCTATCTATCTATCTATCTATCTATCTATCTATGTATGTATCTATCTATCTATCTATCTATCTATCTATCCATCCATCCATCCATCCATCCATCCATCCATCCATCCATCCATCCATCCATCCATCCATCCATCCATCCATCCATCTCTATCATTACCAGAAAGAAGAATAAGAAGAAGAAGATATATTTTAATTAGTTCGCAAAATTGTTTCAAGGAGATATAAATAGATTACATATATAGCAATATACTCCGTAATTTATGGCGACAATTTATTGAGATTGCGAAAGACGGAACTTGTGACATATTTGTTCATTTGCTTATATTAATATTGCACAAGGAAGACCCTAGTAACATGTGTATAAAATCATTACATTGATAATATTTCTAATTTTGATTACTTGTCTCCTATTCATTGATTATTGAAAGGATACAATTAGATAGTTTCACACGTACTGCTGTTTAGGTATTGCAAGTCCAATAATAATAATAATAATAATAATAATAATAATAATAATAATAATAATAATAATAATAATAATAATAATAATAATAATAATAATAATAATAATAATAATAATAATAATAATAATAATAGTAATAGGATTTTCGTATTCTCTCTGCATTAATGTTATAAAGGCTTATCTAAAGCAGAGTCGATACGTATTAAAATGTACTGTGTTAACATTATGTACAACAAATACATGAACTGGTTAAACTAGATATGATCACAGGCTGGATACGATAGAAACATCAACTTTGTTGTATGTTATTATGGGTTTCAGCAAATGATAAGCCTTACATGATGGAAAGTACGAATGGTAGAAACACAACCCGAGAAAACCCAGGGAGAACTGATGTGATGGGAAACTAATGGCAAGCTTTCTCACATCTACATTAAGTTTATTTTTTTTCTATTTAAGTTACCTATTTTCTTTAATTCAATTAACTTCCAAAATTAAAATAAAATACATAAAAAAATCCCAGAAAATATTGAATGGGAAATAACTCATATAGTTACCCCCATTCTTGATGAATATTGTTGATTTAATAAACAGAAAGATACGTTTTCTCTTCATTAAATACGCAACACACAAACTTTTAACAGGCTACAAGTATATTCGTTTAGTCTATATGATAAAACGGTGCGAAAAAGTCATGCGACGATAAAATGTGTCTCTCAAATATAAATTGGAAGTGATATAAAATAATCATGCGCACTAGTAATTAAGTATGATTGCAACTGAACGATTACTTACTGAGGAAACAAATATTGCGTACATTCTTAACCTCACGAGTGTTGGATTTCTAGATCTTTATATACTTGTTTTAAACCACGCGTGGCAAATATTTCTTGCCACATAATAATAACAAATCAATGTCAGAGTATTGACAAAAACAATCATAACAAAAATACAATAGTCCCACTACCACTAAAGCAGATAAAACGAAAATATGTCTGATAGACATTTTTAACTACCTGGGCAAATCGTTTGAACTGGTGAGCTAATACAATGAATAGAACATTGTCTGATTGAAGATCGTCACAGATGTACAACAATTGGAGTGTCGCAAAGCGAAGACGACATCTATTCACAAAAACATAGCTAATAATATATACTGAAATATGGCTATTTAAGTAAAGCAAAAATTAAGATTTAATTACTCGATTTTCCTACTGGAAAGCAAGTGATAGTAAATTAAAAGCTATTGTAAAATGTATTAAAAATCTATCCAAGACATAACATGCTTAAATAAGTAGACTGTAAATATAATCATTAGAGAATCAGTCAAGAAGAATGCATATTTGTACAAACTTTATTATGACGGTTGCTTTTGCTCCAATCTCAGTAATTATCTCACCGTTTTATTTTGCACAAAACCTTGAAATTATTTGTGCACTGTCGTCAAAACTTAGTCTGGTTTAATCCGGTTGAGTGGTAAATTTTTGTTTTTAAGCTGAAATACAGCAGTACAACATAACTCCCCCATATAATATATCTTTTTAAATTATTGTTGAGTGGTTCAGAGAGTAAGGAAGTACGTTGCATCAAGTGGTTCAGAAATTCAACTCTGGTGAGCTTAAGTAATATTTCTTTGCATTGGTCCAGAATTTCGATCCCGTGAAATCAAGAAACTTACTTCCTTAATACCTACTCATCGGTTTTATTAATATTTATCGTAGTTACAAGTAGTCCAGCTTCAGCCATAACTATGTTCAAGAAACTTTTGTCAGTATTATATTTGAAGGAACAGACACTATAGGTCGACTGGGATAAATTGACCTTGTATTTATATAAATATTATTATAAACACATGACAATATGATACAACAGCAAGAAGAGCAGCTTAAACTAGTTGATTCTAAGTAAGAATCAAGTCAGAAAATAGTTAATATTGTAAATGCAAGACTTGGAATACCTCATTATCCGTTCCTTTCACTTCTCTTCAGTGATAATAAGGTTCTTATTAATTTTCTGAAATTCATTGAGCGACCGAGGGGTGGGGTGGGGGTTGCCGGTGTGAACAGACCACATTTAAGACAAGTCAGTTCGCGAAGAAAAAGCTCCCTACACAAATGAAAATGCATGGTCAATAACGATAAAAAGAAACTTCTAACTGACCGGTGTCTCTGCTTGGATTAGTTAGTTCATTTGTTAATTTATCGTTGAAGCTTGTGTTTTTAAATTTGTATGCGATCTCGTTTACCTACCCGGACACTCACTGTTCATCGTCCCCCGCCTCCTGCTGTCTCTCTCAACCAAATATATTATCGAGTCCTACACGATATGGTGACCGATGTTCATGTAAATTTATCATGATAAATTTGTGTTCTCGCTAAACATTAACACTGATCAACACCAATCTCTGTTGGACGAAAAATAATACACGATCACCTTCAACGTACGGTAGCGGATGTCTTTAAATAAATAAAAAATAAAATACATAATCCTGGGAAATGCTACATATGATCATCACCCGGACCCAGATATCTCCTCTTGATAAAAATTAATTCAAGCATTTGTTTTTCTAAATATATATTTGTTATATAACAATTTATGAAAATAGTAATGTTAATATTTCTGCAGTTAACAAATTACATGATGAATTTCTGATAAACGTGATCCTGAAAAATTTATTTGTGATTTTGAATCACTACATATACTAGTGTAAACATACATTATAAGACCCGGTTCATTAAATTATTCCAACAGTCAATGATACAGTCCTTGGTGACCGTTGAAAATACGCAACTCGTACAATTCGATTCACTCGCACACGCGATTGAGAAAATTAGATCAGATTTGTCTCACGAATACGAAACAAAAAGATTGTGAATACGCCTGTAAGACAGTTTAGAAAGATTGCGTCTGATTGTAACCCATTGAATCTGTTAAGGACGAAGTCAAGGACAAAGCCAATAACCAAGTCATTGAGTGAAAGTAAAAACGCTGTCACCAGTGACTGTGGTAACAGTTTAACAAAGTGAAAGTTGTAACGGATTGTAAAAGTGAAAGTAGTGACAACGTCACTGGTTACAACTAAATAAAATGAAATTGGAATAATTCATTTCTGACTAGAGTAAAACTATTTTTAATTCTGATAATAATACTTATTCATGATCAGATTATAGTATTTGCTTTTATTCCGATAATAATATTTGTTCTAATATTTCTGTGCTTATCAAATTTCAGGCAAAAATGTGCATAATTCAGCTTTCACTTACAGCCGTAATAATGTATTCTCGCTGCAGCTCTTTTAACTCTTCCTGAGTTATCAAAATAAAATTCTTCGCCGTATTCATCAATAATTATATTAGCATTACATTTGTCTGTATGGGGTAGTGTCGAGATTGTTCTTACGACACTTTTCAAGTACCCCTTTATTGTATACAAAAAGTCTATCGTGTTGGTACATTATATAATACCACATAAATAATTGTTGGTGTGTACGCTCATAGAGCGTCATCGCAGAACTTCGACTTAGAAACATAATTTTTTACTTCACAAAATCCTAATTTTGAAGATCTACGATGAGGATCTATGATGACGCTCTACGAGCGCACATACGTATTTATAGTTAAAGATTCTGCTCTTAAATCAGGCAAATATGCAAGTTGTTCAGAGCGTTTGAAATGTATTCGTGATAATAGCGGAATATGACATCACAGAAAAACTCGATTAATGGATTCTAATACAAACGAAAATTTTGGGGATGCTTGAGTTGTAAATATTTATAAAATCTATCCCTGCTTTACATGACTAGATCGCTCACGATCTACTTGGTAGCTGCTACCGATTACATCACACACAAGGTTCACTGCGATCGTTGATATAATATTTACAATACCTGGTGATATATGATGACCTCTACTGCATGCATCATTGTTGTACCTGAGGATGTTTGCCAGTGGGACTACTTTTCTCCATGCGGCAAACGATCTGTGGAAAATATTCATCGATGATATCATTGACAAAAATTAAAAACTCGGGAAATTCAAATTCGGGTAGGAAAATTCTTCGAAACTGTTCTTCGTTTGTTTTTTAGTGTTCGAGAAATATTTGTTTAAGTGTTGTCGTTTGGAATTCTTCTGGTTTAATATCGCTATCATTGTCGACAATCACTGTTTCAACGATAACCCGATGACCAAAATCGAGGTCTGATCTAAATTGGTTTAGATATATCGTTTCAAAGATATGTTGCTGTATATCTTCATTGTATTATTGTGTTATACTGAAAAATAAACTTCGTAGATCACCAAGTGCCCGTTGGTTCTCAGGCCTAATTGCGATGGACAATGATGTGATTAAGTTTGCGTCGATGAACGGCATTCAGTCCATGTAAAGATTATATATATATATATATATATATATATATATATATATATATATATATATATATATATATATATATATATATATATATATATGTACACCACTCCCTCGATAACTCGCGCCAGGATAACTCGCGAACCCGCTTATAACGCGGTGTCCAGCATGGCTCCCGATTTTTTCAAAGAATTTTTTTTAAAAATGTGTTGAATGTGAAAAAAGTCATGATAAGAAATGGTAAATTAAACCTTGATATATAACTCGTTTTTATCATCGAAAATGGTGATTATTGCCCGTAAAGATAGAATCCATATTGAGAAATTTGCAATTTCTAAAAAGATATTACATGTTTTTTTTTAAAGAGAAATAGTTGTTAATACACTATAAATTGTAAATAAACAGCGCTCAATGAAAAATTCTGTTAAATGCTAACGTGTGGCCACAGAGAATGAAATAGACACTAATTAAATGTCTTGCTAGGTGAAATTCACATTTTAATCCTTTAATTTTGTCTCAACTCTACAATCCCAACATACAGTACATATTCTCTGATACGAAAACATGAAAAGAGTCAGTCAACCGCCACAGCGAAACCCGCGAGTACTTCAGTGAGAACCTAATTACATGCTGGCTTTGTTTTGATCAACGGCGTGGGGAAGTGCTTGTTACAATAAAAGAATCAATTAAAAGAGACCGGTGTTGTTTTATCACTTTGATAGGTATTTTGTATCCAATCAAACAAGGTAAGTGCAATAAAAGAAAGTTCAAAGGCATGCCAATAGGAGCATACGTTCGTTCCTTCATTACCGTTATCAAATTTAATTTTACTTCACCTATCGAAAATGTTTTCACATTTTATTTATTAAGATCATTAAAGTAAATAATATCAGTAGTTTATCTAGGGCTATCATCGGGTACTCTGTTACCCGACCGTATAGAAAACCCCGGGTATTGAAACGTAAACGCGGGTACCCGTAAAAAAAATCGCCACACTCACCTGTGTGACAGCTATGGCTATAATTAGAAACCAGATCTCTTCTTAATATAAATAAACAATACGTCAGACCGTCTGTTTTGATTAATAAAATTCATTGGCGTTGTGCAACCAGACCAACCGTTATCCCCGAGGCATTATATACCAAGGTTAAAACATTTGTTCTACAGGTAATAAACCTCTTTGTAGACGATAACTATTGAATGTGGGTGCTAAATGATCAGTACATTGCGTGCTCTTTTAATGAAATCCAGATGGATACCTTTGATGTCCGAACAAACATGTCAAAAAAATCCCACAATGTATTTTATGAACAATCATCGCCTAGACACCTTGAAATCTTCGTAATGCCTCAAAGTAATCTTTGCTCGTTTTTTTTTTATTTTTTATAGTTTACTAGCTCTTCGAATTTTGAAAGTTAGCCATCCTACATATACCGATATTTCTATTTGCGATACTACTACGTTTTTACCATAACTATCTTAAGAATTATAATTCCAAAATAATATTTATGCGACTGCGTGGTCACGTGGTATAACTGGGGCACGCATGCGTGGATAATTCAAAACTGCGGTCAAAAGCAGATGAATAAACGCGGTCTGTTCTAACAAGGACTTATACTTTAAAAAATGCGAGTGTTCTAAAGCTTTTAACGCGACTGATCACAGTGATCATTAAAAGTTGGATTATACCTACCATCTGTGTACAAAGGTCATTCTATATAAATTTATTAATTAACAGCGTGCGGTCAATTCGCTGTTACTTCGGTGTGGACGAATCAGACTGAGTAGTACACGGTTAGCCTCTATTGCCATTAAAAAAATATTAAAGAAATGGAGATATCAATTAGTTGGTCTACGGTTGTACATGTCATTCATGTGCTAACGAGTACCCGTTAAAATTTGCAACGGGTACCCGGATTGTTTTTTTTTTCATGATTTTTGACAGCCCTAAATGTATCCTAATTATTTGTAAATGTGACCATGGAGATCAAAGGAATTAAGCGAAATGCGTAAACTGTGACTGAAAAGCTGTGCATCATGGATAGTGTTCATAATGACGAAGCGAGATCAAAATTTTGCATTAAACTAAAAATTGCTGAGTCGACATTTAGAGGTTGGCTTAAGGATGAGCCGAAACTTCGAAATTACTCACATGATGTTGATTCAGATGAAGGGATGAAACGAAAACGAGAACGGACTGCAAGCAATAACGAATTAGATGATGCTGTGTACGCATAGTTCACGCAGCAACGTGTCACAAACCGCAAGTGTTATCGTGTTCTAATTTATGTCGTTTTAATTTTTTAGACCCATTAAATTCATGTTGGTAATGGTTCACCCTTGTGAATTTATTTTTTTCTTCCATTTTACTTCTACCGTAATTAAAATCTACACATCATTTGATCGACATTGTATTTTCGAAATGTGTTCATCTTTTGTTTTTTAAAAAAACGTCTACTTTGGATCATACAATAAAACTAGAATGTATACCATTCACAGCAAAAATTAGTGTTGTAGTACACAACGTGAAGTCGTACATGGGCTAAGCGAATGTAAACCATGTGGAATAATGTTTTGATGATCAATATACTGCAAGTTATCCTGAAATTAATCTTACTCTGAGGAAAAAAATAATATAATATACCGATATGAAGAGATAATTATTCACTGTTAATCTTAGCACGTTTATTAATTTAATATTCAACACTGTAACATGCCAAGCCAACCCCACCCCCTTTTGCCTAATCGTCGATCCCTTTGTTAGTTTTGTTGTTTGTTATAGGTCCCTCGATAACTTGCGCCCTCGCTTATATCGCGGTCTATGTTTTTGGACCCCGATGTCCGCGAATTATCGAGGGAGTGGTGTATATATATATATATATATATATATATATATATATATATATATATATATATATATATATATATATATATATATATATATATATATATATATATTTCTTGTTATCTTAGAAAGACTTGTACCATCAGACTCAGTAAAATAATGCTTTTTGTTGTTTACCTATGCTTCCATGTATTTCCAAGGAAGCCCTTTTTATATCCTTTAAAATTTGCAGTAACCGTTCTTCTTCAGCGATTTATGGTATCATTGTTGGCGTTCATAAGAAACGTTTTGTTAGTATAGGGCGCCAGATTGCTTCGTTGCCTTTTGCATGAGTACAACTGTATGCTTGGCTCCGAAAATAACCTTTCAGACATTGCTGAAAAATCTAAAGATATGTGACAGTTGAATTGCATATGAAAATTTTCTTTCACCATCTTTCAGCATTAATCGATGCGCTGCCAATCCTAGATTTAATGCTTGATTAACACTAATGATCATGTTTTCCACATCAGCGTCAGCATTGTTTTTGGTCGTCTCATGTGATTATGTCTGTTTTCAGGGTAGTTAGAAATATCATTGACAGACCATCTGATCTTGAATAACTATCGGAATATCTTGTTAGACCCATTATCGTCGTGGCGACGTAGAACGTTGTTCTGAATTGATTCAATGTTTTTTCCGTCAATCTTCTATGTAGCACTACTGAATAACGCCATAATACCGTTATTAATAAAACCAACGCTAACATCAACATTATATGGGTTGTCATCTGTCTACTTGTAACTTGATTTGGATCTCGTGCGTCATAAGAATAGCATTTATAGTCACGCACAGACTCCACTTGGAAGACTGGTGCGTCCATGTCAAATCCTGAATGAGGCACAGGTTTGAACATATTTATTATACTTGTTATCGTCTAACAGGAAGACCACCACTTCCTGCTATTAAACTTGCAGTTGTTTCTTTTTCACGATCCATCTCTGCTAGGTTTTGATTTGCAGCCAGATTTATTGTTTTACTAACATTTTCAGGTCTCACTTCAGTGCTTGCCAGTTTTACTGGTTGCTTTTTGCTGGCTAAAGTCGGACTGCTTGCGGTCAGCATTCTTGATTGCTGACTTCTTGCTGTTTATGTCGAAAACAGCACCAATAACTTTATCATGGAAAACGTCAATAGCTTTCATTGATAATTGTTTTGCAATCAGTATTGCTTTTTGAGGCTATCCTTCTAAATAGATTTTACTGAATAAATTCTCCGAGTTCATCCCCGTAAATCGCTTTATAAGTAAGTAATGCGAATTTATCACCCTGACCATTACAGGCTCACGTTGAGAATTACTTATAATCATCTTATTTTCTAGACTTTGATCTACTTGCGTACTCTCAATCACTACGGTAATAATCATGAGCATTTTCATCAATGAGGGACCGATAATTATTAATGTTAATAATACCGCATTTAGATAATCTCAGAAAAATTGCAGATGTTTCATTATTGATATCTGGGGAATTATTACCGGCTCGTTTTCCTCCATCAAGAATTTCTAGTCAACCTACATCTACATGTTGGAGTATGGAGTAATAAGGCCGACGTCTTGTTGGAAATGAACTTACGAGAAGTGCGATCTGCTGTAATTCTCCCATCTTCATAGATTGCGAAGGCCCCTATTTATATACGGATAGAGTGTGTACCCGGATCAAATCATATTTTCATTCAAGATAAAATGATAACACCGAGCTGAGAAAAAACCATAAGAAGCTAAAACAAGGCGACGAATTTGGATGTCACTTCATATGCTACGTGAAGTGTTAGCACAGGTTCAGATGAGGCTGAGTCAAAGTCAACCATTGATTTAATTATATAGGTCATGAAGATTTATTCCCATACAAGACCCCCAATAAATGACTTCCAGGAAATTATAATCGACGGCTTAATCGTACACCATAAAAATCAATGAGTTCAAATATAAAATTTCGTCAGAGAATGCAGCCGATTTCATCACATATTTGTGGGACTCATTCTTAGAGGAATTGAAATGACAGTGCTGAGCTAATGGTGCAGTCTTTTTGAGACTATCCATCTGTCACGGCAGTTAGTAGTCCGGATAGAGTTTGGGAAACCGGCAAAATAGAAACGTTTGAAAATTAGTGACAAAACTTAATACGTTCAGTAGTCACACGATGAGTTTGAAATTACCGCTGAAAAAGCCACTCTTCACATTATCCACATTTCACTGCGAAGAAAGAGGCAGTGGATGAACTTCGTAATAACAAATGAAGTATCCTAAATATTTACAACGTTCAAAATAAAATATCCATCATGCCATCGTGTTGGATAGAACTTAAACCGAGAAGAAGGATAGAGAGGAATGGAAACGATCATGGAAATATTTTAGACAATCGGAAAAATTGCAGCAGAATAGCATGATTTTTTCTACATCAAGCAGGCATTTTTGGGCTTTATTACAGTTACTGAATTTGTTAATGGAGCTTTTATTCCACCGACATTTGAAGCGAAGAACTGTCATTTATACGATACATTCATGGCACGGCATAGTTACGTATACAGCCAAAATTTATTTCAAATATTATTCAGAGCAAAGTATCAAATTATGATCAGTCACCATGAATGGAGACAAAACCATTTTCATGAAAGTTAGTTTGAGGCGTACAGTTTAAAGATTCCACGAATAGCTTGACCCTGCCTTCTTTAGACTGCATAAAATGCTTGAAATGATTGAAATGTCTAAAGGTTATTTTCATTACTGAAGCTAATCAACAAACTGCTTACGCATTTGCCTGAAGTTCATTAGTACGACCGTGACCATATGCATACATGACAACTAGAAGGATTCTACATTATGTACCTAATTCACTTGTCAGATTCTTTTGACATTGAAGATGAAATGATATGCCGGTCCGATTTGGACATTTTACGACGGTGATGTGGAAAAGTTCGACAATTATTTCTGGATCACCGTGGCTTATATCCCCTGAAGAATGTTTCTACCAATGCCAATGCCAAAGCCTATGGATTAGACCATTGTTAAAGTATGTTGTGGAAGTAAAAACCTTCACAACTGATTGAGAACATGTATACCATGTGCAGCAGCGATTAAGTGGAAGATGTAAGATCAATCGATGATGACTAATACAGCATACAGTGATGTGAGGCTGTATTCGTTGTAGACCGGTAAAGTGTTTATAAATCAATTGTAAGTTTCATTCATTTTATGAAACATAATTCAGTTTTCTTCATTTCAAAATTGCGAATATAAGAACTTTTAAATGTCGTCATTTTCCTATGTTTATATTCTCACGCCCAAATTTTGTAATTGTTTATTCGGCATTTCAATGGTTATTGATTAATGTCACTGCTGTGCATAACAACCCATCCCATTCCGCCGTATTGATTATTTATATAAAATTACACAAGTCACGCCTACATTGTTTCATTTGATTCTTTTTTTTAGGATTTTACAAGCCATTTCATAAATAAAATGGATGAAAAGGTAATGGAAAGGTTCAAAACACGTGATTGCACTACTTCTATCAAAAACTTCCTCAGCGGTTGCGCTGATGTCTGTTGGTTGATTTCCACGTGTCATCCATTATTGAAGCTGAATTTTGACGTCGAAAATAAACTGCATGAAAAATGGATAAAATCGCACTTCAAGAAATACACAAGCAAGATCCCAGTGACACTGCCAGATTTGCCAAAGGGTTTAATAACATATGTGGTTTGGCTGGCACTAACAATGATCCACTCATCCTTCAGCAGGGAGAAGTGATAACTGTTGATTAGGAGAAAACGAATAAGATATAGTGTAATTTTTATACAGCACCCAGTGTTTTTTTTTTCAAAGTATATTTTCATTGTAACAATTAGAGTAACAAAAAAGAATTACTAAGTTATACTCTAATCTTTGTGATAGTTTAGTTTCCGATCGAAATCTTGCTTCCGAAATGTAAGATAGATTATTTTCTGCGTAATGATATTATTTTCTCGAATTGGAATTCCACACGTTTATGATTTTAGAAAAAGAACAATGTTAGTTAAAACATACACCTCTGCGCATTATATAAACAATGTTAGTTTACAAATCTGATAGGTCATGCTTTGAAGAAAACAAATGAAACCGTTTATCGGATAAAATGTAGTGATTGCTATCAAATATTGTATAACTATCTGCCAAGAACCTCCATATACTGGACACTACCAGAGTGTTCATTTCAATGCACCTTACATACAAAACAAAAGACAAAATGACGCCAATATTGTTTACTCCAATACAAATTCTACGACATCAGGCTTATATCTGTATTTGCAAGAGCTAAATGAAAAACTTTCTTTAAGATATATAAAATGTACGCAAACTGTAAATAAATAAAATTTCAAAAGAGAGAAAATAACTTCCATCAATCATAGTGAATTGACGGATTTAATAACTTTTAATTTTTATTTCTTTTGCAAATTCTCATCGATATTTTGCTAGCTAGCTTGATCGAAGCTCTGCAACATAACATTCTTTGTATAGCAACGAGCATCACTTGAATAGATCAGGTGATTCTGACCGGGAAAGAAATTCATATCTTTAAGAAAAGCTACTATTCGTGACTTATGTGGAGCCTCCTTACCCCTCTCTCTGTTTCTATTTTCTAGATCATTCGTGATATCTTTTTTCCTTTGTCAGTTTTCGACCCAAAGTCATCCTGGGTTTCTTTGTTGGACAATATTTGTCAGCTATCTTCGCTAATTGTGCTAGTCACATCTCTGTTGACTGTGGTTGTTAAGGACTCTAGGTCGGTGTCTTGACTGTCCAGGATTATCAAAGGTGCACATTTACTACCTATCATTGCTTGAAGACTTCTGAGACATTTGGAGATTTCATTTATTTAGATCAAATTTGATGCATGGTTGGTTAAGTGCTTTGATCGTTTTCAGGTAGAGGCGAAATGTTGTCGACAATAAATAATATTCACTTCCAATATCTGCTAATGGAAAATATTATGTTCTGGCTATATACAGTCCAGTGATTAATCTTTTTTGTTCCTACAAAATGTTTTAAATATGGACTGTGCCAGGTCCATCGTCTAGATGCTTTATGAGGACCGAACGCGTTGGCTAGCACAAGATTATTGCAGACGGCAAACTCTAAGAGCCCGAGTCATCTTTCATTTGTTTCTGTATTGCAGAGGGGTTCAAATGTAATTTGCCAGTTTGTAAATCAACTCCCACCTTTTTATTCCAGTCATTTTGTACAAGCAGAATATTATTCTTGGTTGAGTTGTCAATGACTTGTTGCAGTTGGTTATAAAAATTCTCCAGTTCGTCGTCATCATAGTTAGATGCGGGTGCACAGGTCTGTGTGATTGTGATGTTAAATGGAGTCGCCCTTGTTTAATCTAACTTGTGAATATGATTCTGTAAAATAACGATAATGGCTTTGACGTGATTAAATTTTGCCTAGGTTGTTTAAGGGTGGGATAGAGTAGTTCGCCATATATCTGCGAATGTTCCTCTTTACTCTGATACTCCATTAAAGTGTATGATAATATAACGTTTAAGAAATACCCTGTGTTGTATCCATTGTCGGCAACTGCAGATGGACTATGGACGAGGGTAGGATATCAGTTGAAACGTAATAAACCTTTCCCTTCGCATGCTAGATAAAACCTCTTAATATACAGTAAGTTTTATTCGTAAATTTTACAAACGACATTTACTTCAAAATGATAATATAGAATGATGTAAAATTTAACTAAAATAAATCTTACTTGACAGCAGTGTTTCTACTGTCTTTTACGTGTATCAAGGAATATATTCCTGTGGTAAAATTAAATAGTATGAAAAAACTTAAACAAAAGACAACATACCATACGGAAGATATATAAAAAATTACATAATTGCCTTTAATTTATTGGACTTGTGAGCCCTTTTTTCCTGCCGCTTTGACACGTCTCTGTTTATGTTTGTTGTACAAATTCTTCCCAACCGCAGGCGCGTTCCTTTTCACTTCATAGTGCGCAACAAAAGCGGTTTAATCTCGATCAACCCACCTGCTCGACTATGCCTAAAAATGTCGAAGTACATTATAACTGAATTTGCTATTAAGCTATTTTAGAGGAATTTATGGAATAATCTTCAATGGAATATTGATGGAAATTGCGCGTAAAACAGTGAATAAATGCTATTTCATGGTATGTAAAATCAAAATTCTTCAAAAAGTCGCATGTAGCTTCAAAAATGGACTTAGAGTGTGAGCAAGATTGTACTATATATGACGTGGCATCACTAACAACAACGTCAGCAATCGTTTCGTTTGTGTTTTTGAAACCGAATAATCTTACAGTTTTCATTACAAATTTGTAGCAGTTAATAATGGAAGTATTGTATTGAGTGTTGAAACGTTGTCAAGCGTTTTTACGAGTATATATCACGCTATAAAACTCTATTCATGACAATTTACCGGTTATGTTCGTCAGTCAGAAACTTATCAATTTGGAAAATATCACTATAATTACGTTAGAGACTATGTCGTACCTGTAAGGCCAGTATCTTCATAGGTGCCCGGAACCAGTCTTAGTTGCTTTAAGAGAGTCTATGTTATTCGGCTCGCATTAGAAACATACAAGTATGTTCGGAATTTCTAGGATATAAGTAAATGCTACTTAACACACTATACGGTGGCTTAAAGGTAGAAGATACAGCACCGATAACTGGTAGTGATTAGTTAACACCAAACAAATGTGATGAATAAATCATGATCTTTAAAATATATATTTCCTATATGAAATTGAACATTTGCTCAGAACGCATCATTGACTTTTAAAATCAATACTAAGACGTCTTCATGACTTAACGTCCTAAACATTTAACCTCTTGTCACTAGCCGAATGACACAAGTAATGTTTGTTAGTTAATAGCTTTATGTAAGCTGTGTGAGTCGGCAACTGACAGTTTATGCCACGATATACTAAGAAAAAACAACATTTAACTCTTATAATTGGAATTCTTCATAATTTTATTATTTTGTTTTGTTCTTAGTTTGCTTTTCAAAAGAAATTTCATATCAGTTTTAGAGCCTTATTTAAGCTTATGAATTCTTGTTGAGGATTCTGCTACGTAGCTATGTTAGAGCAGGGCATTCTTTGTCATTAACGTAGCAGCAACATCAACATCCAAGAAGCAATTGCACCAATTGTATACAGTCTAAGGCTTTGAACATTTCACAGTATGACCTTAGTATTTTATTTAATTGGCACGTGTTCTAAATAGAAGCTTGGACTTTGCATTGCAATGTTATTTAGACTGGTGGATGGCCAATTTTCGTTTCTTTAAATTCATTACATTTGTGTTCATTACCAAGCTAGGACTTCATTCAGGGACTTCAGGGACAAATGAACTTAAGACTATCGGTAAACGGTTACAGTAATGGGGGTCCAAGAGTCAAACAAAGTCAGACAGCAAAATTGAAAGGATCGGGATGGGCAGGATCTATTCCCGAACCACCCAACTCCTACATCGTAACTGTCAAGGTTGATGTAATCTGTAGGCCTATGGGTTCAATTGTTACAGTGGTAGTCATTGAACCTCTCTCCTACCAATCTTTATACACACCTATCTATATTTTAAATTTCATTTCAACCATTGCCATTGAAAAATAAAGATCTAGTGCACATGCAACATTTTTTTAATACAGATTTAGATCAAATCTAATCAAGGAAATAATGATTTATTTTCATAGACAATATTGTTATTTGATTCTGTTAAGATTCACTTATTCAAGTTTCAGAATAATATGTAAGCATATCAAAATTTATATTTCCCTTTAAAAGTATGCAGTGTGTATGACTTCCACTTCTGTGTTATATTAGTTACTTTGCACAAGCAAAGTCGGTAGAAAGTTCTCCGTACAGAATTAAATACAGCTTGGCCTGGTCATTTGGTTATGTTCCGACCAACTGAAATCTTTGCTTCATTAACCAACCAATGACATTGCAATTATTGTTAAATATTTGCTTCTTCATCTTTAAACGGTTTGTCAGAAATATGGTGTATAAAAACCCAAATATATTCACCATATATTGTTATAACTAGTCTGTTTGGACATAAAGAATACGCTTCAATGGATAATCACATAATTTGTTTTGCTGTTAGCAGACAGACCCAAAGGTGTTATTCAACTCGTTACATATAGATATACTATGGAATGAATTTATCATGCTAACAAAGAGTGTCCGTATGATAAATATAAACATTTTGTGCTCTTGAGAGAAATGAGATTTAGCCTAGCTATCTGGGTGTGGTGGACCAAGGCTGGTATGCTGTGTTATTTTAAACTGATTTCTTTCTTTCTTTTATGAAATGGTCTTTCCCATGCTATAACCTTGCCATGTATTTTGTATACCGGCCTGTATCTAAATACATATAATTGATTGCAGCTCCAAAACATCTCACTACGATGTTTGCGCGTGCGGATTTATTATTTATCATATTCGCTATGACTGTTTAGTTGAATAAAAGCTAGTACATTAAAAAAAATCTATCAGCGGCAATATTAGTCAGTACAATAACAATACGCTAACCTTTATTAGTACATTTTTGCAGATAGGCAATATGTGCACATGTTTACGGTAAAGCAGTTTAAAAAATAATTCTAATTTATAATTATTACGAAAGGCGGGTGAGATTGTTAAGGAAAACAATGCAATATCCATGACAAATTTATTTTGACATCACGTATTCATTTTGGCATTCACTTTGCATGATGTGACCCACAGAAAATCAGCATCGTGTAGATAAATAAAGGCTTGAAACTGGTTTGATATGAACAATAAGTAAAGCGAGATAATCAATGGTTTTCATCGTTGTTTGAAGACGCTAGACACGAAATTACGAACAGACACAAAATATGAGAAGCTAGGAAAAATCTTAATTACAAAGAGAGCTAAAAACGAAATAGATGTGAGCAAGTGAAAAAACATTGAAAATGCATTGTTTATCGTTCTTTCCTGTACTTGAACAATTTAACTGCGGTTATATCTCGTAACATTCTTAACTATTGCTGCAAGGATAAAATCAATGCAGTATAGTGTGGTGGTCCGTATTCATTTTTGACATCTTTTTGCAATATTATGCAGGTTTATGTTCCTTAAATCTCAAACACAATATGACTATTTAGCAGAATAAAATATAATATTTTCAGTTAAATTTACGTGTGGTTAATGTCAAAGTTTTCACATTAAAGACAGTATTCCTTTGACGTATTAAATAAGGCAGTTTGCTTTCATCAGTGGAAGATTATTAAGAATCAGTCAAATCAAACACATCGTACACCGTCCGAAACTATTGTCTGGGAATGACGTGCTTTCCAATCGAAAACATTTTTTTTTAAACTATAAACAATATCCTGACTTCCTGCTCTATATTCAGTATGGTCCGAAACATGACACTCTTATCTTTCCGAAAGGTAGATCAACTGCAAAAAACCCGTTGCTACTATTTGCTTATCCTTGAGATTTATCATTAGCTAGAACTATATATTGTTGATGAATTGAGCGATAAATAACTCAAAACTACAATAATTTACAATTCATGTATCAATCGAAACAATATTGTCTTATTTCAATTTTGTCTGTGTATCAAACTATATACTATGTTAGCACTATAAATAAAGAACTAAAATTGGCATTTGTCTTCTTTTTCAGTTTAATTAAAATAGTATATCTTATTACTTTTGCCCTCCATATATTCAAAACTTTTGCGCATATATATATATATATATATATATATATATATATATATATATATATATATATATATATATATATATATATATATATATATATATATATATATATATATATATATATATATATAATGTATCAAACTCCCAATTATATTACCATAATTTTCTTACCGGTTGATTAGTTTGGCTTTATGTAAATCTCATTATTAGCATCACTTAGTGAAAATGTCCTGATAAGCATGTCTCAGTGAAAATATCCTGATTTGTGTGGCTTAATGAAAATCTCTTAAACAACAGTTACAAATGGCATGCTAAAGTTTACAATTCAGTACATGAAAATAAAGGAACTTGATAAGTAAATACAAAATGTACCACTTTTTGTCTTATTATGTTTATTCAATCATTGTCAAAGAACTATTCTGTGTATTTAAAACAACTGTTTAAACCTTAAACTAAAAGAAAATTGTCGTTATTTAGTGCACATTTGCCATATTTGATTTATCGATTTTAAAATACACTTATTTGTATTGTATGCTAAGTCATGTGACCAATAAATAAGAATGAGAATTTATCAATAAAGAACAGCTAAGTATATATTAGTTTTTTTACCAACTTAAAAAGAAATATTGAAAAATAATTTACAAAATCAATGACTAGTTTTTGGTATTTTTTGGAAATTTGTACCACAATTTCATGCATCGATAGCCGTCACTTCCTAAAAATCTGGATATACAAATTTTATTTTTATTAAAAGTTTGGGTTGTATATTTTATGAAACTGTCTTGTGTCTCAGCGAGGCAGCATTGCAAGCTGAAAAATAAGACTTTGGTGACGGAATTCATATTTATTCAGTGAGATTGATATCAAGAATATAAGCATGCAACTTTTTTGTTTTAAATTTATTGTCCATGTAAATACAATACATTATCAATGATTGGTAAAGTTTCAATTTCTTCGCAGTTGCTGAAGATGCTTTTCTCTTCTTTCATTATTTATTTTACCTTGTTTTTATTACATATAAATATCGCTAGTTTTGCGTCCATCAAGCATTATTTGCCCGTTGACAAGCCGGAAACAAACCATAAAGGAAGGACGCCATTATTTCATTTTCATACTGCAGTTCTGTTCACAGTGATGGAGTTTGTCGGTAACTGGTACCAGTAATGTAATATCTATCGGAGTAGCTAGCTAGACATTTTAGTAGACAAATATTAGTAATATTATAGTTCTTTACATGACTGGCATTCAACTGAGAGTGATAATATTAGTTACATGTCAGTTTAGGAAGGGTACGGAATGTTATGGTACCTTTCCCAGAGCTTCAAAACATTCGTGTATTCTGTATGCTATCATATAAAGAATTTATAAAACTTTTCATTAACAAACTTTCATTGTCAGTGTTCTTTACAAATCTCCTATCTGTCATTGTTGGCTATTCGGACAATTATTGTTTACATAGTGTGCCAGTCATTTGCTGCAGTTACCTCCCTTGGACCATGCAATATTCTTGCTGAACGAAAGGATTTAGTTAAGATGAATGGCTCCTTTAGAGACAACTACAAAATTGTACGAGCCTGTGCTCTTAAAATAAGTAACACAAAATAGTGAAAAGCAACAAGCTTAATAAAATTTAACAATTATTTCCCTTAAATACAAAGTGAAATGGAAAATAAAAGAATTTACGATATTGCTAATTCGCTCCCTAAATAATCCTAGAATTATGGGCACTAGTTCTGAGAATTTCGTATTCTGAATAAACATTAGCATAAACCTAAATTAAGTCCAATGCTGATGGACTGATGTGCATGTGATGACCTGTATACTGTTGATGTGCCAATTGTCTCTGGAAGAAACACTTTAATATAATTTCAGATTTGCATTCACTACAAATTCCAATGAATGTCTCTAAGAATATTATTTTTAAGGGTGCTCTGTATTTCAGGAAAATAATCACTTGAATAGAAAATAATATGAAGAAATAAAGTTCCGCCGACCTGAACTGATGGTCACAACAAAGACAAATTGATTCTGCTAGATCTTACGGATGAATAGGTATTGTTTTCCCAGTAATACTTATTATATTGTCTTCTACTTCACCCCATCTCACAATTAACATATTCTGAAAGAAATAAATTACCGTCTAGATCGTTCTTAATGTTTACAAAAACTGTTACCAATAATTAGCAGTCTGTTGCTAAAATTATAATATATAACCAGGACATTGTAAGGGTGTGCAGCAACTTTGTCTATCTAGTAAATGGCATTTGGTGTAATCCATTCCGTCTAAAATCAATATATATTGATTACTAAGTAGATTTTTTGGCATCGATACATCACTGTAATATGTTGGCCTTTCTATGCACCATCCAATTTACAGTTTTCATGCTAGTGAATAGAAGAAGGACATTCTGAAGATAATGTTACAGACAATAGCACTCCATAACTCGAAATACAAATTGTTGTTTTTTTTTTCTCATGGGATAATAAACAAGTAGAAAGGAAACTCCAAATGTCATCAGAGTAAAATATTTTATCCATATATCTGATGCATCTTTTATATTGAGGAGACCGATTTTAATCATGTTTCAGATTAAGCCTTCGATGTTTTCCTTTCTCACATAAACATGTTGGACTCGATAATTTAATTCTCAAAGTTATAAAGTAAAATGTTAAGAGAATTCTACAGTATTATGAATTAAATCCCAAATAATCCTAAAACGTTTTATCATAAGTAAAAAATATAATGTTCGGAATGAATGTGAGGTCCTTCAATATGCTAATGTGTTAAAATCCATGAATGTTGTGAATTGTGGACAGTCTTCCCCAAAACATTTATTTTGCATTTCTGAAATACCGTAACCTCGTGTTTGAATATATTCAAAAGATTATTTCTTCTGCTTCCTAAGCCCTTGATATTTTTTACATTAAATTAAAGACATAATGGAGAAGATTAATATCACGTGATTAGGTAGTAACATGTTTCTCTTTTAATGACTTCAATGGCCCAAAGACAATATCTCCAAAAGCTAGTCCAAGATTCAAGATTTTTTGGTAAGATTTATTGACACATAAATAACCAGGCAAAGGAGTTTCATGAGCTAGGCTAAGACTTTCCAGTCCATATAACTTCGCAACAGCTCTGACCACTCGTCATCAGCGGGTACCTCGGGTGGTCTCTAGTTTCGCTTAGCAAAATGGCACTTGTGTAGCTTCAGATTGGTTAATAGCCCTCTGAAACAAACATTATATCTCAGGAACGTGTTCCTGTTCGACAGCAAATGATTGTCTTTTGTCACCCTGATTAGAACTGAGAGAATGAGAAGTAAACAAATACCTTTAGATTTATCCACACGAGGAGATAACGTGACCTTATTTAAAGACCATCCAATAACTGCGTCAGCTAAAGGAATAATTTCCTGATCAAGATCACTCTCAACAGCTCCGTTTTGCCATAGCTCTAGTAACCACAAACGAATTGTATAGATCAGGAATATGTTTTCAATAAGATCATCACAATATTATCCCCACCTAAGCCAATGTCTAGCAAAATATGAATATCGTCCATGGGCAAGAAAGACATCAGGCCGACAGTCAGAGATCTTGAGATTAGAGCTGCTGAAAATGACTACAGTGGAGAGGAACATTAACAAATTCCGCACTCAATTAGGAGAAATCGTTTCAGAAGAGGCTAAGTACCTGATAAAATAAATAAGAAGATCCATTGTCCCTTAATATTTTAATAGGGATAGGCTTGGCAGAATCACCAGCAGGTTTTACAAAACATTTTGACAGCCATGATTTGGAATTCTCCATAGTAAAATCAGACTGGGTCTTTTTTGATTGAACTAATGTATTGCTTGCAATATGCGACTTAGACTTCTACCTCATAAAAAGCAAAGCGCTTGAAATAACTCTTTATTCTGTTGTCTTTTTAAATTAAAGCAAAAATATAAGGTGCCCATTTTCTGGATTTAATTGCACGTAGGAAGAGATAAGAATTGCTGACCAGTCTTATTAATCTCCTCCTCTCTCCTCGGTATTTAGCGGAATATCGTCAAATATAATTATTTTATGCCAAGATGAATCAAGTTCGTTCACTGAAATTAGTTCTTCTGGTTGTCTAATTAAAATTACATCATCGCCAGCGTCGAGTTCATGACGAAGTTTATCGTTGTACTCAGTCCTTAACTCGTATTTATCCTGTTGCGGGTTAATTGTGTAAATGTATGCCTTATTATAGTTATTATTGGGAAAAAGATTTAATAAAAAATATGTTTTACTTGAATCTGTTCGACCCACAATAAGATAACGGCAATCTGGAAGTTCATAATGCCTATGATGAATTAATCGTTCGGTGTCAAAATTTAATATCTTCGCCATGCATTTATATAATTTTGTCATAATATACCGACTAATGTTGAAAATTGTGTATAGGACGATAAGCATAAAGAGCTATTACTCAAAATATGGAACAACATTAAGAGATCATTGACCAAAAGTCAGCAAGGTAACTCATCTAAATATGCAAAACGAAAACGGCTCAGAAATGAGATGAATAATTTTTTTAAATATCACAAGCGTAGATGAAAAGGAAGTCATTGTTTTCTAGGATAACACGTGGACAATTTAAGAAGAGTAATGTACAACTATCAGATGTACTTGTACAAAACCTTTTCCGCGGTTTTTAATAATATCGTTACTTTTGCCGATCAAAGTAAAATACAAGATTCAGGTTGGTGGGTTTATCAGGCGAGCCGATAATTTGTTCACGTGTAAAATCGTCAGGAACCAAGCTAAATTTACATTCATTGGAGACCCAACTGCAGATACTAACGTGGCCACAAAAATGCTATAAGGAAGTTCCAGTTACAACTTCATTAACCACAATCAATCATGGAGTGGAGCGTTTAAGACTGATTTTTCTTATCACGTACAAATGTTTTTAAATTTTCTTAGAAACCTGAAGAGAGCCATTAACGATTATTTTAAGTCCACCAAATGTTGATATTAAACTCGTTGATATTGACAGAAAACTAAACAATATTGAATGTGGGATACTAATATCGCTGAAAAGGCGAATCTGATTAAAATTCTGCACAAATATAAAACATAGTATACATAGTAACATCTAAAAAAGCAACATTGTCACAGCACAATAACACTATCAAACACACTTATGATGTCAAGCGATGATTTTATGGGACTATCTATAATGCTTAATAAAGAACCTTGAAGCACCTGATAAAATATTAACCGCAGCTTCTTATTGATGGTGTCTCTACTTTATACCAGAAACGGCACAATCACTCCCTTAACCAAACCCTTATGGTATAGTGAAAAAGTATAGTTGATTTAAATCATATTTCGGATAAAAGTCCAGAACAAGATGTGTACGCTCTAATGCAATATTACAGATATTATTATAAAAAACTCTGGTGCGTGTGAAAATATTACAAAATACTGTAACAAAATACTTCGAATAGTATCATATTTACCGTTGTTGATGACCCACTCAGGTATAATTTCAAGTGAACCATCATCATTTTTTACTAATCATATTTGGTGTTGGTATTTCTTTTACAACAGCGTGTAAAAAAAAATTGAACCTAAACTAAAGGGATAAAAATTGCTTGATCAGATAAGATCTTATTTACGGGTAAAAAAAATATTATATGGATGATTTAATATGCGTGTTTCGTACTATCGACACTATACTGACGTATATCCTGCTCATGAGAATCAGTAGGTATGAAAATAATTATCAAAGAAAGTATGAAATTTTGTTGTCACAAAAAGTAATGTTTGAAAATGCGACGGCTTCCGAGGGTTGAAAAGGTCTTTGAGCCTGAACCAGCACGCTGATTTTGGGAAAAGTCTTTTCAGGATTGGATCGGGTGGAAACTCTAAGATTTGTTTCGAAAGTTGGATAAGGTGCTCGTGCCAGAACCAACACGCTGATTTTATGAAAAATCATTTCGGGATGGTGATTTATATTTGTTTGGAGGGTTGGAAAAGGTCTTTGGGCCAGAACCAGTCTTGACTCCTCCTACTACTGCATTTTCATGTCATGATAATAGTTACAAGCTTCATGATCAAACTATTTTAGCAAATTTTAGCTCAAAAATCTTATTCATATCTTGCAACCAGTTACATCTCAAGAAATGACTGTTCATAAATGTATCAGAATTATAGTCCAATACCATACGATTTCATCAAAATTACAATCAGTTTAGGATGTACCTGATGTGATTTTTAAAAGATAAAGATTTGACAGTGAAAGTTATGAACCATTTTTAACAGCTAAATCGTGAAACATTAACTGGAACAATTAACTGGAATAATTTTTTGCATTAGGATAAGGATGGAAATTGGAAATAATAAAATAAGTTTTATTTCACACATTAAAATATTAAGATCTCCCTCAAAAAATTAAAAATGAAAATTCTGCATAAACGTTACAAACAATGATAACAAATGTTTTCAATGGTGTATTCTTTCCGTGATATTTCCAGCAGAGCAAAGTGCTGATCGCGTTAACATGTTTACTCGACACAAAGAGGAATTAAATTTTAATGGTATTAACTTTCCAGTAGACGAAATTCATATACCAAAGTTTGAAAAATAAAACAGTGTTTTAGTAAATGTTTTGGGACTGCCAAGATATATATATATATATATATATATATATATATATATATATATATATATATATATATATATATATATATATATATATATATATATATATATATATATATATATATATATATATATCAGAAAATGCAATAAATCTATTATTGTATCAGGGACATTATTGGATTAAAAACACTTTAACGGTTTGGTAAAAATAAAAATAAAATTGATTTCAGTTATAGATGTCTGTATGGTTTTTCTGGAGATAGAATACAGCAAGAGCATCTCAAATACTGTCATAATGTCCAAAAAGTAACTCTGCCTAACGAAAAAAAAAAATTAAAATTATAATTATAATCTAAATCTTCCTTTTGACATTTACCCTGATTTCTAGTGTCTACTCGTTATTGTGTTTGAAGCAGAAAATAATCCGAATAAATCATGTACTGGTAAAATACAACATATTCCTTGCGGAGTATCCTATAAAGTAATTTGTTAATCTAAAAAAATTTTCAACTCCGATAAAGTTATATAGAGGTGAAAATGGCTATCAAAAATTTGATAATTGTTTTTATCTTATTACTTAAAACAACTCCGATGAAAATAATATCTAAACAACAACTCGATTTCGACGGAGCAGTTGATTGTCATATTTGTGAAAAGTTGCTTTTAGATTACAACGGAGTCTGTAATAAGTTGCGAAATCATTGTCATTTTACCGGCCCATATCGTGCAGCAGCTCATAGTAGTAGAGGAAAATGAGGGTTTTGGCCCACCACCCCAAACCTCTTGTTTCCCTATACTACTACTACGTAGACAGGTATTTTGTAACCAGACAAAACAACAGGTGTTGGAATGCTATGATTTATCCAGATAAACTCTGTCATACAGAGGTGACGAATTTGTTAGAACAGCGCATGCGTGGAATACGATTATTCTAAAGACGGCAAATGGGTTTTACCACAAGTTTTTTTTTATCAAATAATAGGATGAAAATTAAACTGTACATTAGAACGTTTCAGTTAACAAGGCGGAAATTAAATTATCATAAGAATGAAAATGATGAAGGTAAGAGATATTATTTTAGTTATTTTATATCTTAAGTTTAGATAAAATTTTACGTTACTCATATTATTTTAGATATTTTTTTTTCATACTTGCTAACCCTCATTGGTAGAATGTCTGTTAACATATTGTCAATAATACGAAATTCACGTAATAAATCATCCATATTATATTTAACTCATCGTAGGTAAGACCGGATCAGATCAAGTAGTTTCTTGTAAGTTTTAATTGATGTTAAACAACCGTGCTTCTTTTTCAAAAGTCTTGGTTCTACTTTTTTACACGCCGCTGTAAGTGAAACACCAATAGCGGATATGATTAACAAAAAAGGATTTAATGATACCCCACTTGAAATTATACCAGAACTGGTCATTAACAAGGGTAGATAAGATATTACTCGAAGGATCTTGTTGTAGTATTTGTAACATTTTTTCACGCATCAATGTTTTTTTATGATAATATTTATAGTATTGTATTAATGCGTCTACATCTTGCTTTGGAATATCTTTTGAAATATGATTGAAATCAACTATACTTCTTTTCATTATAATATTAGTTCACATAGTCCTATGTTTGGTTAATCCATAACAAGAGCTGGTTGTTCAGCTATAAATTCCAAACACCAGAGAAAAATTGCTAATTTTAAAGTTTTATCAACTGGTTCAAGTACAAATTCTTTTTCAGAATTTTTGTTTATTATTACAGATAATACTCCAGATGAGTCATCATTTGGATGACGAAATAGATATTTGGTAGATAGTCTAAACTTTGCACTGCTAAGCACTGACAATCTATACACACCGGTAACTTCTGCAATATATTTGATAGAATTATTTTTGGTGTCCACCCAGTATAACCAGTATCAACAGTATACACAATATTTTTAATCTGTTTGTGAGGAATTTTAACCATACTCGTTTTCTCAACAATATTAGGAATTCCACTAATAATATCATTGAGTTTTGTGTTAATATCATTGAGTTTTGTGTTAATATTAGCGAGTGTAATGTTAACAATTAATGGATTTCCAAAAAAAAACATCTTTAAGCGTGTTTATGTTTCTACGAAAATTTAAAAACGTTCTTACGTGACCGGTAAATTCATTTATGAGCGCTGTTATTCATTATTGATTGGAACGTCCTGATCATCGACGTATTTCTTTGTTACAGCGTCTCCATCTGTAGTTGGATGTCCAAGATCTGTAATCTTGTTCTGGTTCATAACAATATTCCCATTAAATAAATCACCAGCTTTTTTAACAAAATCATTTACTGACCTACCGGAATCTTGTATCTTACCTTGATCGTTAGAAGTAATGATATTATCAGCAACCGCATTAGGAATTCGTACAAGTACATCTGGCAGTTTTACATCACTCGTTTTTAATCGTCCATCTTTGTCCTGGAAAATGACGACTTCATCTGGTTCTACACTGGTAAGATTTAGTAAATTATTGATTTCATTTTTGGGCTGATCAAGAGTTGCATATTTGGATAAGTCACCCTGATAACGTTCTGTGGATAAATCGCCTAATAGTGTTCAAAATTTTGTATAGTAGTTCATTATTTACTATCCTAGATAAAATTATCAAAACTAGTTTTATATTATACAAAATGGCAAAATCGTCGATAATAAACTTTGATACAGAGAGACTAGTGAAGCACAAACATAACAATGAACATCCTGATTGTCATTATCTTATTGTTGGGCGAACTGGATCGGGGAAAACAAATTTGCTTATGAACTTGCTTCTTGGTGATAATTTTAACAACGACAGAGTTTATATTTACACAATCAATCCACAGCAACATAAGTATGAGTTATTAAGCAAATATAATAACAAGCTTCGTGATGATCTTAAAGCTGGTGAAGATTTTTTTATAATTAAGCAGCCAGAAGATCTTATTCCAGTTAATCAACTTGATGCAGATGAACATAAGATAGTAGTTTTTGACGATATTCCTCTAAATAACATGGAGATGAATAAAATAAGATCATATTTCTCACTGTCACGTAACAAACAGTGTAATTCTGTTTATCTCGCTCAAGGATTTTATAATGTTGACAGGTTTATTAGGCGAAATACGGATTGTTTTATTTTATTTCCAGGACTGGATAATGTTGACGTTAGAAATATTGCAAGCGAGCAATGCGGTGGCTTGACAAAAGATAAGTTTATTGAACTTTACCGTAATGCTACAAAAGATAAATTTAACTTTTTCTTGTTTGATAAACTTACAAATGATCCAACTAAAATGTTTCGCTGTTGTATTAACAGTTACTTACAGTAAAGCGTTTCAATTTTATAAAATTTATAATAATAATAATGGACAAACGAGCAAGATACAGACAACACAAAGAAGATCTAAAAAAACTTGCTCAATCTCAGGCATCACTTAAGCAAAAAGTACTAGAAGCACGACATGGGCAAGTAACCGCTACAGAAGCAACAGCTACAATTTTCAGGCCGGTTACTGAAGCACTATTAGGTAAACAACCTGAAACTAAACCACTGTCAGAAGAAGAACTTAAACAACTGCAGGAAAAAGGTTTGGTTGGAATTGTTAGAGAACAACAAGAAGCAGCTGCTGCAAAACTTGTTACTAGATCTGATGAAGAAAAAAGAAAACCAATTGAGGCACTTACAGCAAGTATAGCTGATCCTGCGGCTAGACAAGCTGAAACAGATCGATTGATAAACAATCCGCTGGAACTTGAGCAAAGATTAGCAGAATTAACAACGCTAGGAATAACAAATATTATAACAAATTTATCAGGAGACATAAAAGATATCAGAGAGGAGCAACAAAGAGTCGGTGATCTTACTGTAAAGTTTATGGAAGTTGGAGATCAAAGATTTTATTTTACAAAAAGAGCAAATGATGAGATAAAAGGTAGTGAATATGATGATTTTTTAAACAAAGAAAATATAAATGATATTGAAAATATAAGCAGGTGGACTGATGCAGAATATCAAGCATTAATCGATAAATTATATGTAATATTAAGAGACGGAGCTGCTGCTAAAGATGAAATAAACACGGTTACAGAAATTGATGATATGTTCCCACTTTATGATAGAATGAGAAACGGTGTCATTGCTCTCACGTTTAAAAAAACAGCAGAAAATAGTAGAGCAAAATCTTTTGGTAGTGGGTGGAGTTTTAGAAGGAAATTTTTTACTTTTAATAAATCTCGTATACAAAAAAGTAGAGTAAGAACAGGAACTGGTGTAATAGTATTTACTTCAAATATTGAAATGATAAGTAGATTAATGTTATTAATATCGTCAAAGGAAGCTGGGAATGATAGTGTTGAACTTGATAATGAAATCTTTGACATACTTGATCATCTAAGATCGAGTGAATTGTTAACATCTGAAGAATATGAAACTTTACACCGCCACTTAATTTTGTAAAATGATATAATATTAAAGGAATGCAAACAACATTATTACTAAACTCTAGTGAGTCTGCGATAGATAGCGCAAATTTTTCAGTACATTATATTCCACCTATCCAACTACATCCTACAAAACAATATGAAATTGGATTAATTTCTTGTACTTGCTGGAATGCTATACCTAACGTGAAAAATGATGTTAACAATGAAATGTATTTTACTATGATTACAACATCTCCAATATCTACAAAAAAAATAAAAATTCTGCAAGGAGCTTATAATATTACTGATCTAAACAAGACAATCAAAGAGCTCATCACAAAAACTGACGGTGTGGCTGATAATTTTGAATTGGCAGCAAATTATAACACATTGCGAACTAGGATAATCAGTCTTGAACCAGGAGAAAGAAGTATTGCACAATTGTTAGGATTTACTGAAAAAACTTACACTGCACTTGATCAGCCTATTACATATGACAGTGAACTGCCAGCAAATATAACAGAAGTAAATACAATATTAGTAAATTGCTCTATTGCTTCTGGCTATTATACATCAAAAGGCAGCAAAGGTCAAACGATTTACAGTTTCTCACCAGAAGTCCCGCCAGGTTCTCTCATGCAAATAACTCCACGACATATTATATATTATCCTTTAAACGTTGAAGATCAAATATCAAGTATAATAATGCAATTGACAGATCAATCAGGAAAACAGTTACATGTTAATAATGAAGTTGTAACTTATTATTTACATCTACGCGAGCAAAAGTAAAAATTATGCAACATCAAATATAATGAAACAAAGAAAAAAAGTTTATCGAAGAAAAATAGTAGGAGGATTTTTTGCAAAATATATTCACTAAAGTTTTTGAAAATAGTCCGGGTATAGCACGTAAAGTTGCACCAATTGCTATTGACGCTGGTAAAGCTTTTGCAACTGGGGCTGCATCTGCCGCTGGGACTGCGGTGGGATAAAAAATAGCTGATAAAATAAAAGGTGATCCACCGACTTCATCTGAAATAAAACAAGTTATCTCAGAAATCGCTCCAACAAAAGAAACCCAGCGAGCTATGATAACAACAACAAAAAAATTATTATCACCAAAGGGCGAGCAGATCATACAAAAATTAATATCTAAAGTAACAGTGCCGCAATAAAATTTTATGTAATCTAATAAAATAAAATGTCTGTAAAAAATTATCTCGAGTTAACAGAAACTTATGACATCGACAATGATATGACAGAATTTGAGTTTGTTGAGTACCTTGATGAGAATTCTAACGAACCAAATAAAGCTGGTATCAGAACCTTTAACACCAGAGACGAAGATGTATTTCTACTGCCACATAAGGCTATGTTAGAAGTTCGTGGTCAGATTATGACAGTAGCCAATCCACCTGCTGTAATTGCAGTTGGAGCAGAAGTAGCTCTTATAAATAACGGCTGGAGTTTATTTAAAAGTGCTAGATATCAATTAGCCAATCAAACTATAGAAGATATTTCAAGTCATCTACAAGTTGCAAGTACAATTTTAAATATGATTTCGTTTACAGATTATTACTCAAGATCAACTGCAACTAACATGATGTGGTTTAAAGATACTGGACGGGGTATAGCTGAATCAACTGAATTTTTAAAGAGAGGCGCTATAGTACATGGAGCTAATGCTGATGAAAATGCTGTAATTGTGAGAAAGTTTCTCATTGCTAATGCAGACGCGCTAGGTATTGCTGCACCAGGTGCAGCTGCTAATGAAAACGCTACAAGAGTTTCTCTTACAGCAGCTTTTAATAATCTTAATATAACACCACCAGCTGCAGATGCAAACGGTACTGTGATGTTAAATTTACTTCTTAACACACTTGACATGAGAAATCCACGCTATAACGAAGGTTTTGCTAGGCGTAGAAAACTTGTAGCAGGATCACGTCAAATTACAATGATGCTTCCACTAAGCATGATTTTCGGCTTTTGTCGCGATCATGATAAAGTATTTCGCGGAGTAAAACATACTCTTATTTTAGATCGAGCAGACCAAAACGATTGCTTGTTTAGATCTGGAGGGGTTGATGTACAGTTTATCATAAACAAACTTGCTTTGTGGATGCCACGTATAACACCGTCGATCACTAAAATGTCAGAACTAAATAGCATGCTTGATAAGCATACAAACAGAATTTACTTTAAGCAGCATAAAATATATCAGACAGCGGTTCCAAATACTACTGACTACACGTGGAGGGTTACAACAACATTAAGCGAACAACTGCCGAGAAATATCTTTGTCGTATTTCAACAGCAAGCCCGACGAGATAACCAACAACAAAATAATGCAATATTTGACCACGCTGATGTTAGACGAATATACGCTAGATTAAATTCAAAGCAATATCCAGAACGAGCTATCGAGTGTAATTTTGCTGATGACGTTAATAAAAATATTTCTCGACCGTACATGTACCTGCTTGACGCAATACAAACATATCAAGATGTTGAAGATGGAACTCAGATACCAGCAGAGGAATTTCGTACCCTTTATCCTATATTTCATTTTGATGTTAGTAAACATAACGAGCGAATTGTAGACAGCACAGCGGATATTGAATTCACCTGGACACTTGGGGCGGTTCCAGTAGCGCCATTGTACGTATACGCATTAGTGATTGGTGATAGATTTATCACGGTAGATTCTATTGGAGGTAAAATGACAGTTCAAGTTTAATCTACAGTTGTTATATAAAATGGCAAGGTATGTTGTAAAAGAAGTGTATTTGATTGATGGCCAAGTTAAAAAATTAGTAGCTGCTAATGCAAAGCGAGAACAGGTATCATTAAAAATCAATCCTAATATTTCTGATTGTGTTTTAACAAAACTAATGCTAGCAAAAAATCAAGTAAAAAAGTATGATCGTAAAAAAACTTTTGTTTTTAATTTGAGTGCTGCACAAATGACAGCGATGGCAAATGATATTGTTGTCAATGGTGGTTTTCTTGGTCCAGCATTATCAGTATTGACTAGTACAATAATACCTAAAATTTTACTAGTCTTAGGAACATTAGGACTAGCAGCAGCGTCTGGAGCAATAACTGGCGCAACGAAGAAAGCAGCCGAAGGTAATGGTATCATTCGTGGAAGCGGAATAAAAAATTGTAAATTTTATGTAAATGATATATTATAATGCGACAAAAGAAAAAGAAATCGCCAACACCAAAATCGCCAACAAAAAAAGAAACCAACAAAAACAAAATCGCCAACACCAAAATGCAAATGCATATGCAATCAACCAAACCAAGGAGGAATTATTCCGTTCGCTCCACTTTTGGCGGGACTAGCGGGAAGTCTGCTGCCAAATCTTTTAGGAATCGGACGTGGTCTAACATTACCAGGAACTCGACCACCCCGTTGAGTAATTTTGATATCATTGATAAGTTAAAAGCGGTTCCTGGATTTCACGAAGATTATTCTAAAGATGAACTCGCAGCAATAAAATCACCGTCAGCTGTAAGTTCGTGTGTTATTAATATACAAGATTTTAATGACGGAACCGGCACGCATTGGGTAGCAGTTTATAATAATAATTATTTTGACTCGTTTGGACTTCCTCTTGTGGATATTATTGTATAATGTTTATCCAACAGATGAGCAGAAATCGTAATTTTTTAAAATTTATTTTACAGTTTGACAAGCATCCTTCTCACGCTAATTATGAGATTGCAATTAATTTTATCTAAACTTAAAAATATAAAAATGTCAACATACTGTCTCAAGTGTAGAACTAAAACCGAAAATATTAATGAAACAACAGAAAAAACAAAAAACAACAGGATAGTATTAAAAAGTTTTTGTGGAGTCTGCCGAAAAAGAAAAAATATGTTTTTAAAGAAAATGTCTCCAGCGACAGTATCTTCAGCGTCTTCAGCGAAAAATTCGCTCGGAACTGGTTATCCTGATATTATTTTAGTCGACGATTAAAAATATAGAATGATATGCAACTGTGATTCTGACAGAGATTTATGTCTTGAACAAAATAAAATTGTCGCATACTGTCAATGTTGTAACAACAGAGAAATAATTGGGTCAGGTATAGATATACATAAAATTTTTGGAATATTGCCAAAACCAAAAGGCAGTTGGACATTGCCAGGTCATCGGTATACAGGACCTTACAATCCGCTAGATCAACAACTAGATGAAAACGACAATCCATTGCCAGGTCAAGATTCTTATTATCAAGTGGATGCAATAGCGATGCGTCATGATATCTGTTATCGTGATCATGAAAACTCGAAATCAGATTGTGATAAAGTGATGTTAGACGAATTACGTGATATGGAGTCAACAAATCTACGAGAACGTTTTGATAGAAAATTTGTTCAGGGAATGATAGGAGCAAAATATAAACTCGGACTCGGAAAAAAGTATACGATGATCTTGCAGTCGAACTACACAGACCTAAAAAAAAGTTCCCACGACGTAAAGTTGTCGCTAATGGTGTAGATGATATCTGGGCAATAGATTTGGTGGATGTATCCAATCTAGCTCAGTTTAACATTGGCGCTGATGGTGCTCCAAAAAGGTATTTGTTTAATGTTATAGATGTTTTTAGCAAATACGCTTTCAGTGTACCTGTTTCGGATAAGACAGGGACTTCAATGACTGATGCGCTAAGACAAATAATAACGAGTACAGAAAGAAAACCAAATAAAATCTGGACTGATCACGGATCCGAGTTTTTTAACAAAAAATTTGAGCAGTTTCTAGAACAAAATAATATAAAAAATATGTTACAGGAAACGAGGGTAAAAGCGTTGTTGTTGAGAGATTTAATCGCACGCTAAACGAGAAATTACACAAACATATGACAGCTAAAAACACCAAAAGGTACATCGATGACCTTTCTCAAATCGTAGGTATTATAATAACACAAAACATCGAACCATCAAAATGTCACCTAATAATGCTATTAAAAATCCAATATTAGCAAATGAAGACATGTACCGCAAACATAAATTTAAGGTTGGTGATAAAGTTAGAATTTCTTTGACAAAAAAGGTATTTGCAAAAGGATTTACTCCAAACTGGAGCGAAGAAGTTTTTGTAATTGATAAGGTACTTTTTACAATACCTGTAACGTACGCTTTAAAAGATCTGGCAGGGGAACCTATCATAGTTAGTTTTTATGAACAAGAAATACAGAAAACTGAGCAGGATGTTTTCGTTATTGAAAAAGTAATTAAGAAAAAAGGAAATAAAAGTTTAGTCAAATGGCGTGGGTATAGCGATAAATTTAACAGTTGGATCCCAACTAAGCAGATTATGATATAATGTTATTATAAATTTCCTCATTCTTCTGTTTGACAGATTTACATTTTACTGGTTTACATAACGATATTAGTTACTGCTTACGATCGTCAGAGATCGTCATTAGATTAAAAATCTTGACAAATATGAAATCGAATTTGATATTTTTCTGTCGGCCTGGAATCCTGATGTTTAAGAAAGGTTTGATTAACTGCCAAAACATTTGTTGTTCGGCAACGGTAAAATTAAATTTCATTATATTTTTTGCAATGTGATACTTGACATTATATCGTTTAGTTGTTGATCTGCTGTAATTACATCTGTCAGCAACAGTGATTATTTCACCATCATCATCAGATTCGCTGTTATATAAAATATCATCTTCATTATAAGCAATAGATTTGTCTATGAAATCTTTGGAAAATGTGACCTCATCACTGACGACCTTATCGCTGAAGAACTTATCGCTGGCGACTTTGTCGCTAGTATCTTCTTCGTAGAGTTCAGCTAGTCGTTTCATCAAGTCCATTATTATAATATATTTTACCTAATTTATTATTATAAGATGACTGATGAGATAAAATATCACCAAAAAGTTTATATAGTAAATTACAACGAACTAGCCGAAGCGGTAAGACAATGTTTGTTGGGTTATGGTGTTGACGTTATTGTAATGCAAGGTGATTCTCCTAAAATATTGCTAACAGAAGCAGAAAAAAAATAAAATTAATGAAAGTGCAGTAACGACGCTAAAATTTAATCACGATGATATCATAGCATTTGCTCATCATTGCTTGACTAAAACTGAATTACAAAATATTATTGATCATCATATCTAAAACGAATTCTAGCATCGTATTCTCTTGAAAAAGCTGATTTAATTACTCCATCAGCTACAAATTTTACTGCTCTGGAAATTATCTTATAATGCTTTGCCGCAGCTGTATTCGAATTGAATTTGATCTCCTCATCCGTTTCAAGGTTTTTTGAAATAACAGGTTTTGCTGGACATCTAAAATTAATACCACCACCTCGTCCTTTTCTTACATTTTCCTGCTGGGTCACTATCTCCAGATTTCTCAATCGATTGTCAGTTTTTACGTTATTAATATGATTAATAACCAGATCATTGGTTATAGATCCATTGAACACCTCGTAAACAAACCTATGACCAAGATAACGAACTTGATTTGTCGATGTTCCTCTAACAATTACCCTGATATATCCCATATTACTCATAGTACCAAGAACTTTTTTAGTTTTGCTGTTTCTAATAATACCGCGATCGTTAGCCTCGTATTAATCAAAGACTGGATGTGGCTGAAACTCGTTTTGTAAAGATAAGTTTTCAATGTTATCATCAGTGACTTTATCGTTCACGTGATATACACGCTGTCCCTCTGGAATATCATCGCAAAACAACGTGTAAATAAAATCTTTTCTAAACATTGCAATCCTCTCGGCATTATCTCCATTTACACTAATCGTATAACCCGCTGACGTTAATTTGCCAACAGGTATTCTAGTTTTGATGTTAATAACCGAACCTAATACATTTCCAGCGTATAAGTTATACTTTGGGTGAACATGATAAATCTCTTGCTCACGTGCGCTTGTCAGATTTACTGTCATTATATTATAGGCGATTTTTTTTATCTTTAATTCATTTTTAGCGCATGCGCAGTGTGAGGTAAAGTTATACTTTGGGTGAATTTGATATGCTTCTTGCTCACATGTGTTTGTTAGATTTGCTGTCATTATATTATAGGAGATTTTTTATCTTTAATTGATTTTTAGCGCATGCGCAGTGTGAGAAAATTATCAATTAGATATTACATTATAGTATAATAATGTTAAAATTGCGTGATATAGCTAAGAGAAGCCTTATGTGAGAACCTAATAAAATAGCGACTGCTTTTGCAGGTTTTGACAATAGTTATCAGTTTGATAGTCAAATTGTTTTAGTAAATTTTAATGCAGTAAATCTTTACCACCTACTACAGACAACTGTAAAAAGTGAGCTCGAAAAGCACAAAAGTATCAGATTATTTGTGCAATATCATGTTATATTTTCAAGTTAGTTATAACGGAAGAATTAACTAACAAGGAAATTGCAGAACCTTATATGAACGCAAAATCAAGACGTGTTTTGCTTGGGACTGATCTGTTATCACTATCTGATGAAATACACCAAGAAATCTGGAAACAAATAGAGGAATTCGCTCAATTAGTTTCGGGTTGGAAGTTTGAAATGATCAAAGAAATATTGTTTCACACGATGAAATATAACGCATTACGAGGTAGTTCATACATCGACCTGCTACCAAAAATAAAAAGTAAAAGATGTTGTATAAACATCAAAAACGTAGATAACAAGTGTTTCCAATGGGCTGTTCTTTCCGCACTATTTCCAGCAGAAAAACACGCTGATCGCGTTGAGAAGTATATCAGTCACGTGTCTAGATTAAATTTTAAAGATATTAACTTACCTGTGGCAGAAAATCAAATACCAAAATTTGAAAAGCAAAATAATGTTTCAATTAACGTTTTCGGACTAGATGAAAAAGAGGATGTATACCCGAGATATATTTCAGAAATAGCTCCACAATCGACTATAAATTTACTGTTTTACAAAAATCATTACGTTTGGATTAAAAACTTTAACGGACTAGTTGATAAACAGTACAGTAAAAATAGGAACAAAAAGTTCTTTTGTTACCGCTGCTTGCATGGTTGTACTAACAATGAAACATTACAAAAGCATTTGCAGTACTGTAGTGATGTGCAAAGAATAACAATGCCATCTAAAAAAGATAGTGTGTTACAGTTTATCCATCATAATCACAAACTAAAAATTCCTTTCGTTATATACCCTGATTTTGAGTGTTTATTTCAACCAATACTTGACGTAGAAAATAATCCTAATCAATCGAGTACAAGAAAAGTTCAAAATCATGTTCCGTGTGGAGTAGCGTACAAGTTTGTTGTACTGATTCTAGATTATCTGAACCAATCAAATTATATCGTGGTAAAAATCCAGCTATCTGGCTTCTCAAGCAGTTGATTAATAAAGTTGATATTATTAATTATCGTTTGAAAAAAGTAACGCCAATGTTAAAATTAACACCTCAACAAGAATCCGATCACGAGCAAGCAGAAATTTGTCATATTTGTGAAAAAGCTTTTGACGATGACAAAAAAGTACATAACCATTGCCATTTGACTGGACAGTACCGTGGAGCGTCTCATAATCAGTGTAATTTAAAATTTCATGCTCCAGATTTTATTCCGGTTATTCTTCACAATTTTCGAGGATATGATAGCCATATTATAGTAGAGGCTTTTGGTGATCCTGATATAAAATCTCGTCTAAAACTCGATAACGTCATCAAATGCATCCCATATAATTTTGAAAAGTACATGTCAGTTACGCTAGGTAAATTGCGTTTTATTGACAGCCTGCAGTTTATGGCATCCTCGTTAGATGAGTTAGTGAGAGGTTGTAGTAAATTTGATAACCTAAGAGACTGTTTTGGAGATAAATTTAATCTACTAGCTAAAAAAGGAGTCTTTCCATACGAATACCTCGACGACTGGAGTAAATTTGATGAAACATCTTTACCTGGCAAAGACAAATTTTACTCACAACTTAGAAACGAAAATATAACCGATGACGAGTACAAATATGCACAAGATATCTGGAAAGAGTTTGATTGTGAGACTTTTGGTGATTATCATGATTTGTATTTGAAAACTGATGTGTTGTTACTAGCAGATATTTTTTAAAGTTTTCGTGCAGTGAGTTATAATAATTATGGACTAGATCCTTGCTGGTATTATTCTGCAACTGGGTTGTCATGGGATGCTTTGCTAAAGTTTAGTAAGGTAAGGTTAGAATTACTGACAGACTTGGATATGTTCAATTTTATTGAAAAAGGTATCCGAGGCGGTATTAGCGTGATAACGAAGAAATATGCTGAAGCAAACAACAAATATTTGAAAGAGTATAATCCTGACCTTCCTTCGAAGTACATAATTTATCTAGATTGTAATAATCTTTACGGTGGTTCGACGGCAGAACCAATGCCTCTTGGTGGATTTCATTGGATCACGGCTGATCGATTTCTATCGGAGACAGAAAAAAAGATACCCGACGATGTTTCCTATTTCGTTGAAATTGATCTTGATTATCCAAATTCGCTACACAAATTACATAACTATTACCCTTTCTATGCGGAATCGATGGTCATAGATTATAGTTTGTTATCAAAAGAACAACAAGCGTTAGCATCACCAAGGCAACATTCCATGGTCAAGAAACTAGTACCAAATTTACTTGATAAGAAAAATTACGGTTTGCATTACAAAGTTTTAAAACAAGCAGTCGATGCTGGTCTTGTGTTGAGAAAAGTTCATCGTGTACTAAAATTTAATCAGTCGCCGTGGATGAGAGGTTATATTAACTCAAACACTTCAAGAAGAGCTGCAGCGAAAACAGAGTTTGAGAAAAACTTTTTTAAAATGATGAACAATTCCGTTTTTGGTAAGACGATGGAGAATATTAGGAAACGTGTAAATATTGAAATAGTTAATGATGTCAATCGCAGAAACAAACTTGTGTCAGACGATGATTTTGTGAGCATGAAAATATTTAATGAAAATCTTGTTGCGATACAAAGAAGAAAAACAAATCTAAAACTAAAGAAGCCAATCTATGTTGGAGCTGCCGTGTTAGACTTATCAAAGTGGCTGATGTATGATTTTCATTATAATTTTGTTAAAAATCAGTGGTCGGCTAGTAGATTATTGTTTACTGATACTGATTCGCTCGTATATGAAATCGAATGCGAGGACATCTATCAGGACATGTACAATAATCGACATTTGTTTGATCTTTCCGATTACCCACGTGACAGTAAATTTCATGACGACACAAATAAAAAGGTTAATGGTAAGTTTAAAGATGAAATGAACTCGAGCGATATCAAATATTTATCGGATTACGCAGCAAAATGTATGCCGTATTATTGGACAATAATAAAATAACAAAAAGAGCCAAAGGACTGCCTTGTGATTTTGTTAAAAAGTTTATGAAATTTGATGACTACAGGTATGCGCTTGATGGTGGTGTTAGTTTTATGATAGCTATGGCAATTCGAACTAATCATCATAAACTCGAAACAGATGTCATTATCAAACGTGGATTGTATAATTTTGATGACAAACGTTATTGTGAAAATGGAGTAGATACATTTGCCCTTGGGTATTTTCATTGTGACTAAAATTTTATCTAAACTTATAAAAAAATGTTTGAAAATTTGACAATGACAAATAGCTACAATAGTAAAATCAAATATTTAATGATGGACAGCAAACAGTTGACAGTTGAATTTAATAATGAAACATCAGGTATATGTTTTAGTGGAACACGTTACAAGCTAAAACTTTCGCTCATCAGATCTGATAATAGCGATTATTTCAATTATCTCGAACAATTGTATCAAAAGTTGCTAGCGGAATTTAAAAACTTTCACAGCCCCATTAGCCAACAAAAATATACTAAACTCACAATTGATCTCGATCGGTCAAAGGTATATTTTATCGACAAAAAATATCCTCTGAACAAACCAGAAATAAAAGTTTTGTTTGAGTCCCGTCGCTGTGTGAGCGGTAAAGTAAAATTTAGTATCTATAATCGTGATAATGAAATATTTTTAATATCAACAGTTGAAACATTAATCATTAGTCACGACATATAAAATAATATCATTTTCATTCTAATGTTAGTTTAATTTCCGCCTTGTTAACTGAAACGTTCTAATGTAAAGTTTAATTTTCATCCTGTTATCTGATAAAAAAAACTTGTTGTAAAACCCATTTGCCGTCTTTAGAATAATCGTATTCCACGCATGCGCTGTTCTTACAAATTCGTCACTTCTGTATGACAGAGCTTATCTGGATAAATCATAGCATTCCAACACCTGTTGTTTTGTCTGGTTACAAAATACCTGTCTACGTAGTAGTAGTATAGGGAAACAAGAGGTTTGGGGTGGGGTGGTGGGCCAAAACCCTCATTTTCCTCTATTACTCTCATCGCAGTAGCAATTTAAAATTTCATGCTTCTGATTTTATTTCCGTAGTTTTACATACCTTTTGTGGCTATGACAATCATATCATTGTAGAACAAATTTGGTGATGTAAATATTAAAGCTAAACTAAAATTAAATTATACAATAAAATGTATCCCAAATAATTTTGAAAAGTATTTGTCAGTGACATTTGGTAAGTTACGTTTCATTGACAGTCTGCAATTTATGGCAGAATCATAAGACGTGCTGATAAAATAATTAGCAATTTCGCTAACCTACAAAGTTACTTTGGTGAAAGCTATAAAGATTTAACAAGAACGAATTTGAGAGGCTAATTCAAGTTAATGAACAACTCTGTGTTCGGTAAGATGATGGAAAACATTTCGAAAAAGAGTTTCGACAGAAATTGTTAATGACATAAATCCCAGTAATAAATTAGTTAACGATGATAGTTTTTTGTTAGTATGAAAATATTTAATGAAAATTTTGCTGCAATACAACGACGAAAGACAAACATAAAGTTATATAAACCGATCTATGTTGGTGCAGCTGTACTCGATATATCGACATCCCCGCTGTACGATTTTCATTATAATTATACCAAAAAGGAAAGGCCAGATTCGGAGTTGCTATTTAATAACATAGACTTGCTAGTTTGTAATATGTAATGTGAAAATATCTATCAGGATATTTACAATAATAAGGATTTGTTATTTATCAGATTATCAAGAATGAAGTAGATTTCAAGATAATTTGAATAAAAAGGTATTGGAAAACTGAAAGATGAATTTATGTTTATATAGATAACTTTTAGCAAGGATGCGTAGACCAAGATCTTCTGTTGTATTAAAGACAGCGTATTTGGTTCTGCGCAGTTTGCAGTTGGACAAAACTTGTAAGCGAGAATCGATGGTAACTATGTTTATATAATGTTATTTACTGACATTTATCAAAGAGAAATTCCTAGTCATTTCGTTAATTACAGAACTGCTACCAGAGTGCATATGTCTTAAAATTGCTATTAGATAAAAGTCTTAGGAATAGTGACACATGTAACCTAACAAAACCAAAACCAAAAACAAAACATAAATGAAAACAAAGAGAATTATTCAATGTTAGATAACTACAAAAGATTTTAAATTTAGCTGGAGTAGTATTATCTCCCTTATTTAATAAAAAGCAAATAGGGCATCGCTTCTGAGAACATCTGTCCAAATTCTTATTCGTTCGTCATTTTCAGTCGCGAATAACCATTCTGAACCATATTTTGGTGATATATAACAATCAGCTTTTTGATACAATTGTTTATTATTTTAGCTGTTATAAGTATTATTTAAAGCTGATTTGATTAAATTAAATATCTTTCGAAATTTGTTTGTTAAATCAAATTCAACATGTCAAATTGAATAACAGAATGACATTTTATAATATTTTATTGTTTAATATGAGAAAAAATATCTATTGAGATAGAATTCCATTTTGGTTCCAAAATGTCATCATTTTATGAAATTCGAGGGTGTTTTCTAGGGAAAGTGAGTCTCTGGGGTGGTAAGTGATGAAAATGTCAGAATATATTTATTTCAGAGGATGTAAGGATTTATGGCCAAGAATCCTCTTTGACTTTGAAACCCCCTCTCCCTCTTTCTCTCTCTCTCTCTCTCTCTCTCTCTCTCTATATATATATATATATATATATATATATATATATATATATATATATATTATTTTAAGATTTACGTTGCATGATCAAAGCGCCCAATAATATGCTGCATAAATATAAAAACTGTATAGTCTGACATGGCAGAATGCTTGAGAAAAGAATCCGTGCTCTAACTTCAGATCCTTTTCCTGACGTGAATATAAATGCATGAAAGTAATTATGTTCTTTCTCGCACAACATGTTTACAGGTAGAACATAATAAAAATCTATATAAAGGTGGTAAATGGACGAGCTAAGATCATTATATACTGAGTGTAATAAAACCATTCCAGATTTCGTATTTAAAAAAAAAACAAACAAAAAAAAACAACCACATCCAATGTACTTTTAATGATGAGCGCCTGCTTTCTGAAATTCCCTATCTCCGTAAACACAAAATTCAAATTAATCGGCTTCATTTAAAACCTCACTAAAACAGTTCTTTTATGAGCAAATATAATAACGTATAAAAACCTACCAAAACACAATTGTATCTTTGTATTCAAAATATAATTTGGATGTATTTTATCTGTTGTATATCATTTTGACTTCTGACAACTGCAATATGTATACCTTAGTACAGTATCTATTCATATATGTACATATTGACCAGTGTATTTATATAAATAATTCCATTTAAAATTTGATGTGTGTGTGTTTGTGTGTGTGTGTGTGTGTGTGTGTGTGTGTGTGTGTGTGTGTGTGTGTGTGTGTGTGTGTGAATATACTTGAATGTGTCTACGTGACTGGTATAATAAAGCCCATTAATAATTTGAGAACCATGAGATTTATGGGTCTTTCGTGACAAAACGTTTTATTATCATTAAATTATTATTATTATTATTATTATTATTATTATTATTATTATTATTATTATTATTATTATTATTATTATTATTATTATTATTAATATTATTCGATGGTAAAGCAATATGATCAATCTCCGTTAGTAAATGATATCATACTCTACGACCGCATACGCTCCCAAAGTGATTGTATATCAAACCATTTCATAAAGTCCACTTTGTTTAGATGAAATTGTCATGCTCTCGCTTAATTACCTATTCAACAATATATCGTTGCATCTTTACCTTGCAAAAAGTGATGATATTCAAGGCAATATTCATTGCTAATATTGAAGAAAGTCTTTATAAACTCTACATTTTTTGCATGAAAAATAGAAATTTCCACAACGATTCGAAATAGTGTATAAAAACGTTTTAACGGAAAAACTAAGCAGGGATGTCAAGTGTTAACACCCTACACCAATTCACGGTTTCTTGCAATCAGATCATCCTAGGTCTTTTCCATCAAGTCCCTAAAACATATTCGGGGCACTCCGCCTGAAGCAAATTACTAGACCAACCGAATTTACATGCATTCTCACAATATATCTCGTGATAGTTCTAGACGTCACTCCGATTAAACTTTATGTATTTATTCTTAACTCCTTTGGAAACATATGTATGTGTATTTGTATCTGGTAAAAATTAAAATAAATGTAATGGCTTGCATGTTTCATTTACCACTCTTTGTAAATATTTTTATTAAAAGGAAATTTGATTGCCTCGTTTCCTTTCACTTAAAAGTGTGTAAATTTCTTGCTTTGTAATAATAACAGTTTTCATGAACACTAAAACAAAACAAACACGTGAATCAATAGCGTCGAAAAAACCTGACTGAATCTATTTACACAAACACACCCAGTGACATATTGAGTCACAGTAGGGGCAATTTAGACTCTGTGGACAATAGGGATTAAAATTAAGATAAAATCTTTTTGTGTCGGTAAAATCCCAGGAAATATCAAACTGTTGATCAATCTGATTACATGACAATTAAAGTAAGACTTTTTCATCGAAATTGCACCATTCGCAGACGATCTGATTTTTTGAACTGCATGTCAGATATCCAAATACTTTTCCACATCGAAGAAGACAGTATCTGGACTCGAAATATAATGAAAATAATTTTGTTGTGAGCAACGATGTCAAATTTGGCCGATATTTTCTCGCGTCGGGTACAACCAAATATAGACGTTATATATATATATATATATATATATATATATATATATATATATATATATATATATATATATATATATATATATATATATAGATATAAATATATAAATATATATATATATATATATATACATATACATATATACATATATTTAAAGGACTGGTGACTTCTCTCAGTATTGATTTTGCTCTAAAACTCTCAAACCGATCAGCACGATGGTAGAACCAACATGGATTAAACTTTTGATTAAAGTTTTGCGAGATATTAAAAGAAAGTTTCCTTCAGAAAATCCGACGAAATATTCACTCGTCTTTCTAGATCAAAGTCAAGATAACTGCTATATGAAAGGAATTGGGCTACAGAATTTTTAGATCTTCATAAAGGCAAGACCATTGACAGAAGAGATAAAAGTAAAGTTACCTGTTATCATTGTCAAGAGAAAGGTCATCGGTCTTCAGATTGTCCTACGACACAACTGGAGCAAGTAGGAGGACAAAGAGGTGCCTTTGGGAAAGAAGAACTCTGAGACATTCGGAAAGAGAAAAAAGAAAGAGATCAAAAGGGAAGAAGAAGAGGAGGAAAAACCTGAAATTGACAATATTAAACTAAAGCAGAGTGAACCAAAAACCGACACAGGAGAAGACTGTGTACATTTTGAAAAAAAGTGTTTCTTTTGTGAATTGCTTTGTAAATATTTATACCAGAATAGGCCAGACTGAAAATAAAACGTGTCTCCTTTTGTTTGATCGTTTCGAATAATTAGTCTACACACACTCACTCAACCACATACATCCCGTTGAGTATTTTTCCTGAGAACAAACTCAGGATCAATAAGCAATTCGCTTTAATAGCATTAACACTCTGTCATGGCCACGGCCTACTTATGGACTTGATCCTGTGAATGATTTCGTAAAAATCACTAGGGGTGGTACCTCTGGTGTAGTAACAGGGTTAGGCTGTTTAGCGCAGGAAAGTCTTTTTCTCTTGGGTCGTAATAAAGAAGACTGATACTACATTTGTTTCAGACTTTTTAACTCTGCCAAAATATCCAAGAGTACATTTCCAGTTTAACTTTTACTGTTCTCTCTCTCTTCTAGTCTTTGTTTCTTTTCTAATGCTTCTTCTTTCTGTCGTTTCAATATTGCCTTCTCTTCTTCTCGTGGTTGCTGTTTATGGAGAAATGCTAGTTCTGTTTCTTTCTGTTGCAGTAAACCTTTCTCTAATTCTTCTTTCTCTCTTTGTCTAAAATCGTCGACGTTTGGTAAAGGAGACGGTGGCAAAGGTGCTGGTACTGGAACAAATTCTTGCGAGGAGAGAAAATCTACTAAATTCAAGTTGAAATCAACCTCTTCGGGATGTTGCGCTGTGTTCACTTTAGTATCCGCTGTTATACCATCGCTTTCTGACTCCATAGCCGGTGCACCTCAATTCATCATTTTCTTAGGCACCGTCATGTTCAAAATAATACATATCGCATAAATTCACTGCGCACAAACGTTAGTGCACCTATTCGGGGAATGTGGCGTAACAGATAGCACTCTGGAAATCAGACTCCGCGAAGAGACCAAAGTTTGTTACGCTTTTTGGGTTTGGTGAACAATTTAAATCCGTTTCGATCCGTTCTTCCACTATAAATAAACGCGGTTCACTTCATTGCCCTCACCTGTTTTGGTCATAAAGATGTGGACCGATGTTGAATCATCATCTCTCGTATCGTTGATGCTGTTCCTTATAGACTTACTCATCTATGTGAAAACAATCTGGACTATTATTATTAGGATCAATGGCAGAACTGTCTGGAAAAGAAGATCATATGTGGATTTAATGTGATTATTATTTTTAACGTAGCTTTAATAATTTTTCAGTCACATCGTTATGATGACTGAAATGTGGCAGTTCATAGTGATGTCTAGCACTGGGGCAGCATGTCGCAGACACATTCGCATTATCCTGACACAAGGCTGAGTGAGCAGTCCTAACACTAACCTTCTAATACAGAGCCTCAAGTGAGGCACCTGTTAAAACCATTTTTGTAAGTCTTTGTTTTACTCGACCGGGGATCGAACCCACGATCCCCTGGATCCTAGGCAGAAGCTCTAACTACTAGGCCACCAGAGCGGTTTATGCTATGTGGTGGAAAGATAGGGATGTAAGAAGAAAGTCCTCATTTAGGGCCCAGGGGGGTGAAACAGATGAAGGAAAGGTTTGAGGAATTTGAGGAAGTAAAGAAAACTTATGCGATGCCCTGTATGACGTTCTTAATCGAAGAACTATGATATACCCTAAAAGCTACCTAGATGGCAAAAAATATGATCAAAGTGGCGAGATGAAACAGCCATTAATATTTACTGATATTGCTAGTGGTTCCGAAACAAATAGAAAGAGAAATGTCTATTTGGAACTTTTCTTGGCAGCACAAAATAGTCTTAAAAATAATTGCCAAATTGTATTATGTGGTCATCGAAGATGAAACGGCTACTCAACCGAGTTCGGATCTTTGATGGCACAAATAGAAACCTTTCGATGAGTAAGGGTGCAGTATCGAAATCGTGGAGATAGTGGAGATAGTGCATTCTGGACAGTAGCAAAAGTGAAAAATGATTTTCATGTGGTATAAATCGAGTAAATGGTCGTGAATGTCCCAGCGGGATCTCGTAAATATTCCCGAAAACCTTTAATTCTCGTGGAGGATGACCATTAGGTGCAACTGATCACCGAAATTATTTTCAGCAAAGGGCATACACACGAGTTACATCCAAGTCTGCATATTAGGTAGGGTAAAATCATACTGGACAGAAGGGTTGAATATATTACCAAAATCTCGAACTCTCATTTTACATCTACTTTGAGACATGGTAAAATACCAGGTTGATGACAATTCGAACACAAAATTTCTTCCATATCTTCTTCTTCTTCTTCTTCTTCTTCTTCTTCTTCTTCTTCTTCTTCTTCTTCTTCTTCTTCTTCTTCTTCTTCTTCTTCTTCTTCTTCTTCTTCTTCTTCTTCTCGTTTGTTCATCCGAGGAAGAGTTTTGAACTTTCAGATTATTCACATTTTTTTTCCACTGAAATGAGTCAGGCGCAACGAGCCAAAGTCAGGGAGGATAAAAACTGTTTTAAGAGAGAGAGAGAGAGAGAGAGAGAGAGAGAGAGAGAGAGAGAGAGAGAGAGAGAGAGAGAGAGAGAGAGAGAGAGAGAGAGAGAGAGAGAGAGAGAGAGAGAGAGAGAGAGAGAGAGGACACCATTTACGGTTCTTTTATTTTTGATGTTTTATAGGAAAATGAGAAAGGAACGCTAGTTAACTTTAAGTTTCTTAAGACAGCTAAACACTATGTGAGAAATGTTCATGGCAATAGCTTTCATTCATCAATTTCATAAAACTGAAAGCGTTGTTTTTATTGTCGACTTACTACAGTAACATGTTTGCTTTATGCACACTTTCTGTTTGAAGAGATGTTATATGTTTGAAGCACACTCCTTCAGATCCATAGCCTTGAGAATAGTAAAACAAGTCTTGATCTATCAACAGTCCAAACTAGACTCGCTTAACATGGATAATAGATTTCTGTAACTTCTGATATAATATGTTCATAATTCTTGTTCATGCTTGTAAACTGTAATGGATATTCAAAGATATTAATCATGTGCATAATTTAGACAGTCCAAACTAGACTAGCTTAACATGGATAATATATTGTGCTATGTATATCTATATTTCTGTAACTACTGGTATAATATGCTCATAATTCTTGTTCATGCTCGTAAACTGTAATGGATATTCAATGATATAAATCGTGTGCATAATTTAGAAATCACGTAGGACCTATAAATAGTTCTTTACGTAAGTGTTGGCAATCAGTAATAAGAGTTAAGAAGGCGCATATCAATGACTGGTGGGATATGGAAGTTTCGAGAAGAATTCTGTAAATGTTTCAATGGGTTGTGTGAGGTTATGTGAATATAGTACGTAGTGACATAGAAAGTCGTAAATCAATATGGTATCCATTGCGAAATACAGTCGCAATCTTTTATGCATATGAAGAGAAAGTTAAGCATTCAGTTTTATTCCGATTTCTAGAGTTGTTCACACTTTGTGTCCTTGATCTAAGTCTGCAGGCGTTATTTATATTGTAGTTATATATTTTTATAGGAATTGTTAATTTTTGACAATAATATTATTCTGGAACTACTATAAATTATTTGAAAAAATTCCGGACAACGCTATCTTGACAACATCACGTTTCTTGGAGTACCAGTATATTTCCGATTTTAAACTTATATTGAACTTTTTATTCGTTTAGGATTTTTTTTACAAGGACAGTTTTGGATTTACCTAATGATACAATAATTTATCACTGCAATAATTATATTATTTGATACGTTTTACAAATTTTGTTGGTATTGCTTCATTTCACCACAAGTTTGTGACCATAGGGTAGAAGCAGAAAATTGATGGCTGGTCCGTGATACGAATTTCAAAGAAATTAAAATTGTTTTGAAATTTAAATTTATTTTATTTCCAAAATTTCTTAGCCTCATAATTTCTTTGATGTTACGTAGTGAAAGCAACAAGCTTACACATTTTTTAAAAAAAATAGAGATCATAGTTTTAAATCCTAGCCAAGAACGTCTAGAGTTCTTGAAAAGGATCAATTGCTTCAACTAGCCCGACAGATGATTCTCGAAGGCAAATACATCTTCATTAAAACAAGAAATTATAGATTTCTTGGTTCAATATTTGGCGAAAGGAAAATAATATTTGTGATAAAAGAGCCTTGAGTGTGATTTGTTAAGTCTGAAACTGGTTCTAATTTGCAAGTTATGCAATGGAAATTTGACTACAAGAATCAAATGAAGTTTGCAATATGTAAAGGCTCTCTTACAGTATAACTATTGGTGTTTAATTTTCAAAGAAAATAATGAATATTTTAACTTGTATTAAATTTATTTTCATTGTATTTTGCCGTCATTTTTAATCACAATTAATGTTGAAAAATGATCACAATTAATGTTGAAAAATGATCAGTTTAACTTAGCGAGTAAACGTTTATAAAAGAAGGTCGACAACTTATATCATATTTCAAGTCATTCAGAAGTTATCTTCGTGGCATTAGTAATAGAATTGGTAGTTTATAGAGATACATGCTTTTTAATGGTGTTAAGTTCGTGTTTCTTGTGAGACAGATGATTTACGAAGAATAAATGTGATCGATTAACGTCGCCAGCTTGTCATTGCTTAATAATAATAATGGAAATGCAAACCAGGGCCAGGGGAAGACTCACCTCACCATACACCTCAACGATTGTGTGACTCTTGACGGTACTATAAGCTTTGATAAAAGATGAACAACGCATATCAACTCACAAATTTAAAGGAACCAAAATTAAAATATATATTTGGCAAGAATAATTTCGTAAGATAAATTATCATAAAGATGCCTAAGCAAATATGTTATAATTTTCTGTAATGTCAAATCATGGAACGGTCTTTGTTTAAATTTACAAATAATTAAACTGCATTCCTTATTTTAAATTTAAGCTCATTCAAAGAATGAAATTAACGCTAGCCTAAATAACGGGTGACCTGACTTAAGTCCAATTATATCATGTTTTGTTTTTTTCCAATACTTATGTTGTTTTTGAATTTTCAAACTAATGCACGCGTCATTGATGCCATTGATGCAGCGTATTGGCCAGAAGTGGAAACAAAATACACCACTTATCTCGTTTCTTATGATAAGATTATAATGAAACAGAAGTGAACATTAATGATTTCCTAGACGAAGATATTGAATAGTGATTAATGTTAAGCAGTTGTTTAAGTTGTTTATAAAAATGTCCATATTTCTTACTTGATAGGTATGTTTGGCGGCAAAATCTAACATTTTCATATGTTTGGTCTGTTTGGCGGGAAGTATAATACATGGAGTCTGTATGGTCGTTAAAGGAAATTTAATATTCTCACCAAAATGTTGTTACGTATATTACAGATAGTATGTTTGCAAAAAACATCACTCTAAATTTGGCTGATTTTGGGAACGGGGACATTTTGAATGACGAACATGGGAATATTTACGTCGGATATATTTGTTGTTGTTTTTTTCAAAAATAATTTAATGTGAGTCAAAGGTTGATTCATATTTCATTGCCATTTTGCCATTCGCACTATGACTGACATTTGTATCTATGGTCTGTACACTGGATATAATATGCTTATGATGCGATGAATATTTACGCTCTATCCAGGGCAGTTATTTGTATCTAACTACAATTTCAAGTCGAATTTGAGGTGTAAATTCGTAAATGTGTTGCAAAATATTTGTCATACATTTCTTCTAGCCCATCGCTGAATCTAGTCTGGCTAATGTTACATCTAGTTATTCAAGATTAAAGAAAAGGCATGAAAAGTACTACCAAATTGTATTTCTTTCTTTTATTTTTAAATTTAATGCAGAGTATTACCCATATAAAGTTAGGAATTTTCCCGTAAGGATATGATTTTGTGCTCACTTGTTTTGAAAACGGAAGATTCAAGATTAGTTAATTTCTCATCACATATTTTATAACAAATTTGTCACTAAGTCAAAGACTGATTGTAACATTTTTCTTTTTGTATTTTTGAACAGCAAAGTTATCTTATAAAATAACAAAAGTAAACTCTACGTTTGTTATCACAAAGGAATTGTACCATATGATGAGGCGGGATAGACAGAAGTAATATAACACGGTTCCAAATTTATTTTAATATTCATCGATAATTTTTACTATGCAATGTCAGAGAGAGAGAGAGAGAGAGAGAGAGAGAGAGAGAGAGAGAGAGAGAGAGAGAGAGAGAGAGAGAGAGAGAGAGAGAGAGAGAGAAGACATCAAAGAAGCGTTTCTAGTTAATAGCAATGTCAATAACTGATTGGATTAAAAAAAAAACAACACTTGGACCACCAAGACGCATGTATAAATGTGCTTCACTCTCCTATCGAAGCACATTGAATCGAAGTTTATGCCACTGCAGAGAAAGACATCAAAAATCTGTCAAGCCTCACAAACACTCAATATGAAATAATTTTATACAAGAACAGAAGTCATGGAGTTTTACATATATAACTAGTTACAATACGATGCAGCAAGAGTGGATAACTCATTTAACCACAAAATGCCCTTGTTATATTCTTGTTGATCTAATCACTGATCTTGAAAGAAGTCAAGCCAATTATCATTGTATCATATGAATTTAAGATCTAATGAGAGTGATCCCTTCAGTTGTCCTTCTTACTCATCTTACCATCGAGACTCAGCCACAGATTTGAATCTGTCAGTTTGGATTGAATCATGGCAGGTCTCTTTGAAAACTGCAATGCTGTAATTTATCACTCACTTATTGCTCTCCAGTTTTCGGTCTCCAAAAGTCAGAACTTGCTCCAAGCCGGTCGTAACATCACTGACTGAGTGCAAAATAAACAAAGGTGTCTCTACCTGGTCCTATAATTCTCTTTGAATTTAACCAGGAACGGGTCGTTACGTAATGATTAAACAATAAACAGTTTGTTTATTTGTTGGTCCAGAATCGGATCTATAGTCGTACTCTTACATATAACAGGTATTGGCATTATTCCAGATGCTTTTAATTAAGAATTAACTACAGGAAAATATGCGTAGACATGAATCGCGAAACATCAGCAAATTGTCGCCACAAAGGGACACCTACTAAGGACAGGTATCCGTATTGATGGACCTCTCATTCACACCACGTGACGCCAGTGAGGTCTAAAATTCACTGGGCAAAATCAGAAAGAGTGCATGAGGCACAAAATATCTGTTCACCTTCTATTGGAATTATGATACACTTCAGGGATGAAATACTGGTTCTTGAATGCTTGATGAAAAAATTCGTAAACATTAATTATGTGAATTGTAGTCTGTTGTGAAAATAAAAGTAAACACTTTAAAGTCCACACAATGGTACTGTTTTGAGTTCGTTTATTTTGCTTTTTTGTTTGTTTGTTTCCTTTATGGATTTATGATTTTCTTTGATTTATTTCTTTTTATAAACCTCAGTCTATATTCCCTCGAGCTTGTTCTCATACATGTTAACTTTAACATTTAAGATCTAGCTCGACGGCTTGGTCACATAAACGATATCATTCTTTCCTCCGCAAACGTGAAATTTTTGCTGGTTCCAACAAACACGATATATTCAATTGAACTACTTATAAATAAAGGGTAACCAATTTTGTGTTGTGGAAATTGAACATAGAAATGTCATAATAATACATGATTCTAATTTTGCAGATTTGCAGATTTCATATGAAATATAAATAGATGATTACAACTTTTAAAATTTACGTTAATTATAAAACTATTGACAAGTTTGGGCAAAAATAAGGTTTTGTCAAATTAATTGCATCCGTTATATATTTAGTCATTAATAAAATACTTTAGTCATGTCAGAATTTCATATAATGGTATCCCAAATGCTTTGATATCTTCTCAAATGATTACATGGCTAGATATGTTTGTAGGTGTCTAGGTAAGTGTATTGGGTGTGTAGGATAATGTGTCTTTGTAAGTTTTACAGCTAGCAATACATGATTCTAAAACTGAAGAATGAAGAACAAAATATATTCAAGCATTTTTATTAATATGTCATATGTGGTTTGCTTATGATATCATATCAAAGTGATAAGTTGTGTTATATGATAAGGATTGTACAGAATATATATATATATATATATATATATATATATATATATATATATATATATATATATATATATATATATATATATATATATATATATATATATATATAATTTCTTTTAGGAAAAAGCCACACAAATTAATTCTAAAGAAACACAACATATCAACAATTCATATTTACTGCCTTGAATAATTCTATGCATATTCTAATACGTTAACAGTTTATATGTTGTATATTCTTTATAAACAGTGTTAACATATAACCTTAGAAACTTTAAAATTAATATTCAGCTTCGTTTTTAATGGACGTAGATATATGACATGATAGTCGATAATGAACAAAGATATTGGAGAGTATAATTCAGTTAAAATCTATGTGATTGTGCGGCGTGTGTAGGTGTGGTATTAACTGTGGTCATATACATATATATATATATATATATATTTCAGTCTAAAACCTCAAACCCATCATCATCATCTTCATCATCAACAACAACAACAACAACTACATTATTATCGTCATCATTATCGTGGTCATCATCCTACTTCAAAATTATTCTTCAGCAAGCAAACTAAGCAAGCTAAGAAGCAAAACCAACATCGTAAAAGAAGTAAAACACAACCAAAAACAATACCAAAATCATTAAGAAACAACAGAAGATAATCTAAATAACATGCCGTATTCAATATTTTCTCAGAAGCTTGACCAAACTGTCTTTTTTCGGAGTCGTGACCACAATTACGAGTGTTCGATATCTTGCATGGTCAGTCTGAGCGGGCTACCGTAGTTAATCACTGGAAAATACATTTTGCACATATTAGGTCGGCACAATAAAGCTTTCGTATGCTGCTTTGCCGTAAATACCAAACCAAACCAAACCAAACCAAATAAAAACTTTGAAAACTATACAAACATTTTATATATACATTCATTATACACAGACGGCACACATTACCTTACGAGCGGCTAACGGAAGATAATGAGTATTATGTATGTCTTATGTGCAGGAAGGTATCCTTTACGTATATGAATGTAACCTTTCAGGTCCTGTAAGTCAATCCATGCCAAATTTATTTGTCAACGTTCCAGTCATATAATAAAATGAAAGTATAAGGGTACTCAAGGAATTTATATTAATATATTATATCTAACTCAACTTCAGTGGTGTTATCTTGTAAATTGTCTTTAGTGGCATTACACGTGAGAGTTATACACGGGCGAGATTGTATCACCTGGTTGCTACTGAAAATATCAAGCAATATTTCAATGATCATAGACTGGATAAAAGTCCTTCGAGCGTAAGGCCTATATTGATAATCCGCCAAATTAAAAGTTTTTCTCGGCAAAGTGTTGACATAAATAAAGATTATGTCATATATAACATTTAATGATTATTAATCCCAGCTAGGAAAATTTAAAAGAGAATAGATATCGAATACAAGTTAAGGGTCTTAGTTCAGGAAAAATTACAAGTCCTCAAACATTCCATGGCCACTGCTCTTGTTGGTCGCAGATAAAAGCTACGTTTACAATGTTGTCATTTAAGTCTCCATCAAGTTTATTCCAAATTCTATCCGATGCGCTGCTGATTGAGGTTTCAAACATGGTTGGTGATGAACCGGTAAGACGTATTGCTCCAGAACATTCTCGATAAAATGGTGGTCTTGAGTCCGGAACCCTACACCGCGGACGACACATTCGTCCACACCTGTCGTGTGCTGAGATAATAACTTCTGTTGCCTCTCTGCCAGGTTTTTTAACACCAACATATGCCATGGCGGAACCAACCGGCAGACGATGATCAACAACTGCAGTCTCTGTGTAGGATCCCAGATAGTTCACTCCATGCGATTCGATGTACATAAAACCTGCTCCAGAAGGATCAACTTCACATCTGGCGTATGATTTTGGATTTCCGTTTGCGTCCATGTTACTGGCAAATGAATGATCCGAAGTTAAGTAAACATCTTCTTCAAAATGTGGTTTTCCATCTCTTATAGCGAAAGATTGAAAGCGATATCCATTAGGTCTGAAGTAAATGAGTTTAATCGGAATAAAGACCCATTGAATAATATCTGAAACACCATTTAAGAAAAATGTGTTTTGATACGGCTTTTGTAGAATCTTGCAATCACTGATAACTTCAACTCGATGTCTATTGTTGCCTTGCGTCATTTGAAACATCACGACATCTTGACGCTGACGATCAGTAACATCACTCGTACGATGGAAAGATGATATGTCAGATGAATACAACATTGTACCCTGGACAAAATGTTTGGTTTTAGAGACACATCTTCCGCTCTCAAGCCTACACTCCAAATATGGAGAACCGCAACTGGGACTTTGGAGACTGCAAAAAGGTTGGGGTTTGTACTTAAACCACTTTTTTGTCCAGACCTCTGAATACCCATCAATATTTTTAAATTGCTCAAACCCATGCATCGCACGTTCAGGGTTTTGTATTGTGACGTTGGTGTTGGGAAAGTCATGAGACGCGTTTATGCCCATAATGTACTGTTTGGTTCGAAATTGTTCCCAAACGTAGTCTATAAAGGCATGATGCATAAAAAATATTGGATCATACGGTGCCAAATTCAGATCTGACATATCCCCTCCAACCCAATCATGAATGTCATTGTGATACACCTCCAAGTTAAACATATCTTTCCCTCCAGGGTTTGTAATGTCTACAGTTCTGTTTCTTGATAAGATGTGAGCAACGTTTTCTTTCGACATCAACGTCCTTTTCTCCCCAATATTTCTGATTAGCGGCGCATCGAAGGCTTCCCACCCTGCAAAAGGTCCAGAGGTCACCACGCCATCTCCGTTTCCCATGAATAGACTTGTCCACATGATGGACTGGGTGGGGTCTTCTAACTCGTAGTCTAGTGTATAGTCCCAGTATGGAATCGAAACGGAGCTATCTATCTCGCGCAAGGCCTCTTCATACCTGTAATATAAAGGGACAACTTTGCTGTTAAATGATCTCAATTTCGAATCGGATAAATAAACCAGTAGGTCAGATTATTTATGATTTCGTGAAGAGAGAAAGTTTTATTGGCTGTTGGTAGTGAAAAGTGACATTGTTTATCAGACGGGTTTACTTTCAGATGCGACGAAAGGTAATTGTAAAAAATCTACAGTTATGATCTCTAACTTCAAGTTAATTTCATTTAAAGTTCAATTCTACGAACTTTGACACGAATCGGTGATTCGTGATTAAAAGTGTCTTATCTCTTTCTCAGCAGTAGTGAGAGTGTATGTGGATAAAAAAATGACTTTCACATGGGTAGGATACTCTAGGATCAATGAGAATTGAACATAGGGAATGTATAGCGACAACGGATTGGGCCTGCCTAGGGTAAATAGAAACTGGAGAGAGGTAACGTCTTGGTAGTGGACACTAGGAACAATGTTGCAAATTGCTGAGTTCAGTCGGGCTGTACAGTGTAGCAAGGGGATGACCTGAATATGCGCTACTATAGGTACAAATAGAGACATAGAAAAAAAGACTTGGTTAGAGTGAGGGTTAGAGATAGAGACTGAGACATAGACATATGACACAAACATAGATTTATAAACATAAATCTATAACACAAAAAATCGACAAAAATGTTTTAGGCAAGAGAAAATATATATTTTTTGAGGCAATGGGAGTGGCATTGAAAAGGCCTGTTAACATCATTCAGTTAACGTAGAGGGCATAGCACGAATCGTCTTAACTTGTCTTCCTCTGTGCTGTAGATTAAGCATTGCTTCTTCACATAGATTCTTCGCTTCCAAATGGCTTAGTGAGTCACCTGGCATCTGGGTAATTGCCCATAATAATCTGACATAAATATGATAGTCCGGTTATAGACAGCAGCAACGATAGGAGAGTAGACGATTCTACTTTATTCCACGTCATGTGACCAAAACAGGCGAAAAGAATGAGATCTACCGTTACAGTGGAAGAGCAGATCGAAGTGGATTAAGTTCTTTAACCAATCCTAACACGTGTTACAAAATTTAGTCACAATGTGGAGTCTATCTTTCTATCCAAAGAGATCTTTTTCTGATGTCACATTTCCAATATAGGTGCTTTAACGTCTGTGCACATGACCGAAACAAACAAGACCATGAATTAGGGTGCACCGAGACAGAAAGACGAATTGGAGAAATATTTGCAACAGTAGAAAGAAACAGAACAAACCTTTCTTATTCAACAGAAGCATCGAGATGAAGAGGCGAAAAGAACAAGGTAGTTGAAGCTCATAACTACCCTTTCCTTATTTTTTCCTTTAAACTATTAAAAAAGAGCCAATCAACTGTCAATTTTAAGGCCACTCATTTCTTTCGAAAAAAGAGACTACTAAATGTTTGCCTTAATCAATAAAAACTCAAGTCCTTTTTCGCCTAAAGGATGTATGTGAGTACGTGATTGTAGATCCTTGTCATAAAAATTAAAATCAAGAAACACATGTTTAATTTGGTATAATCTCTGGCGCAAATTTACGATCTAAATCACAACACATAACTTTGAAAAAATCTACCACCAGTAAACCACTGAACACTATTACGGATAAATGCTCCTCTAGAAAATTTAAAACTACAGCCAGCACGTACACAATGAAGGTTAAAGATTTTAAGTCAGACGTACCGTTGGAGAAAGCAGAAGCGTAAATTACCGATTTATGTGATTCTTTGTTATTAACACTGAACCGGCAAAGAAGATGATCGCTTGACACTTTCCATTTCTCACGATAGTCTGAAGTCTCCCATTTGGATCGAGGCTAGCAGACTATCAGAACTGACAGCTTCCAAAGTCATCGACAAGATTAAACACGTACAGCAGTCCAACGAAACATTTCACATCATCGATGGAAAAACTACACTATATATGACCCACAGTTGTTCACAAAAGAACCAGATAACTCCAGAAGGTGTTGTTTGTCTAGACTCATCGTGGCATCAAACATAGCCTCGTACGAATTAGCAATCCTCAAGATGAAATGTGTATAGCCAGGGTCATCGTTGTGGGACGAAAGTATGCTGACAAGAACAACATGTCAGAATGGAAAAGAATCTTGCTAATTATTCGGCAATCCGACCATGCCAAACCACTAATAGAAACAAAACTTCTGTTACAGCAAACGAAGATATGTAAAGACACACCCTGTAGCATTCCTAAATTGTATACATTGAAAGCAGACCCTTAAAATTTGCGCGAAACTCTAATGTTTCGGGACAAATATTTCAAAAATCTGAAAATACATTGAGGTCTATAATAACGATGAACATTTAGATGCCATTACCATTATTACTGCATTCATGGGATGCAGTTATTGTGAAAAATATTACTATAGGCATAACAATCGAGAGTTAAACAAGTATTGTGGATCGAAATGCCCAGGATATGTGAAAAAGCTTGCCAGTAGCTTCTCGTGGGTCGGTGGTTCTTTCCGGTGATTTCCCGGTTTCTTCCTCCACCATTAATATTGGCCGCCATGAATAGCCTATTGTGTGCTGCAAAATGGCGTTAAGCCCAACAACAACAACAACATCAAAATGCCCAGGATGTTTGGCTCTTCATCCTGCCTTGACGAATGACAAAATTTCCTAATGAACCTTTGTCAACCCTATCTGTTCCTAACATCTCAAGATGCAAGGTTCACGGTAGAAAAGTGCTTGTCAACTGCTGACATTGTACCCAACTTAAGGACAAGACACAAGTACCAACAGTTCCATGGCACACTTATGTTCAGGAAAGAAACGAAGTCACATTTGTCAGGAAAATCGTAGACTTGGAACACGAATGCTACATGCAAAAATATCAACCTTAACAGGAGGAGAAGGAAGAAGATAAGGAATTTCATCTTTTTATTTCGAGACCGCCATTCAAATTCCTAATTTCTGCTTGTCCCTTCAAGCGTGCAAGAAGTGCATCTAAGAACCTATCTTAGTCATTATCCCCACTGTAGAAAGATTCATGGAAGAAGTGAAAATATCTTTTGAAGTTTTGAAGGCTTAACATGCTAATTGATTTTGCCCAATGGATCTTAGACCCAATTGACGAGACATGGAGTTAAAAATACATTGAACATTACGGAGATTGTCATCGCTATGCCACGGTGATAGCTCACAATTTCTCGGAGTACGATGGAGAGCTTCCTCTGAAATATTATACGTAGCAAAGTAACGAAACCCTAACGTCACCTTAACGGACCCAAAATTATCACTATGCAAGTGGGATAGGTGCAGTTTAAAGATGCGATAAGTTCCTTAGCCATGCCTTTGAGTCGTATGCCTAAAACATTTGGAATGACAGAAGTGGCCAAAGGCTATTTTACACTTTTTTAATTCCGAAACCAATGAACAAGCGTTTTTCCCCATTTGTCTGGTGATCACTACCACGACCAGGACAACATGCGCACCGAACAACAAGAAGCTTTCTACGCTCTATACCACACTCACGTCTTTGACATTCTTGAAAGAAATGTTAAAGTATTGTACTTGACTAGAACAGATTGGATTTTGAGGCTTGGACAAACAAGGCGGAAAACTAATCCTAAAATTTCTAATCATTAGTTCAAACGTTCAGTGAAAATAAAAATTTTATACCTGTCTTAACCATATTTGCAAAAGAAGAACCCGATACTAAGGAAAATCACTCCATTCATGACAGGACCATTATTGACATTGAGATTCCTGTAAGGCTATTCCGGGAGGACTACTGTGTGACTGTGTGACTCCTGTGTGACTGTGCCAAGCATAAAGAATTTAAGAACATTACAATCGGACCCTAGGACACCATACCTTTGTCACCAAAAATGTTGTACATTGACTTGTTTATATTTCATTTTGATAGTTTTGATGTGTATTTTATTGATGTGCTTAACCATTTGGCCTTTATATATGTATGTCTTTTGTATTCAGTTTTTAAAAAAATTTGACATAAATGTGTCCTGAAAAAGTATAAAAACTATTATTTGTATTCGTTTCAAAAGTGACATTCTCTTTACTATGGCTATCTCTACTATCCTTGTTATCTCTACTATCCTTGTTTCTCTTTAACCACTTTCAAAGCCCAACATTACATTTCTAAACAATGACCTGCCGAGACGGTGGCAAAGTCTGCAGTAGCCACAAGTTATTCCAATTTCCCGTTGCTAGTGATGTCAGTCAAACCCAATTTTACATCTGGCTTTCCCCATTTGATGAAAACATGGATACTATTATCTCTAGAAACAACGCCTACATGGGTGACAAACTCCTTCTCTTTAGCTGCAGTGGCAGCTGCTAACAAAGTACCTGCCCCCGAAATCCAAGTCAGAGAGAGAGAGAGAGAGAGAGAGAGAGAGAGAGAGAGAGAGAGAGAGAGAGAGAGAGAGAGAGAGAGAGAGAGAGAGAGAGAGAGAGAGAGAGAGAGAGAGAGAGAGAGAGAGAGAGAAGAGAGACAGAGAATTTACAGGACTTATTCAATAAGGAAAGGTCCCGATTTAGTTCGTTGTGAACCCATTGATGATGCGTGATACCTGTCATCAAGGTGATACGACCCACCATCAAAAAAGACATGAGGCAAACGATGGATATCAGCATTTTTGTCACCTAAAAGTTATGCACACCATCATCATCGTCGTCCTCCTGTCCAAAAAGGAAATCAGAAACGAAAAGAATAGTCTCGTCGTGTGACCCGTCATCTGCCGTCTACCTCAGAAAATACCACATCGTACAAAGAAAAAGAGGAACTACTAAAGGGATGTATTGTTTGGTTGTATATAAAAATGTCGGCAGATTTTTCACGAAGTGATAGTCAAAGATTTCTTCAGTAAGACGTTACAAACACTTCGACCTACTACAATAAGACACAACGGCGTGTGCCAGGTGATTGACATCAGTGTATTTTCTGTGTGTTACCCTGTAGAAACAAAGATGTTATCCATCAGAAACCATCCCTCTTTTACCCACAAAGGAAAGGGTCACCTTTTTGATTAGTCAAACTTTGGAACGTGTTGTACATCCTGTCCAAAACCGAGAGTATGGCATAGATTATCAATGGCAAGTCGATTTAGCTAATGTCTTTTCTTTGGCCAACTACAAATATTTGTTTCGTATTATCGATGTCTTTTCCACATTTTGCCAGGGTCGTGCCATTGACTTCCAAATAAAGCATTGAGTTAGTACGAGCCATAAAACTGGTGTTGAAACAACTGGTCGTCACACCCTCTTTGATAGCAGATCAACAAAGGCACCGGCTTTCTGAACCAAGCTTCCCAAAGCGAATTAAAGAAAAGAGACATTCATTTTTTCACCATTGAGAAACCAGAAACAAAAGTCAGCATCCTTGAACATCTTCAACGCCACTTTGAGGAATGCATGTGGAAATATTTTACGCATCAACACACTCTTAAGTACATAGACGACTTTTCTCACCCGGTCAAAGCGTACAACACCAATCATACCATCAAAGCATCAGATGTGCACACAAGAAGTGTGTCCCGATAACGAAGTAACCATCTTTGAACGCCTGTTTTGATATGTCCGAGACTGTGACTTTCCCTAAGTAAGGTGGAGAATTGACGATTGTAGATTGGGTGCGCACTGGAAAAACGAAACTCACTTTCGACAAAGGATACCTTCCCAACTGGACCACCAAACTGTTACAGTCACTGGACGAGTGCTTAGTCCTCATCATATACTCCATTAATTAAAAGCAATGAATGAGGAATTGTTAAAATGAATGTTTTAATTGTCCTGGTTACAACGAGTGAACAAACAAGCAAACAAAGAGTACAATGTCGAAAGCATTCTCGATCGAAGAACGAGAAAAATATGAAAATGTCGTGTCAAAGAAGTCAAAGTAAATTAGAAAGGATATTCTCCGAGTTTTCACTTGCAGATCTGCGCGTTGAAAGTCATCGACTATAACAAGAAGTGACCCTTCAACGATTCTTCAATCACCATTTTAACTACTCCTTCACCAAGCTCTGGTCTTTAAGATCTTGTAGGTGTGGTTTTGATAACGTATGCCTAAAGCGCAAATCTTCTTTTATGCCAAATATGTGTGGTATATTGTATGATTTGTGCTGCCATTGCCAATTTAAGTTTTCTACAGGGAGACAAACAGTTGTGGACCATTTCACTGAGCAGTTGCGTCGGTTACATTCTTCCCAATTTTTCCCTGAAATACTTTAACAGTAACAAGTGTATTCTTGCGCCCCACGTCATTTGCCTCTTCCCCAAGAGCCACAATAACAACAAGAATTCTCTTTTAGGCTCTCCTCTGACATCCAGTGACCCTCGGACAGCAGGAATCTGGAATTATGAATAGCCAATGTTTATTAATTTAGCAAGTGACAGTATCCCTTGATATGTTTCTCTATAATATTTTGTGGCGTTTTACGGCCAAAATATCTCCGTTAATCCAATAGGATCACGAAACCCATTGGGAAGTAGCTTTGATCGAAATGATTCAGCCTTCACAAATAAAAAAAAATATAATTTAAAATCAAAACAACGACTGTGTGCAACGATACTAAATGAAAACGAAACTGTCGATGCCTCTTTGTTACCACCAGTGTCCCCAGATGCTCCACGGTACATCTAGTGAACGCAATTGATTGCAATTCAATGCGCTGTTTGACAAAGCCTTGTACAAAGCCAAACAGTGACTCCATCAAGTACTATAAATTGGCTTGTAGGCTACGATGAAACTTTTGGATGCTAATAGGTTGTCCATTCTATTTTGTCCTAAATTGTTTGATACTTTGATAGAGACCTCAAGATAGTCAGGGTTTCACTCAAAGCGCCCATCACCAACAATACGAATTTTGCGAAGTTTTTAGTTACCCGGTAGAACTAAACCTAGGATTAAATTTGATCTTTGCGTAATCTGATGAGGTTAAGTGCAATGTGGTGGGACACAAATCTGCATCGTTACTGCGAGTAATTAATTTCAAAGCTATGGCCAATGACGAGGAAAGTGGAAACACCAATCACGTTCGCCACGAATTTGTACATCTTTACTATTTATCAGTCACCATGGCGAATTTTGTCAATGTCAACATTTCCATTTCTATACAAGGTGATCAGGGACATAATATTCCATTATCTAAAGCAGTGGCCCCAAATCCCAGACTGTGGATGAGCAAAATATCGTGATTTCGGGGCTATTTTATGTCATGTCTGGATCTGAGCGACTGCAAGCGGCAGCGGAATTGTAGCTTTAGTGTAGATAAAGTGTAAATTGCTTTTCTTTCTGATCACCGGTACTTGTTAACAGTGTTTGGTGTACGTATATATTGTGTTTGCTGAAATTTAACACACAAATTAGCAAAAATGAGTATGAAACAGACGTCGTTAGAAAGTTTCATTGGGAAAAAGAAAAGGCTCAGTGCAGTGAAGAGACAGAAGAAGAGCCTTTAACATCAAAGAAAAGAAAACTTTTAACAGACAATACCATGAGTTCTACTTGATATATGGACTTATCCGCACAGGTGATTCCCACACATCAACCATGCTCTGCATAGTTTGCGGCGAACAGCTTTCTAATGAAGCAATGAAACTTTCAAAACTGCTTCGCCGTTTGAATACCAAGCACACTGGATTATAAAACAAGCCCCAGGAGTATTTGAAAGAAAAAAAAAACGGAACAGGAAGGACAGAAGAAATTTATTAGGGCCACTACATCAATAAAGGAGAATACACTGACAGCGTCACATTTGGTGGCTAACCGGTTTGCTAAGGCTAAAAAACCATTCACTATCTTGATCTTGCCCTCCTATATAGACATTTGGCGTGAACTTCTATGAGAGGCTACTGTGGAAAAGATAGCTCATGTGCCTTTGTCGGCTAGCACTGTGACTAGGCGCATTGAGGAAATAGCCAAAGGCATTGAGACACAATCGTTGGAGAGGATTAATGCATCACCGTGGTACGCACTCCAGGTTGACGAATCTACAGATATTGACAAAAAGGCAATACTACTTGTTTATGTGCGATATTTGTATCAGAAGGATGTGCATGGGGATTTGTTATGTGCACTATCTTTGCAAAACAACACCACAGGAACAGAACTGTTCAAGTCACTGGATGGTTATTTATCAGGACAACTAAAATGGTCTTTTTGTGTTGGCATATGCACAGATGGAGCTGCTGCCATGACCGGAAGACTGTATGGTTTAACTGCCCGGATTAAGGAAGTTGCACCTAAGAGTGAATCTACGCATTGTATCGTTCACAGGGAGATGCTGGCAAACGGAAAACTGTCACTGGAATTTAACACCGTATTGATTGATGTCGTTAAAGTTATTAACCAATAACCACATCAAAGCATATGCCCTTAACTCGCACCTGTTTTAGCAGCTTTGTGAGATAATGGACGCAGAGAACAGATGTCTTCTCTTATACACAGAAATAAGATGGTTATCCAGAGGAAAATCGCTAACCAGAGAATTTGAATTACGAGAGCCATTGCAAAGATTTCTCTCATAAAAATAGTCACCTCTGACAGCACATTTCAGTGAGAAGGTATGGGTCGCAAAACTGGTTTACCTGTGTGACATATTCAGCCTGCCCAATGAACTCAATATGTCCCTTCAGGGGAAAATGTCAACTGTTTTCCAATTGGCAGACAAAGCAGCTGCACTTAAAGCCAAACTGGAGTTGTGGGGACGGCGCGTGAACAGAGGTATTTTGGACATGTTTCTGACATTACCGGATATTTGAAACTTAGCTGAAGCATTCATTCTTCCAGTTGGTTCATGATCACCTGTTTTTGCTTTCCAAAAGACGTTGAACGCTACTTCCCAATCACAAAAGACCTAGGAACTGATAAGGAATGGATCTGCGACTCATCTGTCAACAAATCAGGCAAATCTATTATGTCCGTGCAAGGAGAAGATAAACTGCTGAAGATTGCAAATGACGGTGTCCTTAAAACTACGTTTGAGACAACAACTAAGCCGGTGTTTTGAATTAAAGTAATGACGGAATGCCCTTAGATTGCCACCACAACACTTAAATCTCTATTGCCATTTCTGACATTCTATCTGAGAGTGCCACCACAGCACTTAAATCAATATTGCTATTTCCGACATCCTGTCAGTATGATGCGGGGTTTTCTTCTGTGACAGCAACCAAAACAAAACAACGGAATAAGCGGCACAACAACGGAATAAACGGCACATAAGCAGCATACTTCGGGTGCCATTGTCTCTTATTACCCCCAGATAAAACCGTCTCTCTACAAAGAAACAAGTTCAGGGTTCTCATTGATTTAGAGTTCTAGCGAGTAAAAATGTTAAATCACTTTATATTCATATTTTGGTGTAACTGTATTTTATTTTGAAGGCATGCTTAAATGCAATTAAATTAAAATTATTAAATCAAAACAATTTAAAATATAAACAATCAACGTCCCCCTTTCTCAGTGGGCTGCGGTAAAAGTATCAAACGTTGACCGGTTCGCGACAATAAAAGGGTTGGGAACCACTGCTCTAAAGGAAAAGGTACAGTGAAAACGATTCTTTAATGACTTATAAGTTATATATTCTGTGTATCGAGGAGTCGAATGACAGAGGACAGAGTAGGTATGGTTTAGGAGATATGATGCAATCGATGTATCGTTCGGTGGCTCCCGTTTTGAAACCGAATGTGAGACGAGAATTGCAGGCATTGAAAGATATCACTTTACCTTAAGGCAAATAGTTTCTCTAAAATGTTAACAAGGACAAACAACATCCCAAAAAAAGAATCTTTCTTGAAAGCCAGCACAATGTCTTGCTTCAAACTGGCAAAGGCATTTTGGGTTGACAAGAAGCTCTTATTAATGCACATTCAGACATTCAAGGACTAGGCATAAAGGGATGTCAAAGACACCCGGCATGAGGCATTCACGAACGCAGTGCTAGAAAGACCAAGGGAAAAGAACTGATAAGTATACATTTTGATAATTCAATAACAAAGAGAAAAATGAGGCACCGAGAGTCTTGCCAATGTTCCAAACTAGAACTGGATATGTTCGCCATGTTAGCCACTACGATGACGTTGCAAGACTCTCAATGGGTTGAATTTTATCCAATCTCTTCTTTAACAATACCAACCACCGTCGAAGGTAAAATCAAAGGACAGTCAAATGATTGCATCGTTCTTAAGAGCAACTACTTGCACCTGAAAATAAAAGTGATCAAAACGGACGACACCGCGCTAGGAACTGATGATATAGTAGCTCTCATCAAGAATTTCAGTGGATATATGCATTAGAATAACAAATTTATCATCAGCAGCAGCTGGATACTTACCCTTACCGAGTGTACCTGAAAAATCTCTTGACGTACACAAATGATGCCAGATTGCCAGAACAAGAACAACATTTAGTCTCCTGTTTTGCAAAACACCTGGCAGAAATTATTACAATTTTGACCAAAAAAGACTTTAATGAATGTCAAAACAACATCTCAGTCGACTTCAACACCATAAATGTCTGATGATAAGTCAAGAAGAAAAATTGGATGAGTATATGGCTCACGCTTGGGGTCTCATCTCAGAATAAGCAGTGTTGCATCAGTGGTATAAAGATTTGTGTGATCATTGCTCTCCTCCATTGACTCTCTAGAGATCCGTCGTGTCTAATCTCTAGCCCAGAGTAAAAAGACAAAACAACGAGGCGATTTACTTGACAAATATTTTCAAGAAAACTTCAGGATTGAATTGATGACTTATCATTACCTGTTAAACAAGAAAACAACGAAATAAAAAATGGATAACTTCAAAATTTATTACCTTTTGGAAACCAGTTCGTATACCGCATCATGGAATCTGACGCGTGTGCTAAAGATGAAAATCCTCATCGCAAACATAAATATAATCAAGATTATGTCATCATTACAGACGACAGACATCTCCCAGTTACACAATGGGTAGCCATTTATTTCCATGCAATTCATTTGTGGAGTATTTTGATTCGTACAGACTTTGGAAAACGACATCATCGACTTTATGAGAAGAAATTACCAGACGACACGATTCAATAATGTGAAATTACGAGGCACGGATTGCATGGTCTGTGTACAATATGGTATGAATTTTCTTCATCAACGCAGTCTTGGATATCCTTTAGAACATTTACTAACTTATTTTGATCGTGACTCTTCTAGAAACGAGGAAAATGTAGATAATGGCATTATGACCATAATGGATATCTATTGTCTTTACCTAGGAAAAAGTATTGTACATCAATGGCCAAATGACCTCCATTTGTGGAAGTCTATCTTGTCTTCACAACGTTTTCAGGCTGACGAAATACTGCTTATTTAAAAAATATGCTATCTTTGAAGAAATGTGTTGGTGGTTTGCTTAAAAGAAAATATTTTTCTTTTTAATATCCATTATCTTTGATTTCTCTCTCTCTCTCTCTCTCTCTCTCTCTCTCTCTCTCTCTCTCTCTCTCTCTCTCTCTCTCTCTCTCTCTCTCTCTCTCTCTCACCATGAGATGAACTAACACTTTCCGACCCAAAAAGTGTAGGGATGTTTTCTATCATTCTGCAACCATATAAATCAAGGCGGTCTCCAGTGTGAACTCGTTAATCTATCAAGACTAGAAGCGCTGATCGAAGAACACGAGAACTTACATCGTGTCAGGCAAAGCTTGATACCCAGCCTTAATGAGATTGAAAATGTCAGCATGTTTAAAAAGGTCGCAAGATAGAGAAGAAGTATTTAAAGACGAAATCAAGGAGTAAGAAATGGAAAAGAAGTATATTCTTTGGAATCAGCAGAAGAAAGAGCATCATCCTCAGCAACAACAACAGCAGGAGCCAGAGATTTTGTCGACAACTGTGTAAACACGAAAGAGTTCTCCTTCCGAAGAAGCAAACCATATCCTGTGGGAATGCCTGCAGCTAGACGAAGCTCTCTTAGACGGTAAGAAATTGCCACAACCCCCAACAAAACATCCCTAATCAGTGCTAGACCGACAATCTAGAAAATTAATACAATTCTGTTGACAAAATTTCTATGTCTGTGTGTGTTGGTAGGTTTCATATTAGAATTGTGCCTATAAACACTTCGTTTCTCTGGCTTGTAAGATTGTGTGTGGGTGTATGAGTAAAACATAAGTGTCTATAAACATTGTTTCCCTCGCTTGTGAGATAGAGTGTACTTTTTATACACATAAGTCGTAATAATGTATGTTTGTTGGAACAGAGTGAACCTGAGTGTTACTTTTAGATATGCGCGTTCTCTCAAATAAAAGATTGGGAAGAATAATTGTAGAGGCAGAGGCAAGAATGTGAACCTCAACGATCCCTTCAAGTAAGGAGTATCCCACCCATGTTAAAGTCCCATTGACCCGATTGTGGAAATGGCAAAAGTTAACACCAACACCCCATAGACCCTATATCGAACTGACTTACCTCAATCTTTTAATAGCGACATATTGCGACATATTGCTCGAGTGAAACTAGTTTGTATAAAATCTTACAATATTTTAAATACTTTGATAATTTTTAATAATATTTACAAACAATAAGCTAATATTAACTGGACAAAATATTGCTACAAAAACTCACAGGATAAGGTATACTCGATGCCAGCTTAAAAAATTCGGCCCGTTATGGAGCTCTTTTAATGCAGGACCTTGGTGTAACTTGGCTAGATCGCTGTAGACACCACTCTGAATGATAGAAAAGAATATAAAGGTTTAAAATATCAAAGCTATTGGATTGATAACTTCGTTTCCTTTTTTGACGATTCTCATAACAACAAATAAGTAATTAGAGTAGATCTGTATAACGTAATGCAACACTACACATTTTATTCTTAGAAGAAAATATGTACGAAGAAATATTCCATTATTTTAAAAAGAAATCATTTTATATGGATTTTATGTTTCAATAAGTAAATGTGTCTTTTTAAGTTGCAGATCAGCTAAACAGTGACCCTCTTATTCCTGTTAATTCACTACATAGGTAAATTTAAATTTAAATTGGTTTACCTCTTTAAGTTTGTTGATGGCAGCATGATATGCTTCGCGTTCCGCATCAGACAAAGTCCGATATTCCCTTCTTATCCGGAACCCAGACTTAGGACCTTTTTCCATATTGAGGTTCGGCAGCTTCCTCCGGTTCACAAATTTATTCTCATTTGACGATTTTCTTTTATTTATTGAGCTGAAGCCAAATATGGATGAAATATTCGATTTTAGGACAGAATCGAGCGGTGCTTTTTCGGAAACACCTACGCTTCCAAGAACTGATCTTGGTAGATCACCCAAACTTTCTTTTTCAAAGATTGAACCATCCGTTTGGCGAGTGCTATTTAGCCATGTCCAAGAGATTTTGTCTGTGTACATAATGTACTCGTTGATGCACATCTTGTAAATGCGTTCACCAACAGACTGCATAATATCCGTCTTTTGGCGATAACCGTCAAGACATTGTTCCAAAATACTGGGCAACTGCATTTCCTCCAAGCTACTAAAAGCGGGAGACACAAGGACAATAACAAACAAAGATTTCAGCAAGCTATGCATCGTCCAGCTGAAAGAAACAGTATTTGTAAGCAATTAAGTTTACACTGAATTCTTACAAACACTCAATATATATATATATATATATATATATATATATATATATATATATATATATATATATATATATATATATATATATATATATATATACTGTTTCTTAAGTCAGTAAATTATTTCTTTTTGGAATACAACTGATTTCAAACAATGATTTTCCTGCAGCTAATTAGAAATTCACAACTAAATTATTGATAGTTATCTAGTAAAAAAAATAATTGATTGATTTTAACCTTGTAACTTTGAAATACAACACCATGTGTGCACATTCTAAAAGCCTTAAAAAATCGAAAAACTTTATTCCGCATAGTCTTGACATGTTGGTGTTACATATATCAAGTTATCATTTAAAAGAAAGAAACAATACATAGATAGCTGTCAATTAACCTGTTAAAATCAGACCGAAATTGTCAATTACTATATATATATATATATATATATATATATATATATATATATATATATATATATATATATATATATATATATATATATATATATATATATATATATATATGAGGATCAGCGTACGCATAACTTGTAAGCTTTGTCCGCACAGCCCAGGAACTGATCGAACCTTCCAATTACCCGTACTCGTTCCCGTTGTGTTAGTCAGAAAGAAACATGTGACAAACCGCTTTTGCACTGGCTTCGGAAACTTAACAAAATCGCCTTGTTCGATGCGGAGCCAATGCCGGACACTGAAAGCTTATTTTCAAGGTTGACAGGTCAAAAATACATTTCCAAGCTAGACTTTACCAATAGATAATTGGCAAGTACCATTCGCTGATTTAACGGCAATCGTGACTCTCAAAGGTCTTTAAAATGCATGCCTTTTGGTTTAGCCAACACTGGTGCGTCGTGCTTACGTCTCATGAGTAAACTGTTGAATGGTATGGAAAATGCAGACAGTTTTGTAGATGACATCTTTGTTTATACATCCGCTTGGGAGAAACATGTTAAAATATTGAGGTATCTATTAAACTGACTTCGCTTTGCTAATGATACAGCAAGTCCAGCCAAATAAGCATAAGGTAGTTTGACCTAGAATGTTTGGGACATTTTGTATGTGGACTAGGCCAGTTAAAACCACACCCAGACAAAATAAAAGCAGTGATGCACCAGGATCAAATATCATAGAACTAGTAAGATCTTTACTAGCTTTAATTGGGTTTTACAGGAAAATTGTTCTATTTTTGCGGCTGTTGTTATCCCATTAACAGACTTGTCTAGAACAGGGCAACTGAATCACGTGCCATAGAGTGATTGCCAGGAAAATGCGTTTAACGCTTTGAAACAAAGACTGATAAGTGTAGCAACCTTAGGTTGCCAGAACTGAATGAAACTTTTATGATGAGGACGGGAAGAAAAACAGACAATGTTGGACTTAGAACGTTTCTGGAATATATTACATTATTTATTCTTGTAAAGTAAGCACTGAATCCAAGGCTGCATTATTTTAAAGTATGAAAATATACAGTTTAATGTTGGTTTGTCGCAAAATAAATTATTTATCGTCTCGATCTTTCAGACACTAGAGTGACTCTTTACATCCTTATTGGGTTGAAGGAAGGATGGTGATACAAAATTGTAATTAATAATAAAGAAATACGAAATAAAGGTTTCAAATAATTATCTTCCGATATGTTGAACATACATTTACATGTTTACATCAACAGTCATCATTGATAAGAATTCCGTCTTACTATTATAGCAGACATTAAGATCAGTATGTACAGCAGTATACTTCTAACAGTAATTATTTACGATTTTGTTATTAATTTTTAATTAATATTCTTCCAAGGCAGCATAAACATAGGCCATATAAAATTAACAAGGTGAACGTCATATGCTAAATACATCAGCATCTTTTGGAGCAAATTTCCTTTCATATGAATAAGTTCCTAAACAGCTTTACAATTGATTATTATTATTATTATTATTATTATTATTATTATTATTATTATTATTATTATTATTATTTACTGAAATAAAACACTTAGATTATTAATGTTCGAACTTGAACTAAATACATAAATGTTGTAAACTGCAGTATAATTAATGCAACTTTGTAATTTTATATTTTTAATATAAATCACATTAAATAATTATATCAGGTAAACTGAAACATTTCAATGCCAAATACTGCTTGTTTGTCGGAGGTTCAGTCACGTGATTTGGTAGGCGGAGCGATCTGTCGTCTGGCGTTAGGTCAATTGTTTATGGAGTGCCTAACATTTGTTTTGAAATGCTTTGCCGGAAGAAAGATAGGTAGATATGACCGTTTTTACTTAACTACGGTGCAGATATTATCTTGTCTTATCATTACCACTATTTTTTAATATTGACACATACTATGGGTAGATTCAGATTCAAGAGGTCTTCAATCTGAGTTTTTTTTGTTTGTATCAAGCATTGGGTGCAAACGAGCTATCAGCCTTCCGTTGTGGAAGTATATACGTGGAAAACTACATGTACCGTTTGTTAAACGAAAATATTGTTTCCCAAGATATGTTAAAGCAATTGAAACAGTTAATCAGGTTTACATTTTCGGGTAATAGCTGTTAACTATATTTGTTAGGTTTGAGAGAAAAGATATTGAGACAGATAAGCAAATTGTATATGAATATATGTGAGAGCGATAGGAAGAAAATGTCACCTTATGTAAAATTTTATACATATAATGTTCAGCCTACGAAGAGGGTAGAGCTTTATAACTATGCGCTACTGATTTGTACTTTCTTCTGCAATGTTTAATTGCGCATGAATATCGTTTACGTACGTTTGCTTTACAGTTGTTGCTGTAGTTAAAATTTGAACAATTACTCCTTGTTTCCTTCGTGTGTAGTATTGACGTGTGTTGAAATTTGAGCACGTACGATATGACTCATCCGTGTTTATTGTTGACATGTAGTACAATCGAACAAATACAGCTTGTGTATTGTTGAAAGGTAGTGAAATAGGAGCAAATACTGTCTCCGTGTGTGTATTGTTAACACGCGTGTCTCCGTGTGTATTGTTGAAAACAGATATATGTTCAATTGAGAATTATTTTTTGTGGACTATTGTGACAAGTAAAGCACGTACTGATCAGGATTTTTGGTTTCATGAAGGAAATTTGGTAGGTATTATTATCGGATTATACATTTTGCTGATCTGCTAGGTAGCGGGGAGTTTTGCATAGTCACATTTCTACGTTTATAAAAGTTACATTAAGCTTCAAATATGATTAAATAAAGATAGTACAAAACATAATGTGTGCAATTACAATGATATAAAAATCATTTAATTATATTTTATCATGTTGTAGTTAAAATTAATATTATGGAGCCTGGGATTACTTCCAGCTCCAAGTGGCCGAGTGGTCTAACGCGATGTCCGTTATGGATCACTGCCATCTCACCTCTGTCTATGTGGGTTCGAGTCTAGGATTCGGCGAATGTGGATATGTGAGAAAGCTTGCCAGTAGCTTCTCGTGGGTCGGTGGTTCTTTCCGGTGATTTCCCGGTTTCTTCCTCCACCATTAATACTGGCCGCCATGAATAGCCTATCGTGTGCTGAAAATGGCGTTAAGCTCAACAACAACAACAACATTACTTCCAGCTGTATATTTTTATTGTCGACTGCTAACATGGCGACTGGATTCCAATTTGTGCTGGCTAAATGAAATTTTAGGATTAAAGTTTTACTTTCGTTAGACACTTTGACCTACTAATTATCCCCATCCATGTTTAAGAAACGAAAGAAATGTTTGTGCTGCTTTTATTTGAAACTTAAATACATCTTTGTATACGATATAATACGATAATCTCGGAGGTGATAGGAAATTATAGCGCCTTCCATGGCATATTTCTTGGTCAATAAACTGGTAGGAGGAGACAATATGATTAGAATATATGATATTATACTTTTTGAAAAGAATATATCTTTAATATACTATGCTGATCACTTACCCCAAAATAATTTATGTATGCTTGTTCAGATTTTGATTTTTATCATTTGTGGGAACATATATGTAGCAAATAATGCGACACTGCGCAAAAGGGAGGTACTATAACCAATATTTATTTCTTTAAACAAAATTTAAAACCAGAAGAAAAACAATTGTGCCATTTTACTTTATCTCACCCTCACCACATTTAAATGAAATGTAACAGGCCACACGCACATTTTAAAATATGGTAAAACTGTATAAATTGTATATCCTATGTTGAATTCAAAAGTAGGTTTTTGGCTGATAGCGATACGTTATGTCATTAAAACATTTCGACCTATTTAGTGTGTGTTTTATGTGTGTTTGTGTGTGTATGTCATTTTTAGATTTTTGACATATATATATATATATATATATATATATATATATATATATATATATATATATATATATATATATATATATATATATATATATATGTATATATATGTATATATATATATATATATATATATATATATATATATATATATATATATATATATATATATATATATATATATATATATATATATATATATATATATATATAATAACTTTAAATCATATCGCTACGATATCTGCAGTGTGGCAGTTGATAGTGGTGTCTTTTTCTGGGGCATCATACAGCAGACGTGATGTCCCGCCTATTCACAATATCCTGACACCAGGCCGACTAGTCCTAACACTAATCTCTTAATGCTGAGCGCAAAGAGGGGCAGCTGTTAGTTCAATTTTTGTACGTCTTTGATATATCTAGGCTGGAGATTAGATGCGCTAACCACTAAGCCACTGGTGCGATCTCGACCTGTTGAAATATGGTCAAGAAGAATAAACACACACACACACACACACACATATATGTGTGTGTGTGTGTTTGTGTGTATAATGACTTTATTTAAAAAGAGTAACACGAACTAATTAAGAACTATTCTACCTTAAAATCTCATACAAAGGAATTTATTTTTTAACTGTATCTCTGAAGTTACACTGTATATATTAGCGTATGTTATGTGATTCAAATGTGTAGTTGACCATTGTTTTTTGGGGGAGAATTGCATATATATATATATATATATATATATATATATATATATATATATATATATATATATATATATATATATATATATATATATATAACAATTGGCACGCTAGATAAAATTCGATAGCTCAACAGACCGTTGAGATGTCATTTTTAAAGAAAAAAATAAAACGAATATATAAGTTTGGATCATACTGCTCGTACAGGAAAGTGTTGTTGCAACGGTACGTTACTAATGCAAAACTTGGACTTGCTTGACTGGTGTTTACTGTCAGGGTCCACACAAGGAGGAACCTAAAATAGATATATAACAATAGGGTTACTAATAGAACATGTTATGCAACTAGCGACAGACTTGCTTAATATACAACACAGATTTTCGTGCTTGCATCTTGACTTGTAGCCACTTATTGTGAAAGCTATTTTCAGGTGATGATATACTCATTTTAAAAAAATAAAAGTGAGACATGTCCAAGAAGCAAGAAAACATACAAATATTTATTTTCGAATGGTTCTAACAAATGAGACATCCAATATTGTACTTTGGAATTTGCTGATCCATCCACTAACCGCCCCCCTTCAGAAATATTTGGAAATTTTCTTCGTTAATGCAGTACCGTAATGAACACTAAAGAGGATGAAATTTAGAACATTCGAAAATATTTTTCCGTTAGTTTAGCGAGATATGATATTATGCAAATAAAGAATATAAGCAATAATGATTAGACATTAGTATGTAAGTACGGTGGTAACATATTAAACTGAGTAATTCGAAATGCATTTCTATTCCAAAACTAAATTACTTAACTGAAATATTCACCGAGAATGGTTAGTTTTTTCTTCGAGGATGTAATATTAGGAAACAAATAAATTAAGGGATAAGGATTAGACATTAGTATGTAAATACAATTGACGGTTTCAAATATTAACTGAATAATACGAAATGCACTTCTATTCGAAAAACGATTACATACTGAATTATTCAACATGATTAGTTATTTCTTTTCTACGAAGGATGTATGTTGAGCATTCGATTAGTTTGTTTATTCACCTTCTTAATAATAATGATAATAATAATAATAATAATAATAATAATAATAATAATAATAATAATAATAATAATAATAATAATAATAATGATAATAAATAAATAAGTAAATAAATAAATAAATAAATAACAATGCATGTGCGTGTTATTTGGATTTTTCAAACGCTTCAACACGTTTCCAGCCATATCGCTACGATGTCTGCAGTGTGGCAGTTTATAGTGATATCTAGCACTGGGGAATCATGCTAAATACATGTAGCATGATATCCCATCCAGCCACATTATCCTAACACCAGATCGACCAGTCTGATCACAAACCTCTTAATGTTAAACGCCAAGCGAGGCAGCTGTTAGTACTCTTTGTAAATCTTTGGTATGACTCGGCAGGGGATTCAGCCCAAGACCTCCCGCATCCACGGCTGAGTCTCTAAATACTAGGCTAAAGGAGCGATATTTATAATAATAATAATAATAATAATAATAATAATAATAATAATAATAATAATAATAATAATAATAATAATAATAATTGTTGCTGACAATGGCGAAATGTAGCAATATTTGAAATAACAGAAGTCTTTCGGTTGCCATACAGGCTGGGCTCTGGAAACAATAAAACTGTGGTTATGGAAATGAGAACAATTTTGCACATATCTTGGTTGTCAAAAGATACACAATTTATGTTTCGCTCGAAACGATCGTTAAAGCTGATGTACATTTTTCTGAATTGTTTGATTTTTCACTGCGTTTCTATGGTTAATATATTCAGTAAAAACATTTTTATAAAATTCAAAATACAAACAGTTGGATAGTTGCTGTCTCCTTTCATAATAATTGTGCGAAAAGTATAATATAGCATCGACAAAGACGCGTACATGAAGATTATGTCATTTTCAGACCCTCTTGGCAGTGTCTGAAAGCGCAAGAAAAATATGTGGCTACATACGGTATAACGCAATATCACGACTGATACTGTAGTATCAAATTTCAAATTTCAGATAGATTCATTCTGCATGCAAAGTTATTGTGGCTTCAACTTCAAATAAAGTTAAAACATGCTTACAGCTAACAGTTTTGTTTAAAGGAAGTAATGCAGATGACAATACGTGTTGTTATTGTTGCTAATGTGATAACCATAATAACCATATTGAAACACTTATATATATATATATATATATATATATATATATATATATATATATATATATATATATATATATATATATATATATATATATATATATATATATATATATATATATATATATATATATATATATATATATATATATTCATGGGGTGGAGATTCAAGTGGGTCACTGACCATTGATATTGTTTGCCTTGCGTAAATCATTGTATCATCAATGCTTCCTTTATTTACCTGATTCCTCTCCGAACCTCTTAACGGGACTTGGACATTAGTCAGCTTTTACTATATGATGCGTATAAATTTATATATTTATCTTTGTGGTATTATTTTGTCAAAAGTGAAATTTTGGTAAACACTGATTGGTACCATTGAAGTACGTGCTAGTTTACAATAAGACTATCTTTCATTTTTTAAAGTTTATATGCTAATGTATATAAGGACCACGGTCAATGGATCTCTTGTCGATCAATTGTAACTCAATGGACCCTAAGCAACTGAATTGCAAGCCACCTGTGAACAATAATGTAGTTGTCTCTGTACCGACAACCGCTAGATCAGACTATCGTCACTATATAGCATTTTGAAATTCAATACGATTTTAGCTTGACGATTTTTAGAGCAAATGTTGCTAAACATTCAACAAAAATCAAAGATCCTATTCAATGATTTTGCTACTTATAATACAGGTCAAATGCACATCTTTTCTTTAATTTTCGACGTTACATTATTATTAGTATTAGTAGATTTAGTATTATTAATATTAGTATTAGTAGTATTACTATTAGTAGTAATGTTATTTATTTATTTTTTTTTATTTATTTATTTAGTAGTAGTAGTTTTAACACCCGTATCTAGTAAAGCGATATATGTTGACACTATATTGAATAGTAATATTGGTTGATATTTCACTTAAAGTTTCTTACATGAGTGTAATCGTGGATTAAGACATGCATATTTTTCACAATGTTCCCTGACATAGATTCAATTTATGACAGATGACTGGTGGAATAACCTCAGTTGTCCGGTCGGACATTTCTCTGAATATGTATTCGGATTTAGCAGTTAATGGACCTAAATTTTGTTCTACTAATCACTAAGCTAACAGATATTGCGCAACTATTGTATAAACTATTAGTCGGTTAGTCTTACTACTACTAGTACTACTACTACTACTACTACTACTACTACTACTACTACTACTACTACTACTACTACTACTAATAATAATAATAATAATAATAATAATAATAATAATAATAATATTAATAATAATAACAGCAGTAGTAATATTAGTAATAATAGTAGTAGTGGAAAAACTCTGTTAGCAAAATTTTATTCTATAAGTTTTCTAATTGCGTGTACTTTGGCTCTCATCAGGTGTTAATAAATTTGTATAGCTTTCAGAGCTCTAGAATCGCACATTATAGGGCCTATTAAGATCATTTTGCTAATCTGGAAATACAATCTGATCGGTTTACGTAATAGTGCCCGTTCATAATATTTCTTTTCTACAGTCTGTCGTCGAGAAAAGGATAACTAATCAGTAACTCTAATCTTTATTCAACAGAATGGAATGTTCAAAAACTCTCTGACTTTCTAATATCAATTCATAAGTTCGTATGAATGATACGCAGATACGTTCCATCCGCTTTGTACTGGTTAAAAGAGAGCTCGAATTAAATTAATCTCTCTCTCTCTCTCTCTCTCTCTCTCTCTCTCTCTCTCTCTCTCTCTCTCTCTCTCTCTCTCTCTCTCTCATTGTATATTACAATCACAAATGTCATACAGGTGGGGAAATAAACGCAGGGTTATTAACTTTAGTGGAGTAAAGAGTGGAACATTTTTGCGTATGTAATGTTCACGATTTCGCTGCTTGGTAGGTTGAATTGCTTTACTCCTTACATTTCGACGAGGATGTTCCATTTTTAAAAAAAATAACTTTTGTCCACTCCATGCGAGGATTAAACAATGTACAAAGTCCTTGTGTGTGGTATGTATTGCTAAGAGGAGATGAATACGATCTTAACTGAAAGAGAAACACTGTCAATTGGGCTTTTAATGAAGAGTATACTATCTTTTCTTTACGTAATCTTGGAATATTATTATTAGAGACTTGAAATTTCCAGCTCATATCATTTTAATATTGACTTATACAAAGAATTTGTAACATTGCTTTCAAAAGTGTCTCTGCCATCATGTGATCTAAGATATAGTGAAAATGTCTAGCTTTGAGAATAAAGTGAGCTAGGTTTGATAGAATGTCGACGCCGCTTGCATTTTAGCTAACCTCAGTAAATTTATCCCATGTTTAAGGAAATAGTTTCAATATACATACATGTTATTGAATGTTCACGACATATAAAAAATAAACATAGATATGAACCGTTCATTTTGACCGTGTTAGATTGAACCGGAATACATTGATCTGGAACCTGAAATAAAAACATTAATGTGAGACATGATAATAAAAGAAAGATATTAATTTATCATTGTACGCGAAACTATTATGGAGTTCACGTGACAAATTATATGCAGCTCACCTGGATTGTCCTTTGCAAGGTTGATTTCTTCAGCAGCATGAAAGACAGGGCCGCGGACGACTAGAACAAAATTTACCTCTGACCCACAACGGTCGGTGGGCCCACCACTATCACAATTCGTGATTCATAAGGGTCTACTGAAGAATCTTTCCTTGGGCCCTTAAATTCTGTCCTCGGCTCCTTTCAAAACTTACTTATTAATTTAGAATAAATTATTCATTTTATGCAAAATGTACAATATAGTTTTCAACGGTTTTTTGAGTCGTTTTCCTTCGGAACTTCTATTTTTTCCGCTGGTTTGAAGCTCAGTTTTCCTCTCTACTGATTATTTTAATGTTAGATTATTCGATGTATGCATGTTTTGTTAACCACATGTTAATTTGTGTTAATTGGTCGTAATTTGTTTCCCTTTCTTTCATGCTATGTAAACATTCAAGCATGCATATATATATATATATATATATATATATATATATATATATATATATATATATATATATATATATATATTTATATATATATATATATATATATATATATATATATATATATATATATATATATATATATATATATATATATATATATATATATATATATATATATGTATGTGTGTGTGTGTGTGTGTGTGTATTTTTTCCCATCTCATTAGTATCTTGATTGTGATATTGATGTTATATTCGCTGCGTTACCTCTACGACAAAAGAAAAAAGTAGTAGTCCGTGACTATCGCACACGCATGCAAAGTAAGATACTTTTATTTGCAAATAATATATTGCGTCTTATAATCTGAGTGAAATAAAAAAGCTTTCACTCTCCATTTCTCAATCTAAGTGTGTCCTTGTTGTTGAAACCAGTTTTCTTTACCGCGCTAGCGATACTATTTACCACGTGAGTTCCCCATAAAAGCTGTCCAAGCATTTTTTAACTTAGCGGATCACGTATCTAAAGCCAAGTCCTAATCCTTCCTTCTGGGCTAGTAGGTTAAGCTAGTTATGCTAGTGATACGTGAGCCTTAATGAGATAGGCAAACCGGGTTTGACCGCCGACCTTGTATTCTCTCGAGTTGCGTTTGGGAACTCGTCTCACTGTTGTCCGTGCTGAGAATGGGTTTGGATGACAGTTCTAGGTGAATGTTGGCGACAATATAAGATATATGCCAAATTTAAAGAAGTAGGAGAACGGTAGCTGTTAGCCATTTAATAAACATTCAAGCTGGTCTGAACTTTTTATCTTGTGGTTTGTGACAGATGAATCGAGTTCGATGCCCGACGGCGACAATCAGACTTTGTTTGCCAATATTGTTACACAAATGCTTCCACGCGAAACAAAAAATAATCATATTGTTGTGGGGGCTGCAAACCTAGAAATTGTGTGCCTAATTTTTTTTTGAAATTGTAACCTTAATTTGTTCCTAGTCAATTTTTCATTGTTTTTATACTTTATTTATTTATCTATTGTTGTTTCTGTTTGTTTGTTTCTTCTTTTGTTTTGGGGGTCTTTTAATAGCAGTTTATGTATGAGTGACAACTTTATTTAAACTTTAAATTGAAAAGTACTGGAACCAATTTATGTATCGTCATTAATTTTGTTTTCATCGTGTACGATTGAATATATTTAAAATAGCATTTTGTTATGATCTTCTAAGTCCAGGTCAACTATAATGTAGGCATAGTTTTATTTACACTTGTTTTGAACTATGAAGATGACACTTTAGCTGTTTAAAGAAAATTGCAGATAGACAATGAATATTTATGCAGAATAAAATACCTTGTTAATGACACGGTTTAAATCTTCTATTTTCGAGCACGAATTTGACTGTTCCTTGCGATATAAAGTGTTTGCCTAAACTCAAAACCATTCACAGATAAATTCATGCATGACTTGCCAGAAAGGATGGTTTAGAAAAGCAAGTTCACGATCAAACCGTATAAAATATTTCTTTTTTAAAGAGAAATGTATGTTATGTAACATAATTTCGTCAGTTAATTTGATTCTTAAATAAAGAATATCATTTAAGGATAACGTTATGAACCATAGATAGGGAATCTATTCCAAAACTTAATCGTTCGTGATTCTTTTTAATGCACATAAGGAAAGCATCACGTTTGGATATTATAAATAAATAAATAATTAAACAGATACAGAGATAAATAGATAAATAAAAAATAAATAAATAAATAAAACTCCAAGTTAGTGACTTAGTTTAAGAACATGTTAAATCTACTTTTCCATAATAAGACTGCTGAAAATAGCAAAACTATTAGGCATAAAATAAGTGGCTTACTTACTTTATTTCACCGCATTCGAGTTATTTGTCTAGTCTGAAAATGATCTGCTATCGTAATTTATATATTTATATACGTTTGTCTAAAATTCTACAACAAAAAGGTGAAGAGTAGGAGGAGTTGTAATATCTTCCAGGCCAATTCAAGACCAATCACAGATCTTTACAACCCTTTAAGTGTGATTGCACACCATCAGACTGGAATCATTAATATTCTTGCAAACGAAGACTTTAAATTCTTGCTAAAAATAGGTACCGTCAGGGTGAAGGACACGAATTGCTTATATAACCTATAAAGTTTAATAAATAAAAAACTACGTTATATATGAGTATCTTGCACCTTACTCGTGACAGTGTATGTACAACGAGGAGAAATTGTTAAGTTTCAGTTCCAGTGAATAGGATTATTAGAATAATGCTATAGATCAACACTTCGTTTCACTTCTTTTTCTACAATCGAAATTATTATTATTATTATTATTATTATTATTATTATTATTATTATTATTATTATTATTATTATTATTATTATTATTATTATTATTAATAATAATGAGTTATTTAATCAATTAATTAACTAATACTTGTTCTCTAAGAAGTAAGGCTGGACTCTATCGGCTTTCAAAGTAGGACAACAATATCGCAGCTGCCGTACTTAACCTTACGTAACAGAACCTCCGCATAGCATTTGAAAAGGTTGAAGTTTTCTACTAGTCTGATTCAAAATATTTCCGTCGTTATGTCTCAATTTTGTGGATTCATTCATGGTCCTAACCACTTAATGTATGGCTACCTTTGTTACATAAATATTTCTAAATAAATTATTTAGCAGCGTCTGGTCGCTTCTATCAATCATCCTCTTTTATCAACCTATTAACCTCAACATCAAGCGGCCTTGTTTTTGACGCAGAGATGAAAGAAAATATGAGATATATATAATTGGACAATCATACTTTGATATATTAGAAGCAAGAATGAAATACGTTGAAATGTATGAGGTCAACGGTACATTTAGTATGGGTACTTACGTTACCTGTTTAACAACCTACTTATCTTGATACACAAGTACCTGCACCCATCAACAACCAACCCACATTATTGCAAATATCTACATACAAACTTATATGCCCACGTCAATGTATGCATGCGTGTATTAATGATTGATTCATTAAATACCTCCAATATTTTGTTCTACCTTTAGTGTGGATCGCTCTGATGGTCTAATGGTTAGAGCGTCCGCCTCAAATGAGGGAGGTCTTGGGTTTGAACCCCAGCTGAGTCATATCTATGACTTTAAAAATGGTACTAACAGATGCCTTCCTTGGCACTCAGCATTAAGAGGTTAGTGTTAGGACTAGTCTTCCTAGTGTCGGGATGTGACATGGTGGGACATCATGCCACATGTGAGAGAAATCATTATAAACTGTCATACTGCAGATATCGTAGCGATATGACTGAAAAAGTATTTAAGCTTGGCTAAAAAATTAAATAACTCACTTACTCACCTTTAGTGTTGACTTTTAATGTCATTGCAAGATAAAAAGATTTCGTTCACTCGCTTCAAATTTAGCACATATTTTCAATCTGTATTAAGAACTAAAACAATGCATAAAGATAGACACTTTAAAACACAGCAAGTGGTTCGCAGTTTTTTTATATTTATCTCCGGTGTTACTTATCATGATACATTTCCTTTGTACGAGTATTTCTGTGCTTTTCACCAGTAAGATATGTACTGAAATCTTAAAGTATTCTTTACTATTAATAATAATGATAGTAAATGTATGTTTTCATTTTTCATAACAGAATAATTCAAAATTTGTTTTATTTAAGAAGGAGTTGAATTTGTTATAAATTATTTTCTAATATTGTATTGGCATCTTACTTTTTCGCGCAATAACATTAATTTTATACATTCAGCCGTTTGCAAACATTGTGGATGGCTAGCACTTTGGGTAAGGAAAAAGCTTGTGGATGATGTGGTCAATCAATCAACGTCAATGTCACCATAACTGAAAGAAGAAAAAATTGGTTTAAAAACAAAAGCATTAGTATTATCTTACAAGCCTATTCGCAACATTGCTGATGACTTCTGCTAAGTGTATCAAAGAAGCCTATCGAATTTGGGGTCAAACTGAACAGGAATTCTCGCTCATGCGACGGAGAAATATGTTTTGCTAATCTTTCTTTTGTGTCTCAGTCTGGTTATCTCAGTCGTGTCGTCTCAGTCATGGTATCCATTCGCTAGAGACTACTGTTAAAGGAAACCCATGCCACCTTCTGCTGTAACTGACGTAGATGTTATAAACAACAACAGCAACACTAGATGTATAACAAAAAGGAAAAACATTTATAAAGCAACTTCAGGTCTTTCGAACTCTGATAACACCATAGAAAACAATGTCACACACACACACACACACACACACACACACAAACACACACACACTTCAAACACTCAGGCAATAGACACATCACTGTCCACACAAAACCAAACACTCATGTGCCATTGAACAGCCGGCAAAAACCAACATTGTGTTATGTCAAACTGTTTTCTTCTTCACAATCAGCCCTAGTTGAATCAAATATAATAATGCGATTGCAAATGGAAATTCATATGCTTACCAACAGGAGTGGCTTATACCCCAGTCCACATGTTGTTCTTGGACCTGTTCTCTTCATTCTGTACACTCAGCCACTCTCAAGTGTCATAGATCATCATCCAGTGTCTCACCAATTGTATGCTGATGACACTCAAATATACAAGTCTAGCCATCTAGCTGAAATTGAAGCTACCATCCAAGGCATAGAGAGTGCATTTCTGATGTGAAATCTTGGATGACATGTAACAAGCTGCAGATGAATGATGATAAAACTGAAGCAATCCCGATTACAACACAAAGACGTTCTCATTCATATCCTTTACTTCAGACAATAAATATCAGCATTATCAACATTAAATTCAAGCAGTCAGTACAAAGCCTCGGTGTCACTCTTGACAGTACTCTCTCATTACATGAACATGTCATGAACATATGCCGGGCTGCATATCTTGAGCTGAGACGCATCAGCTCCATTCCCAAGTATCTGTCAGTTGATGGCACTAAACACTTGTGTGTACCTCTAGTACTTTCAAGACTGGACTAGTGTAATTCAATTCTGTCTGGTTCATCTCAATATGTCCTTCAGAAACTTCAAAACGTTCAAAACACTGCTGTTCGGATCATCCTTAGAGTACCACGATCAGAGCACGCCTCTCCTCTGCTCTGTACTCTACACTGGCTATCCATACGATAGTAGTAGAGGGAAATGAGAGTTTCATCCCACTTTATTTTTTTACCCTCCAAACAAGTATAAATTATAGTCCTAAATTATCCCCCACCCCTTTTTCCAAAATAGTGAAATGAGGATTTTGGCCCACCACCCCCTTCCCACACCTCCTCCCCCACTTCCGCCAAACCCCTCATTTCCCTCTACTACTATGTAGACAGATATTTTGTAACCAGACAAAACAACAGGTGTTGGAATGCCATAAGCTATGTCAACAGAAGTGACGAATTTGTTAGAACAGCGTATGTGTGGAATATGATTATTCTAAAGACGGCAAATAGATTTTACCACAAATTTTTTATCAGATAACAGGATGAAAATTAAACTGTGCATTAGAACGTTTCAGTTAACAAGGCGGAAATTAAACTAGCATTAGAATGAAAATGATATTATTTTATATCTCATTACCAATGATTAATGTTTCAACTGTTGATATTAAAAATACTTCACTATCACGACTATAGATACTAAATTTTACTTTCCCGCTCACACAGCGATGGGACTCAATCAAATCTTTCATTTCTGGTTTGTTTAGAGGATATTTTTTGTTGATAAAATATACCCTTGACCGATCGAGATCAATTGTGAGTTTAGTATAGTTTTGTTGGCTAATGGGGCTGTGAAAGTTTTTAAATTCCGCTAGCAACTTTTGATACAATTGTTCGAGATAATTGAAATACTCGCTGTTATCAGATCTGATGAGCGAAAGTTTTAACTTGTCACGTGTTCCATTAAAACATATACCTGATGTTTCATTATTAAATTCAACTGTCAATTGTTTACCGTCCATCATTAGATATTTGATGTTACTATTGTAGCTATTTGTCATTGTCAAATTTTCAAACATTATTTTATAAGCTTAGATAAAATTTTAGTCACAATGAAAATACCCAAGGGCAAATGTATCTACTCCATTTTTACAATAGCGTTTGTCATCAAAATTGTACAATCCACGTTTGATAATGACATCTGTTTCGAGTTTATGATGATTAGTTCGAATTGCCATAGCTCTCATAAAATTAACACCGCCATCAAGCGCGTACTTGTAGTCATCAAATTTCATAAACTTTTTAACAAAATTACGAGGCAGACCTTTGGCTTTTTTCGTTATTTTATTATTATCTAACAATACGGCATACATTTTGCTGCGTAATCCGATAAAATATTTGATAGCGCTCGAGTTCATTTCATCTTTAAACTTACCAATAACCTTTTTATTTGTGTCGTCATGAAATTTACTGTCACGTGGATAATCAGAAAGATCAAACAGATGTCGATTATTGTAATGTCCTGATAGATGTCCTCGCATTCGATTTCATATACGAGCGAATCAGTATCAGTAAACAATAATCTACTAGCCGGCCACTGATTTTTAACAAAATTATAATGAAAATCGTACATCAGCCACTTTGATAAATCTAACACAGCAGCTCCAACATAGATCGGCTTGTTTAGTTTTAGATTTGTTTTTCTTCTTTGTATCGCAACAAGATTTTCATTAAATATTTTCATGCTCACAAAATCATCGTCTGACACAAGTTTGTTTCTGCGATTGACATCATTAACTATTTCAATATTTACACGTTTCCTAATATTCTCCATCGTCTTACCAAAAACGGAATTGTTCATCAGTTTAAAAAAGTTTTTCTCGAACTCTGTTTTCGCTGCAGCTCTTCTTGTAGTGTTTGAGTTAATATAACCTCTCATCCACGGCGACTGATTAAATTTTAGTACACGATGAACTTTTCTCAACACAAGACCAGCATCGACTGCTTGTTTTAAAACTTTGTAATGCAAAACGTAATTTTTCTTATCAAGTAAATTTGGTACTAGTTTCTTGACCATGGAATGTTGCCTTGGTGATGCTAACGCTTGTTGTTCTTTTGATAACAAACTATAATCTATGACCATCGATTCCGCACAGAAAGGGTAATCGTTATGTAATTTGTGTAGCGAATTTGGATAATCAAGATCAACTTCAACGAAATAGGAAACATCGTCGGGTATCTTTTTTTCTGTCTCTGATAGAAATCGATCAACCGTGATCCAATGAAATCCGCTAAAAGGCATTGGTTCTGCCATTGAACCACCGTAAAGATTATTACAATCTAGATAAATTATATACTTCGAAGGAAGGTCAGGGTTGTACTGTTTCAGATATTTGTTGTTTGCTTCAGCATACTTTTTTGTTATCACGCTAATACCTCCTCGGATACCTTTTTCAATAAAATTGAACATATCAACATCAGTCAGTAATTCTAACCTTACCTTACTAAACTTTAGCAAAGCATCCCATGACAACCCAGTTGCAGAATAATACCAGCAAGGATCTAGTCCATAATTATTATAACTCACTTCACGAAAACTTTCAAAAACATCTGCTAATAATAACACGTCAGTTTTCAGGTATAAATCATGATAATCACCAATAGTCTCACAATCAAACTCTTTCCAGATATCTTGTGCATACCTGTACTCATCATCAGTTATATTTTCATTTTTAAGTTGTGAGTAAAATTTGTCTTTGTCAGGTAAAGATGTTTCATCAAATTTACTCCAATCGTCGAGGTATTCGTATGGAAAAACTCCTTTTTTAGCTAGTAGATTAAATTTATCTCCAAAACAGTCTCTTAGGTTATCAAATTTACTACAACCTTTCACTAACTCATCTAACGAGCCTGCCATAAACTGCAGGCTGTCAATAAAACGCAATTTACCTAGCGTAACTGACATGTACTTTTCAAAATTATTTGGGATGCATTTGATGATGTTATCGAGTTTTAGACGAGATTTTATATCAGGATCACCAAAAGCTTCTACTATAATATGGCTATCATATCCTCGAAAATTGTGACGAATAACTGGAATAAAATCTGGAGCATGAAATTTTAAATTACACTGATTATGAGCCGCTCCACGATACTGTCCAGTCAAATGACAATGGTCATGTACTTTTTTGTCATCGTCAAAAGCTTTTTCACAAATATGACAAATTTCTGCTTGCTCGTGAGCGGATTCTTGTTGAGGTGTTAATTTTAACATTGGCGTTACTTTTTTCAAACGATAAGTAATATTATCAACTTCGTTAATCAACTGCTTGAGAAGCCAAACAGCTGGATTTTTAGCTCGATATAATTTGATCGGTTTAGATAATCTCGAATCAGTACAACAAACTACCTTGTACGCTACTCCACACGGAACATGATTTTGAACTTTTCTTGTACTCGATTGATTAGGATTATTTTCTACGCCAAGTACAGGTTGAAGTAAACACTCAAAATCAGCGTATATAACGAAAGGAATTTTTAGTTTGTGATTATGATGGACAAACTGTAACACACTATCTCCCTTAGATGGCATTGTTATTCTTTGCACATCACTACAGTACTGCAAATGCTTTTGTAATGTTTCATTGTTAGTACAACCATGCAAGCAGCGGTAACAAAAGAACTTTTTGTTCCTATTTTTATTGTACTGTTTACCAACTAGTCCGTTAAAGTTTTTAATCCAAACGTAATGATTTTTGTAGTACAGAAAATTTATAGTCGATTGTGAAGCTTTTTCTGAAATATATTTCGGGTATACATCCTCTTTTTCATCTAGTCCGAAAACGTTAATTGAAACATTATTTTGCTTTTCAAATTTTGGTATTTGATTTTCTGCCACAGGAAAGTTAATATCTTTAAAATTTAATCTAGACACGTGACTGATATATTTTTCAACGCGATCAGCGTGTTTTTCTGCTGGAAATAGTGCGGAAAGAACAGCCCATTGGAAACATTTGTTATCTACGTTTTTGATGTTTATACAACATCTTTTACTTTTTATTTTTGGTGGCAGGTCGATGTATGAACTACCTCGTAATGCGTTATATTTCATCGTGTGAAACAATATTTCTTTGATCATTTCAAACTTCCAACCCGAACCTAATTGAGTGAATTCCTCTATTTGTTTCCAGATTTCTTGGTGTATTTCATCAGATAGTGATAACAGATCAGTCCCAAGCAAAACACGTCTTGATTTTGCGTTCATATAAGGTTCTGCAATTTCCTTGTTAGTTGATTCTTCCGTTATAACTAACTTTGAAAATATAACATGATATTGCACAAATAATCTAATACTTTTGTGTTTTTCGAGCTCACGTTTTACAGTTGTCTGTAATAGGTGGTAAAGATTTGTTGTAGTAAAATTTACTAAAACAATTTGATTATCAAACTGATAACTATTATCAAAACCTGCAAAAGCAGTCGCTATTTTATTAGGTTCTCCCATAAGACTTCTCTTAGCTATATCACGCAATTTTAACATTATTATACTATAATGTAATATCTAAGTAATAATTTTTTCACACTGCGCATGCGCTAAAAAATAATTGAAGATAAAAAAATCTCCTATAATATAATGACAGCAAATCTAACAAATACATGTGAGCAAGAAACATATCAAGTTCACCCAAAGTATAACTTTACCTCACACTGCGCATGCGCTAAAAATCAATTGAAGATAAAAAAATCGCCTATAATATAATGACAGTAAATCTGACAAGTGCACGTGAGCAAGAAGCATATCAAATTCACCCAAAGTATAACTTATACGCTGGAAATGTATTAGGTTCGGTTAATAACATCAAAACTAGAATATCTGTTGGCAAATTAACGTCAGCGGGTTTTACGATTAGTGTAAAGGGAGATAATGCTGAGAGGCTTGCAATGTTTAGAAAAGATTTTATTTACACGTTGTTCTGCGATGATATTCCAGAGGGACAGCGTGTATATCATTATAATGGTAAAGTCACTGATGACAACATTGAAAACTTATCCTTACAAGATGAGTTTCAGCCACATCCTGTCTTTGATTTATACGAGGCTAACGATCGCGGTATTATTAGAAACAGAAAAACTAAAAAAGTTCTTGGTACTATGAACAATATGGGATATATCAAAGTAACTGTTAGAGGAACATCGCCGAATCAAGTTCATTATCTTGGTCATAGGTTTGTTTACGAGGTGTTCAACGGATCTATACCCAATGGTCTGGTTATCAATCACATCAATAACGTAAAGACTGACAATCGATTGAGAAATCTGAAGCTAGTGACGCAACAGGAAAATGTGAGAAAAGGACGAGGTGGTGGTATTAATTTTAGATGTCCAGCAAAACCTGTTATTTCAAAAAAACCTCGAAACGGATGAGGAGATCGAATTCAAATCGATTTCAGCAGCGGCAAAATATTATAAGATAAATCCCGCAGTCGTAAAATTTGTAGCTGATGGAGTATTGAAATCAACTTTTTCAAGCGAATACGATGCTAGGATTGGTTTTAGATATGATGATCAATAATATTTTGTAATTCGGTTTTAGTCAAGCAATGATGAGCAAATGCTATGATATCATCGTGATTAAATTTTAGCGTCGTTACTGCACTTTCATTAATTTTATTTTTTTCTGCTTCTGTTATTAATATTTTATGAGAATCACCTTGCATTACAATAACATCAACACTATAACCCAACAAACATTTTCTTACCGCTTCGGCTAGTTCATTGTAATTTACTATTTTAACTTTTTGGTGATATTTTATCTCATCAGTCATCTTATAATAATAAATTAGATAAAAATATATTATAATAATGGACTTGATGAAACGACTTGCTGAACTCTACGAAGAAGATACTAGCGACAAAGTCACCAGCGACAAAGTCACCAGCGACAAAGTCACCAGCGATAAGGTCACATTTTCCAAAGATTTTATAGACAAATCTATTGGTTATAGTGAAGATGATATTTTGTATAACAATGAATCTGATGATGATGGTGAAATAGTCACTGTTGCTGACAGATCAAATTACAGCAGATCAACAACTAAACGGTATAATGTCAAGTATCACATTGCTAAACAAATAATAAAATTTAATTTTACCGTTGCCGAACAACAACTGTTTTGTCAGCTAATCAAACCTTTCTTAAATATCAAGATTCCAGGCCGACAGAAAAATATCAAATTCGATTTCATATTCGTTAAAATTTTTAATCTAATGACGATCTCTAACGATCGTAAGCAGTATCTAATATCGTTATGTAAACCAGTAAAATGTAAATCTGTCAAACAAAAGTATGAGTTAATTTATAATAGCATTATATCATAATCTGCTTGGATGGGATCCAACTGTTAAATTTATCGCTATACCCACGCCATTTGACTAAACTTTTATCCCCTTTTTTTCTAATCACTTTCTCGATAACAAAAAACATCCTGCTCAGTTTTCTGTAGTTCTTGTTCATAAAAACTACCTACGATCAGTTCCCCTGCCAGATCTTTTAAAACGTACGTTACAGGTACTGTTAAAAGTACCTTATCAATTGCAAATACTTCTTCGCTCCAGTTTGGAGTAAATCCTTTTGCAAATACCTTTTTCATCAAAGAAATTCTAACTTTATCACCAACCTTAAATTTATGTCTGCGGTACATGTTTTCATTTGCTAATATCGGATTTTTAACAGCTTTTTTAGGTGTCATTTTGATGGTTCGATGTTTCGTGTTATTATATTCACCTACGATTTGAGAAAGGTCATCGATGTACCTGTTGGTGTTTTTAGCTGTCATATGTTTGTGTAATTTCTCGTTTAGCGTGCGATTAAATCTCTCAACAACAACGCTTTTACCTTCGTTTCCTGTAATATATTTTTTTATATTATTTTGTTCTAGAAACTGTTCAAACTTTTTGTTAAAAAATTCGGATCCGTGATCAGTCCAGATTTTATTCGGTTTTCTTTCTGTACTCGTTATTATTTGTTTTAGCGCATCAGTCATTGAAGTCCCTGTCTTATCTGAAACAGGTACACTGAAAGCATATTTGCTAAAAACATCTATAACATTAAACAAATACCTTTTTGGAGCGCCATCACCGCCAACATTAAACTGAGCTAGATTAGATACATCCACCAAATCTATTGCCCAGATATCATCTACACCATTAGCGACAACTTTACGTCGTGGGAACTTTTTTTTTAGGTCTGTGCAGCTCGACTGCAAGATCATCGTATACTTTTTTTCCAAGTCGAGACTCCCCGAGTCCGAGTTTATATTTTGCTCCTATAATTCCCTGAACAAATCTTCTATCAAAACGTTCTCGTAGATTTGTTGGCTTCATATCACGTAATTCGTCTAACATTACTTTATCACAATCTAATTTTGAGTTTTCATGATCACGATAACAGATATCATGACGCATTGCTATTGCATCCACTTGATTATAAGGCTCTTGTCCTGGCAACGGATTATCGTTTTCATCTAGTTGTTGATCTATTGGATTCCACGGACCAGTATACCGATGACTTGGCAATGTCCAACCGCCTTTTGGTTTTGGCAATTTTCCAATAATTTTATGTATATCTATACATGACCCTATTATTTCTCTGTTGTTACAACATTGACAGTATGCGACAATTTTATTTTGTTCAAGACACAAATCTCTGTCAGAATCACAGTTGCATATCATTCTATATTTTTAATCGTCGACTAAAATAATATTAGGGTAGCCAGATCCTAGCGACGTCGCTGGAGACACTATCGCTGGGGATGTCGCTGGAGATACTATCGCTGGGGACGTTTTCTTTAAAAATGTATTTTTTCTTTTTCCACAGACTATACAAAAACTTTTTAATATTATCCTGTTGTTTTTTGTTTTTTCTGTTGTTTCATTAATATTTTCTGTTTTAGTTCTACACTTAAGACAGTATGTTGACATTATTATACTTGTAGGTTTAGATAAAATTAATTGCGATCTCATCATTAGCGTGAGAAGGATGCTTGTCAAACTGTAAAATAAATTTTAAAAAATTAACATTTCTGCTCATCTATTGGATAAACATAATACAATAATATCCACAAGGAGATGTTCCAACAGGTTTGAGTTGATTTGATGAATAATATATCTTTTTAAATTTTTTGTTCATATACTTTTTTTATTACATCGCTTGGAGGAAGTCCAAACGAGTTAAAATAATTATTATTATAAACTGCTACCCAATGTGTGCCGGATCCGTCATTGAAATCTTGTATATTAATAACACACGAACTTACAGCTGATGGTGATTTTATTTCGCGAGCTCATCTTTAGAATAAACTCCGTGAAATCCAGGAACCGCTTTTAACTTATCAATGATATCAAAATTACTCAACGGGGTCGACGAGTTCCTGGTAATGTTAGACCACGTCCGATTCCGAAAAGATTTGGCAGCAGACTTCCCGCTAGTCCCGCCAAAAGTGGAGCGAACGGAATAATTCCTCCTTGTTTTGTTTGATTGCATATGCATTTGCACTTTGGTGTTGGTGATTTTGTTTTTGTTGTTTTCTTTTTTTTTGTTGTTGGTGATTTCTTTTTCTTTTGTGGCATTATAATATAATATTTACATAAGATTTACAATTTTTTTATTCCACTTCCACAAATTATACTATTACCTGCGACTGCTTTCTTCGTTGCGCCAGATATTGCTCCAGACGCTGCTGCTAGTCCTAATGTTCCCAACACCGGTAAAAGTTTAGGTATTATTGTGCTAGCTAATACTGATAATGCTGGACCAAGAAAACCACCTTATTTTGCCATCGCTGTCATTTGTGCAGCACTCAAATTTAAAACAAAAGTTTTTTTTTACGATCATACTTCTTTACTTGATTTTTTATTAGCATTAATTTTGTTAAAACACCATCAGAAATATTAGGATTGATTTTTAATGATACCTGTTCTCGCTTTGCAATAGCAGCTACTAATTTTTTAACTTGGCCATCAGTCAAATACACTTCTTTTACAATATACCTTGCCATTTTATATAACAACTGTAGATTAAACTTGAACTGTCATTTTACCTCCAATAGAATCTACCGTGATAAATCTATCACTAATCACTAATGCGTATACGTACAACGGCGCTACTGGAACCGCCCCAAGTGTCCAGGTAATTTTAATATCCGCTGTGCTGTCTACAGCTCGCTCGTTATGTTTACTAACATCAAAATGAAATATAGGATAAAGCGTACGAAATTCCTCTGCTGATATTTGAGTTCCATCTTCAACATCTTGATATTTTTGCATTGCGTCAAGCAGGTACATGTACGGTCGAGAAATATTTTTATTAACGTCATCAGCAAAATTGCACTCGATAGCTCGTTCTGGATATTGCTTTGAATTTAATCTAGCGTATATTCGTCTGACATCAGCGTGGTCAAATATTGCATTATTTTGTTGTTGGTTTCCTCGTCGAGCGTGCTGTTGAAATACGACAAAGATATTTCTCGGCAGTTGTTTGCTTGATGTTGTTGTGACCCTCCATGTGTAGTCAGTAGTATTTGGAACCGCTGTCTGATATATTTTATGCTGCTTAAAGTAAATTCTATTCGTATGCTTATCAAGCGTACTATTTAATTCTGACATTTTAGTGACTGATGGTGTTATACGTGGCATCCACAAAGCGAGTTTGTTTATGATAAACTGTACATTAGCCCCTCCAGATCTAAACAAGCAATCGTTTTGGTCTGCTCGATCTAAAATAAGCGTATGTTTTACTCCGCGAAATACTTTATCATAATCGCGACAAAAGCCGAAAATTGTGCTTAGCGGAAGCATCATTGTAATTTGACGTGATCCTGCTGCAAGTTTTCTTCGCCTAGCAAAGCCTTCGTTATAACGTGGATTTCTCACGTCAAGTGTGTTAAGAAGTAAATTTAACATTGCAGTACCGTCTGCAGCTGCTCCTGGTGGCGTTATATTTAGATTATTAAAAGCTGCTGTAAGAGAAACTCTTGTAGCGTTTGCATTAGCATCTGCAGCAGGTGCGACAATATCTAGTGAAGCAGCATTAGCAATGAGAAAATTTCTCACAATTACAGCATGTGCGTCAGCATCAGCTCCATGTACTATAGCGCCTCTTTTTAAAAATTCGGTTGATTCAGCTATACCCCGTCCAGTATCTTTAATCCACATCATGTTAGTTGCAGTTGATCTTGAGTAATCGTCGGAAAATGAAATAATATTTAAAATTGTACTTGCAACTTGTAGATGACTCGAAATATCTTCTATAGTTTGATTGGCCAGTTGATATCTAGCACTTTTTAATAAACACCAGCCGTTATTTATAAGAGCTACTTCTGTTCCAACTGCAAATGCAGCAGGTGGATTGGCTACTGTCATAATCTGACCACGAACTTCTAACATAGCCTTATGTGGCAGTAGAAATACATCTTCGTCTCTGGTGTTAAAGGTTCTAATACCAGTTTTATTTGGTTCGTTAGAATTTTCATCAAGGTACTCAACAAACTCGAATTCTGTCACATCGTTGTCGATGTCATAAGTTTCTGTTAAGTCGAGATAATTTTTAACAGACATTTTATTTTATTAGATTATACAAAATTTTATTGCGGCACTGTTACTTTAGATATTAATTTTTGTATGATCTGCTCGCCCTTTGGTGATAATAATTTTTTTGTTGTTGTTATCATAGCTTTTTGAGTTTCTTTTGTTGGAGCGATTTCTGAGATAACTTGTTTTATTTCAGATGCAGTCGGTGGATCACCTTTTATTTTATCAGCTATTTTTTGTCCCACCGCAGTCCCAGCGGCAGATGCAGCCCCAGTTGCAAAAGCTTTACCAGCGTCAATAGCAATTGGTGCAACTTTACGTGCTATACCCGGAATATTTTCAATAACTTTAGTGAATATATTTCCAAAAAATCCTCCTACTATTTTTCTTCGATAAACTTTTTTTCTTTGTTTCATTATATTTGATGTTGCATAATTTTTACTTTTGCTCGCGTAGATGTAAATAATAAGTTACAGCTTCATTACTAACATGTAACTGTTTTCCTGATTGATCTGTCAACTGCATCCTTATACTTGATATTTGATCTTCAACGTTTAAAGGATAATATATAATATGTCGAGGAGTTATTTGCATGAGAGAACCTGGCGGGACTTCTGGTGAGAAACTGTAAATCGTTTGACCTTTGCTACCTTTTGATGTATAAGAGCCAGAAGCAATAGAGCAATTTACTAATATTGTATTTACTTCTGTTATATTTGCTGGCAGTTCACTGTCATATGCAATAGGCTGATCAAGTGCAGTGTAAGTTTTTTCAGTAAATCCTAACAGTTGTGCAATACTTCTTTCTCTTGGTTCAAGATTGATTGCTATATTTTTCAAAGTTATCCTAGTTCGCAATGTGTTATAATTAGCTGCTAATTCAAAATTATCAGCCACACCGTTAGCTTTTGTTATGAGCTCTTTGATTGTCTTGTTTAGATCTTCAATATTATAAGCTCCTTGCGGAATTTTTATTTTTGTTGTTGTAGATATTGGAGATGTTGTAATCATAGTAAAATACATTTCATCGTTAACATCATTTTTCACGTTAGGTATAGCATTCCAGCAAGTACAAGAAATTAATCCAATTTCATATTGTTTTGTAGGATCTGGTTGGATAGGTGGAATTTAATTTACTGAAAAATTTGCGCTATCTTCTGTAGACTCGCTAGGGTTTAGTAATAATGTTGTTTGCATTCCTTTAATATTATATCATTTTACAAAATTAAGTCGCCGCGATTAAGTCGCGGTGTAAAGTTTCATATTCGTCAGATGTTAATAATTCACTCAATCTTAGATGATCAAGTATGTCAATGATTTCATTATCAAGTTCAACACTAACATTCCCAGCTTCCTTTGATGATATTAATAACATTAATCTACCTATCATTTCAGTATTTGAAGTAAATACCTTTACACCAGTTCCTGTTTTTTCTTTTCTATATTTTTTTACACGAGATTTATCAGAAGTAAAAAATTTCTTTCTAAAACCCCACCCACTACCAAAACCTTTTAGTCTACTATTTTCTGCTGCTTTTTTAAACATGAGAGCAATGACACCGGTTCTCATTCTTTCATAAAGTGGAATCATATTATCAATCTCTGTAACCGTGTTTATTTCATCTTTAGAAGTAACTCCGTCATTAAATATTACATCTAATCTATCGAGTAATTCTTGATATTCTACATCAGTCCACTTGTTTATATCATCAATACCCCTTATATTTTCTTTGTTTAAAAAATAATCATCTTCACTATCTTTTATCTCATCATTTGCTCTTTTTGTAAAATAAAGTCTTTGATCTCCAACTTCCATAAACTTTACAGTAAGTTCACCAACTCTTTGTTGCTCCTCTCTGATATCTTTTATATCTCCTGATAAATTTGTTATAATATTTGTTATTCCTTGCGTTGTTAACTCTGCTAATCTTCGCTCAAGTTCCAGCGGATTGTTTATCAATCGATCTGTTTCTGCTTGTCTAGCCGCAGGATCAGCTATATTTGCTGTAAGTGCCTCAATCAGTTTTCTCTTTTCTTCATCAGATCTAGTAACAAGTTTTGCAGCAGCTGCTTCCTGTTTTTCTCTAACAATTCCAACCAAACCTTTTTCCTGTAGTTGTTTAAGTTCTTCTTCTGACAGTGGTTTAGTTTCAGGTTGTTTACCTAAAAATGCTTCAGTAACCGGCTTGAAAATTGTAGCTGTTGTTTCTGTAGCAGTTACTTGCCCACGTCGCGCTTCTTGTACTTTTTGCTTAAGTGATGCCTGAGATTGAGCAAGTTTTTTTTAGATCTTCTATGTGTTGTCTGTATCTTGCTCGTTTGTCCATTATTATAATTATAAATTTTATAAAATTGAAACGCTTTACTGTAAGTAAGTGTTAATACAACAGCGAAACATTTTAGTTGGATCATTTGTAAGTTTATTAAACAAGAAAAAGTTAAATTTATCTTTTGTAGCATTACGGTAAAGTTCAATAAACTTATCTTTTGTCACGCCACCGCATTGCTCGCTTGCAATATTTCTAACGTCAACATTATCCAGTCCTGGAAATAAAATAAAACAACCCGTATTTCGCCTAATAAACCTGTCAACATTATAAAATCCTTGAGCGAGATAAATAGAATTACACTGTTTGTTACGTGACAGTGAGAAATATGATCTTATTTTGTTCATCTCCATGTTATTTAGCGGAATATCATCAAAAACTACTATCTTATGTTCATCTGCATCAAGTTGATTGACTGGAATAAGATCTTCTGGCTGCCTAATTATAAAAAAATCTTCGCCAGCTTTAAGACCATCACGAAGTTTTTCATTATACTCACTTAATAACTCATATTTATCTTGCTGTGGATTGATTGTGTAAATATAAACTCTATCGTAGTTAAAATTATCACCAAAAAGCAAGTTCATAAGCAATTTAGTTTTCCCCGATCCAGTTCGCCCAACAATAAGATAATGACAATCAGGAAGTTCATTGTTATGTTTATGCTTCACTAGTCTCTCTGTATCAAAGTTTAATATCGACGATTTTGCCATTTTATATAATATTAAACTAGTGTTGATAATTTTATCTAGGACAGTAAATAATGAGTTATTATACAAAATTTGGAACATTATTAGGAGATTTATCCACAGGTGACTTATCCAAATATGCAACTCTTGATCGACTCAAAAATGAAATCAATAATTTACTAAATCTTACCAGCGTAGATCCAGATGAAGTCGTCATTTTCCAGGACAAAGAAGGACGATTAAAGACGAGTAACGTAAAACTGTCAGATGTAGTTGTACGAAATCCAAGTAGGAATATTGTTATGACACAAAACAAGATTACAGATCTTGGAAACCCAACTGAGGATGGGGATGCTGTCACTAAAAAATACGTCAATGATTGGGACACTTCAATTACTAATGAAATCACAGCGCTCAAAACTGATTTTACCAGTCACGTGAACACATTTTTAAGTTTTCGCAGAAACATAAACAAAATTAGAGATGAATTTTTTGGAAATCCATCAAATGTTAGCATTACACTCGCTAATATTAACACAAATCTCAATGATATTAACACAAAACTCAATGATATTATTAGTGGAATTCCTAATATTGTTGAGAAAACAAATATTATTAAAATACCTCACAAACAGTTTAAAATATTGTGTATACTGTTGCATCTGGTTTTACTAGGTGGACACCAAAATATAATTCTATTAAATATATTGCAGAAGTTACCGGTGTGTATAGATTGTCAGTGCTTAGCAGTGTAAAGTTTAGAATATCTACCAAATATCCATCTCATCTTCTAAATGATGACTCATCTGGAGTATTATCTGTAATAATAAACCAAAATTCTGAACAAGAATTTGTACTTGAACCAGTTGATAAAACTTTACAATTAGCGAATTTTTTCTGGTGTTTGGAATTTATAGCTGAACAAAAATCTTTTATTTTGATTACCCAAACATAGGACTATGTAAACTAATATTATAATGAAAAGAAGTATAGTTGATTTCAATCATATTTCAAAAGATATTCCAAAACAAGATGTAGACGCATTAATACAATATTATAAATATTATCATAAAAAACTTTGGTGTGTGAAAAAATGTTACAAATACTACAACAAGATCCTTCGATTAATATCTTATCTACCCTTGTTAATGACCAGTTCTGGTATAATTTCAAGTGGGGTATCATTAAATCCTTTTTTGTTAATCATATCCGCTATTGGTGTTTCACTTACAGCGGCGTGTAAAAAAGTAGAACCAATACTTTTGATAAAGAAGCATGGTTGTTTAACATCAATTAAAACTTACAAGAAACTACTTGATCAGATCCGGTCTTACCTACGAGGAGTTAAATATAATATGGATGATTTATTACGTGAATTTCGTATTATTGACAATATGTTAACAGACATTCTACCAATGAGGGTTAGCAAGTATGAAAAAAAATATCATAAAAAATATGAGTAACATAAAATTTTATCTAAACTTAAGATATAATATAACTAAAATAATATCATTTTCATTCTAATGCTAGTTTAATTTCCGCCTTGTTAACTGAAACGTTCTAATGCACAGTTTAATTTTCATCCTGTTATCTGATAAAAAAATTTGTGGTAAAATCTATTTGCCGTCTTTAGAATAATCATATTCCACACATACGCTGTTCTAACAAATTCGTCACTTCTGTTGACAGAGCTTATGGCATTCCAACACCTGTTGTTTTGTCTGGTTACAAAATATCTCTCTACATAGTAGTAGTAGAGGGAAATGAGGGGTTTGGCGGGGGTGGGGGAGGAGGTGGTGGAGGGGGTGGTGGGCCAAAACCCTCATTTCACTATTTTGGAAAAAGGGGTGGGGGATAATTTAGGACTATAATTTATACTTGTTTGGAGGGTAAAAACGTAAAGTGGGATGAAACTCTCATTTCCCTCTACTACTACGATCCAGAATTGAACACAAAATTTGTTCTCCGTGCTACGTTTCACTGACGGGCTCCAGTCCAACATACCTACCTGACCTCACCCATGTGTATACACCTACAAGATGCTTACGCTTCTATTCTGACACTCACATTCTCAATATTCCCACTATGAAGTTGAAATCATATGGACAACGTTTTTTTTTTGTATACTAGGGCCCAGCAACGTGGAACGAGTTCCTAATGCACTTAGACACAAAGACACGGTGATCTCATTTAAGAGCGCTTTTTAAACCCATCTATTTTAACTGCAAGAACAGTCATAAAGACCTAACAATGTATCCTTTTAAAGTATCCTTACATTAAAAATTAGCAGCATGTTTTTTTCTGTTTCTAATTTGTGTGGTGTTTGTTTTTATTTTTGGAATAATTTCATAATATATGTTTTTATTCTTTTTAAGTGTTGTCAAATGTAAAATGCTTAGAACTTCTAAAGATTAGGCTCTATATAAAGTCCTCGTTATTATTATTATTATTATTATTATTATTATTATTATTATTATTATTATTATTATTATTATTATTATTATTATTATTATTATTATTATTCCACAAACATATTTTCGTGTAGCCTATCATTGTACTGGAGATAGCAAATACTTGCCATATATCAAGGACTGAAAATTCAAATTTCCAGAAATGTCGTAAATTAGAACTTTCCTGATGCCGCTACACACTTTGTTAGAACCGCAACCATTTATATAATGCACAGTATCGTAATATTGCCTTCCAAATAACGTTTACCAAATTAAAACTGATTAAAGTTGAAACTTAACCGTATAAAATATTAATTATTTATTGTCAATTTCAGATGACATTCATCGATTAAATGTGAGAATACAGTAATAAAATCAAATGGTTTTATATTTATATTATCTCATGCTTAGACCTTGTGTTCTTAGAGTTGACAGGTTCCTCCATTGCCCTTATTAACATAGTACATGTACATGTATTTACAAAAACAAAAGCACATGGCTTGAGACGCTCGTTGCCCAATACTTCCAACACATAATTATATTTTTTTCTTAATTCGTTTTTCGTTCTAAAACGGTATATATATCTAGTTTCTACTTATATAATTATTCCTATTTTCGTAGGAGTACAAAACCTAATGACCTTTATATATTGAGAGAAGCAATAATAGTACCTGAAGAATACTGAGTTTTGAATCTGCTATCTCAATTGCAAGGATGCAGGGTTATGATAATTTAGTTGGAAAACTTGGGTGAGAAAAGTACACCATGTAGATGTTTGCACCAGGACAAGGAAGTCCCAGTTGCGGGCTTCAATATGCCTCGTAGAGAGACAAATAATATAACACTGCGACTTGAATTTCCTTATCTCTGTTCAAACCCCATCACATATTCAATTTATATCAGTATTACATAAAGAAGACGATGCCTTCGGCAAAATAACTATCATGAACTTCACTAAACTTTGTGGATGCCTTGTACTGCGCGAAAAGGAAGAACTATTCTACTTTCAGGACGAATGGTCTAGTTCACTGTAAATGTATTAGTAAAATTAGTTGTTGCATGATAATTTTAATTTTAGACCAGGTATATGCATCTAAGTTTGTGGTGAGTGTAAGCCAGGTAGAGGCAGACACTAATGATTTAAGTATGACAAATTTATATGAAGTTTTTACAAATGTCAAGGTTACTGGGATTTGTGGGTCAATGTCACAAGTAATAACGCCGCTAATATTGTCTACATGAAAGACTACTGAATGGTTGGGGGCGGCGTAAAATGAACCTTATACGGTTTTCTTGTTGTGCTATTTTAAGAAAATACGTCCAAGTCGGTTGCAATAGTTAAAAACTATTTTTATACATTCATATCAATATTTTATGGTTAATAAAATAATATCGAAAAAGATTAAAATATATTAGAAATCTTTGTAATTACTGCAAAGATCATATCGGTTTTCATATTGATTTTGTCAAGCTCACTAGAATTATGAAGTTCTCAAAATTAACGTCTGTTGATTTAGGATGTCTAAAACAAACTATAGTCCGATATAAATCTATTTAATTTAGCTATCTATTTTCGGATTTCTGCACTTTTGTATATCTAGCTCTCACTGATATTAGGATATGCTCATTGTGAGTAAGGTTGCATCGTCTAATGAAATGTTTAAATGTGTAATACGATATTCGAACCGATTCGAAACTCGTCCTTTCTCCCATTAGTATTAAGTACATTCATGATATACAGGCACTTGACAGCATTCATGCGGTACCTCTCTTAGCTTTCCACTGTTTGATCTGTTGAAGTTTTGTTATTTGATTGCTGAATTAGAGGTTGTTTTTTGGGGGGCTGACTTTTTACCTCTAATTATAACAAAATCCAGCTTGCAAGTCGTGCTTTGAGGAATATGACTAACACGTTAGGCGAAAGAGATAGGTTCTTAGAATTGTCTGAATTCTGTTTCATATCGCTATATGCGTATCATTATAAACAAAATGTAGGATGCTGTTTAGACTCTACCATTAACCCTTATTCTGTTTTACTTTTGATGCTCTTTAGCTTCTAAGTCGCATTTAAAATAGACCCCCAAAATAATGATAAAAGGGTTGATTTTATGCTGACTGCATTTAGCCTAACCCATGCACAGTTGCTCGTATCATAAATTACAATTTATCTATCAATCATATTGGCATTACATATATTATTTATAAGCAAACTGTAAGCAATGAGAGGATTCAAGAATTAAGATGTCTGCTAGAGCTAGCAGCTAGTGTAAATCTGAAGTGTTGGTGTATTTCTGTAAGTTACAGTTGTCATGGAGTACGTCAGGTTGGAAATATTGTCTGAATGTTTTATCATAGGATACATATATTTATGATTCTTGAGGACTATGCGATTTAGAAGGAAACAGTTGTTTATGGTCAAAGTTATACATTGCCGGGATGGAAAAGGGAGGCAAGCGCTCCACTTTCCTAGAAATGCCCATACGGCTTGCGTCTCTGATTGCCTCTGTCAACTAAAATCCAGCACCTGGCTATCAAGAGTGGCTTAGCTTATATGTCCGGCGGACCATGACTTCACTAACGGGAAAAGGTGTGAATGCGGTTCACTGGCGCCTTAAAACCAATCGCTTCGGGTAGATGAGGGTCGTAAACCTTGGATGATTGCTCATCTAGGAGAAGGAAAACTCTGATTCCAAAATCTCCACTGCCTTGCGTTGCGGATATAACTACTGATGGGAAAGACTAATGGAGTAAACCCCTACAGAAAATCCGGAGACGGAGTCCCTAAGGCGGTCTGACATTGACTCCAATGTCATTCCGGCAACTTCTGCGATGCTGTTGTTGCCAAGTTGTATGGGCATTATCAGTTCCCCTAGGAACACCAGCTGAATGGAGAGGGGTGGGGAATCCGCTGCACGGGCAACAGCTGATTCTCCATACTACCCTGCCCAGGCCTTGTAGCTCAACTGTAGAGGACACTCAAGCGTCTCCGTAAGGTTTAGGCACAACACGGGAATCAGCAGTGTATCGGTTATAAGCAATAGCTCGATTGGCGTAGAGCTTAGCGCCAAGGATTGCTTCCGATGGTGGGAGAGGCTGCCATGTTTCATTGGATAGCTACCGCCAATCTAAAGCTGGGCAGCTCCCAGACAGTAAGGTGCTATCCCGCCATGATCTACCTGTTTCACTGGGTGCGTGAAGCTTAGGGAGCATTCTCGACAAGTAAGCCATATCACAACACCAGGCAAGACTCAAAAAAGAGAAAAGAAGACTCCAGTTCTCCGTTTGGCAAGCTGAAACGTCAGAACCATGTGTACAGGACTTACCGATGACCTGCAGCAGATTGAAGATGCACGGAAGACTGCCATAATTGACAGGGAACTTTCCCGACTGAATGTCGACATTGCCGGCCTTCAGGAGACCAGACTAGCTGACAGCAGCACCCTCAGGGAAACCAACTACACCTTCTTTTGGCATGGAAAGTCCACCAATGAACCTAGACAGTGTGGTGTCGGCTTCGCTGTAAAGAACACAATCATCGCCTTCATTGAGCCTCCATCATCTGGCACTGAGAGGATCATAACCCTTAGGCTGTCAACCATCTCAGACCCAGTCAACATCTTGAGCGTGTATGCTCCAACCCTCTACTCCACCCCAGAGGAGAAAGACCAGTTCTATGAGGCTTTGGCTCAAGTAATATCCAGTACCCCCAGCACTGAATAGCTCTATATACTAAGAGATTTCAATGCTAGAGTGGGAGTTTACCACAAGGTCTGGACCAGCTGTCTCGTCACTCAGGGAAGGGAAAGACAAATAAGAACGGTCAGGGACTGCTGTTCCCACAGCATACGCGTGACCAACACTTACTTCAAATGCAAGAAAATTCACCAGGTGTCATGGAGACATCCACGTTCACGCCACTGGTACCAATTAGACCTCGTCATCACAAGGCGTACGGAACTGTACAGCGTCTCCTCACTCGCAGCTACCATAGCACCGACTGCAACACCGACCACACCCTGGTGGCCAGCAAAGTGCGAATAATACACAAGAAGCATCACCACGCCAAGTAGAAGGGTAGCTCACGCATAAATACATGCTGTGCAAACAAACCAGAGAAGACGAAGCAGTCAATCAGCAAGCTGCAGAAGCTCTCACCAAAACGACATTTGATCACACCATCGACTCCATGTGGTCCCACCTCCGAGGCTCTGTGTACAATTCAGCCATTAGTGCGTATTGGAAGATGGAGCGGAAAATACCAACTGGTGTGAAGCCAGCTGGGAGGCTATGGAGCCCGTGACTGAGGCGAAGAGGAAAGCCCTTCTGGCTTACCAGGCTGAGCCTAACTCTTCTACACTACAAGCCCTCAGGATTGCCAAGAAAAATACTCAGCGGACTGCCCGCCACTGCTCTAACACCTATTGGCTGAATCTCTGCACTAGCATACAAACAGCTGCTGACACTGGAGATGCAAGAGGCATGTACGAAGGAATCAAGAAGGCGACAGGTCCCCCATCTCTCAAGACCGTCACCGTCAAGTCCAAGACGGGAGTAATCATAACAGACCAGGAAAAACAGCAGCAACGCTGGTTTGAGCACTATCACGAACTGTATACAACCCAAACCGTCGTCACCAATACTATCCTGAACGCCATCCCAGACCTGCCAATCATGGATGAACTAAACACTCCGCCCTCCATGGAAGAGCTAATTAAAGTCATCTTGTGTGAAGGCCCCTGGGAGCGACGGCATGCCACCTGAAATCCTTAAGAATGGGAAACCGGCACTACTTCAGCCCTTGCACGAACTCCTCTGCCTCTGTTGGGAACAGGGACCCATCCCCCAAGACATGCGGGGACAAAGGAGACCTCAGCGACTGTAACAACTAGCGGGGTATCTCTCTCCTCAGTATTGTCGGGAAGGCATTCGCACGTGTCGCACTGGTACGCTTTCAGACCCTAGCCTCCCTTATCTACCCAGAATCCCAGTATGGCTTCCGAGCTGACCGGTCAACTGTAGATATAATCTTCTCCCTACGTCAACTGCAGAAGAAGTGTCATGAGCAGCAAATAACCCTCTACATTGCCTTCATAGACTTGACAAAGGCGTTTGATTTGGTCTGCTAAAGTGGACTTTTCAAACTCCTGAAGAAGGTCGGCTGCCCTCTCAATTGCTCGCTGTCATCACATCGTTTCACCAGAACACTCAATTCACAGTGTGCTTCAACGGCGCAACATCAGAGGCCTTCCCAATCAGCAGTATAGCAAAGCATAAAGCAGGGTTGACCCTTTTTGCCATCTTCTTCTCTGTGTTCCTCCAGTACGCTTTCAATGACTGCAGCGAGGTAGTGTACATTTACAACAGGGCAAATGGCAATCTGTTCAACATCAAAAGTTCCCCCGTGAAAAACCCCCAAAAGTCATGATTTTTCTCATCCGTAAATTTGGTTTCCTCGTTTCGATGCCCTTTGACACACTTCGGAAGGGGGATTTTCAGCGTGGTATGTCGCCTTCCCCCCTAAAGAGTTTGGGAAATGCCTCAGTTTAAAAGAAGACCAATGTCTGGGCCCCGGGTATAGACCCCCCTCCAACAAACCTATTGAGGGCTAAAAATTTTGATGTTGTTGGGGGAACTATAATAATTTGGGGTCTCCCTTCCCCAGCTCGTTCCCCCATTGATTTTGAGGTAAAAGGGGCGGGAAATTGCAAAGGGCGCAGCAGTTTTATAGCAAGATTAAAACCCGAGGGTCTGGAAAAAAATCTAAACCTAAATGAAAAGAAAAAATTAGGTCTACCGGCGTGGCTCAGCCCTTTAAATACATTTAGGAGGTTGGCCCACCTAACGAGTCCGAAAGGAACCCCAATTGTTCCATCTGAGATGCCGGCGGGCATTCGAAAACCAGGGGAAAGGCAAAGAACCCAACACGGGGGTTTTGGAACGGGCCACCCTAAATTTGCATGTTCCCCATCCCGCGGGGCCCCCCTTCGATGGCTGGGGTCCGTTAGGAGAATGGATACGGGCCAAATTCCCCAAAAGGGGGACCTGTTATACGTCGAGAAAACAGAAAGCCACGACCGATTTGGAGGGCCCACGTCTGCGTACAAAGACTTTCTGCAAAAAGGGGAAGGGGGAAACAGTCAATTTCAGCGTAAAACAATTGGGAGGCTTTGTTTAACAACGCTACGAGGGGCCCGATTTTGCTGTAAGCGAGGCATTCAGAAACCCGGGGAAAGGGAAAAAAAGCAAACTCGTAAACCCCCTCAATTTAATTTCAATCTTAAACCGGCGGGAAAGTGAACAAAAGTTTGGCCACCAAGTGCCCTGACTCTTCAGCCCTCGAAAACCGGTGCGATAAGGCCCAAAAACAGGGAGTTTCCACATAGCTTTTCAAAGGACGGAGGGATCCCAAACAAAAAAAACAGTTTTTTAATTCTTTTTGGAAAGGTTTTTGGAATTTTTTCTTTTAGGGGTTTTTGGGCCCTTCACTGATTCGGAGATTCCCCATTTATTGAAATTTGTGTATTTCTTCTGAAAAGGGAAATTCTTTAAAAAACCCAATCCCCTTGTTTTGGGGGGACAGAAAAATGTGTGTGTATGTCTGTGTGTGTGTGTGCGTGTGTGTGGGGGTTTTGTGTTTTGAGAGAGAGAGAGGGGAGAGAGGGAGAAAAGGAGAGGGGGAAAAGAGAAAAAGAGAGGGGAAAGAGACCCCGGGGAGGAGAGGGGGGAGAGAGAGAGAGAGATCAGGTTTTTGAACTTTACCCTTAACAATTTTTCAGTCATTATCTTAAAAGGGTCTGGGTGGCAGCTCTAGCCCCGCGGCCATGTCGACCGTTTAAACACAAAACCAAGGGTTGAGCCCCAAGCGAGGAGTTGTCAGTCCATGTTTGTAAGGTTTGGTATGAAAGGGGTCAACTTTCATGATTTGCCAGAATTGATGCTGTAGAAAAGCAAGTACACGATCAAACAGCATAATATTTTTCTTTTCAAACAGAAATTTGAATTTTGGTAAAAAAAAATTTCTTCATTTAAATTTAAAACCCCTTAAAAGAAAGAAAAAAAAATGTTTTGGTTTAACTTTTATAAAACCATGCTTTGAAAATTCTATTAAAAACATTTTAATCTTTAGTGATTCTTTTTAATGCACATAAGGAAAGCATCCTTTTGGATTTTTTAAAATAAATAAATTTTTAAAACCCGTTACGGAAAAATTTGTAAATAAAAAAAAAAAAATAAATAAAACCCCAATTTTATTTGATTATTTTTAAACCATTTTTAAATCTACTTTTCCATAATAAGACTGCTGAAAATAGCAAAACTATTAGGCATAAAATAAGTGGCTTACTTACTTTATTTCACCGCATTCGAGTTATTTGTCTAGTCTGAAAAGGGGATTGCTATCGAAATTTTTTTATTTATTTTTTTAGGGTTTGTCAAAATTTTTCTACAACAAAAAGGTGAAGAGTGGGGGGGAAGTGTAATATTTCCCGGCCCAATTAAAGACAAACAAAAGTTTTTAAAAACCCTTTAAGTGTGATTGCAACCATCAAAAGGGAAACTTTAATATTTTGAAAAACACAGACTTTAAATTCTTGCTTAAATAGGCAATGCCAGGGTGAAGGACACGACTTACTTATATAACTTATGAATTTAAATAAAAAACAAACGCTTACATATATGCGTATCTTGAACCTTACTCGTGATAGTGTATGTACAACGAGGTGAAATTGTCAAGTTTCAGTTCCAGTTGAAAGGTTTTCTACAGTTTAAAAAGTTATAGTCAACCCCGGTTTCCCCTTTTTTTTACGAAAATCAAAAAATTTTTAATTTTTTTTTTATTTTTTTATTTTTATTATTATTTTTTTTATTATTATTATATTATTATTATTATTATTATTATTATTATTATTATTTTTATTATTATTACATAGTTAAATAATTAATTAACTAATTTTTGTTCCCTAAGAAGTAAGGCTGGATTCTATCGACTTAAAAAATTTTAGGCCCGAAATTTATCGAAAGCTCCCTTATTTTACCTTTTTTTAACAGAAAATTTTTGGGGTTCTTTTGTAAAGGTTGAGGATTTTTCCCGGTTTGCTGATTCAAAATATAATCGTGTTATGTCTCGATTTTGTTAATTCTTTCATGGTCCCAATCACTTAAATTGAAATTTCTCCCTCTTTTTCTTTCTTTTTTTAAAAAAATAAATTTTAGAAAGCGTTTGGTCGTTTTTTTCCTTTTCATTAAATCCTTTTTGCCCAACACCTTTACCTCAACAACATATGGCCTTACTTTTGACGCAGAGGGGAAGGAAATTTTGGTTTTTTATATAATTGGACAATTTTCTTTGTATTTTTTGAAGAAAAGAATAAAATTTTACGTTGAAATGTATGAAGGTAAAACGGTACATTTAGTAGGGGGACTTTTTTCCCTTTTTTTCAACCTACTTTTCTTGATACAAAAGTACCTGCCCCCATCAACAACCCCCCCACATTTTGCAAAATATTTAAACAATTATATGCCCCAAAGGAAATGCTTTGCTTTTGTATTAGTGTTTTGGGATTTTTAAAAAACCCCCCACCCCCAATATTTTTTTTCTACCTTTAGTGTGGACCCCCTCTGGGGCCAAGGGTTTAGAGGGGAAAACCCTCGGATGGGGGGTTTCTCGGTTAAAATGGGCAGAGCCCTGACTAAGACTTTAAAAAGGGTTTCAAACAGATCCCTTTCTTGGACTATTTTAAGAGGATTTTTTTGGGACTGGTCGCCTTGGTGTAAAGGATTTGTGATTTGGGTTGGGACATCATCCCCCCCGGTCTGTGCAAGCTGTTCCAGTGCAAAAACATCATATAAAACTGTCTTTACTGCGGGACATCGTAGCGATAGACTAAAAAATTTTTTACGGGGCCCGATAAAAAATCTTTTTTACCTAATCACTTTTTCCTTCGTGTGGACTTTAAATGTCTTGAAGATAAACTTCATTTTTCATTTTGAACATTTTTTTAATTTTTTATTAAGATTTTAAAAACAATGCTTTAAAAAAGGGCCTTTTTAAAAAACCAGCTAGAGCCCTCGGGGCGATTTAAAAAAGTTTTTTTTTAATATTCCGGTTTTTTTGTTAGGGAAATTTTTTCTCTGTACGGGTATTTCGTTAGTTTCGATCACTAAGAAATGTACTGAAATCCTAAAGAATTCTTGTTACGAATTTAATGATAGTAAAAGTATGTTTTCACTTTTCATGACAGAATAATTCCAAAATTATTTTATTTTAAAAGGAGTTGGATTTTTTATACATTATTTTCTAAGATTGTATTGCCATCTCCTTTTTCTTCGCAATAAAATTAATTTTATACCTTCAGTCGTTTGAAAACATTGTGGATGGCTTGCAATTTAGGAAAGGAAGGAGCTTGTTGATGATGTGGTCAATCAATAAAATTTTTGGGTTTATGGGTTTTAATAAAATCATTTTTGATGATGTGGTTAATCAAATAACTTTTGGGGATGGGGTTTCAACAATAACTTTGATGAGGTGGTAAAATAAATTAAATTTTGATGATTTTGGTAATAAAATAAACCTTTCGATGATGTGGCCCAAATCAATCAGCCCAAGGTCACCATAACTGAAAGAAGAATTTTTTTTTAAAATCAAAGCTTTGGGGTTTTATCTTAAAGCCAACTGGAAAAACTTTGGGTGAGATTTTCAAAAGAACCCTATAAATTTTGGGGAAATAAAAAACGGGAAACAGGTTTTCTCGCTATGGTCGAAAAATTGTTTTGTAATCTTTCGTTTTGTGTTCAGCCCTGGGATCTACCCTTTGTCTTTCACAGTCTTGGTACCCAAAGCGTTAGGGGATACTTTTAAAAGGGAAACCCCAAATTCCCCACCTTTTTGCTTTTAACTGATTTGATGTTAAAAATTTTCAAACAACAGAAACAATAGAATATAAAAAAAAGGGAAAAATACTTTTTTTAAAGAACTTAGGTCTATCAAAACCTGATAACACGCAAACATTTTTGGAAAAATTTTAAAAACACCTATTAAGCAGTTAATAATGACACCTGGGCTGTATTTTTGAAACCTTTATGATCTTTACATATTGAGAGAAGAAATAATAGTACCTGACGAATACCGAGTTTTGAATCTGCCAACTAAATTGCAAAGGTGTAGAGTTATGGTAATTTGGTTGGAAAACTTGAGTGAGAAAAAAAAAAACAACTATTTAGCGGTTTGCACCAGGTCAAGGAAGTCCCAGTCACGGGATTTATTATGCCTCGTGGGGAGACAAATAATATAACAATGCGACTGGGATTTGCTTGTCTCGGTCTAAAATAGATTCTTCTAATCTCACTAATACAGAAAGAAGGCGATGCCTTCGGCAAAATAACTCTTCAGACCTTGACTAAACTTTGTGGAACCTTGTCTGTGAAAACAAAAAACACTTTTTTTTTTTAAGGGACAAATATTCAGGTCACTATAAATTATTAGGGGAAAAGAATTTTGGAAATGTTGTTTTTAAATTTTAAAACTAGGTTTTATTTTATTCGTAAACTGTAAGAAACGAGGATTGGGAAAATTCAAAAAGTCTGTGAGTTTTCCGCTGGAAAATTCTCTTTAAATTTTTTAAATTTTAATTTCTGAAAAGTTCCCTTTTGTGTTGGATTTAGTCGGGTTTGGGAAAATATTGCTGAATGTTTTATCTAGGATACATTATTTTTAGTTCTTGAAGCCCTATGCGTTTAAAAGGGGAAAAAATTTATTTTTTTTCCCGGGGAGGGTTTTGGGCATTTTTTCTAGGGTTGTTTTTTGGGCCTTAAAACTGATTTTATTTGAGACGACCACTTGTTGCACTTGAGGTTTTTCTAAAAAGGCCTTTCCCCAAAATTTGGGTCTTTATAACCCTTTCCCAAGTTTTTGGGGTTTGCCCAAAAAAACAAAAAGTGTGTGTTTTGGGGTTGTGGCGTGTTTTAAGTGTGTCTGGATAGGGATTTTTAAATTTACCTTTAACTTTTTTTCTTCATTTTCGTTATGAAATCTCCCGTGTGGCAGTTTGATAGTGATATTTTACCCTTGGGGGCATCAGGCCGAAAAGCCCCTCCCCACTAATCTTTAATCCGGGAGAAAAAGCGGGCGATGTTATTTGCTTTTTTACTAAGTGTTTGTAGACATCCCGGGGGACCCAACCCAAGGGCCTTCTTTCCCGAAAAGGACGGTTTTTTTTTTTAATTTTTACTTTTTTTTGCAACAATCCGGGTTTTTTAAAAATTTAAAGTTTTCCCGTTTAAAATTTTATTAGCACTTGAGTAAAAAGAAAACGTTAAAAACTTTCTAAAAGTCTCCCAAAAAGCAATGGAAAGAAAGTTCAAAAGCCCCAAAATTTTGTCAAAAAATTTAATTTCAAAATCCTTTTAAAGTAATTTTAAAAGAAAATTGGGCAATATATTAAATTTAACTTTTGAAGTGGATATTTACAAAGATGAAAATTAAGGGAAATGGTTTAAACGTAGGGGTTTTCAGAAAAGGCATTTTGTGGGTTGGGGGTAAGTTTTTTGGCCTTTCAAAATTTGCCAAAATGAAAATAGAGACGAAAAGATAACTGGACCAAGAACTAAAACAGGATGAAAGACAGGAAAGGATGGATTCTTTAGTGTTTGAAAATGAACAAGTGAAAGCAAAATAAAAATGAAACAAAATGGAGAATGTGAATTTGAAAGAAGAATTCAAAACCAAAGCACATTGTGCAAAACGATGCAAGCAAAAAAATAAAATGAAAATAAATTTAAAATTAGAAAGAAAAATTAAAAAATTTTTTACTTGCAGGAGACCCAAAAGGTGTTTTTTTGAAGACCAGAATAGATATTATTAAAGAAAGTCCCAAAAAAAATAATCACAACGCATAGAATTCAAAAAACAAACTGGATTTATAAACCGAAATTTCAAAAAAATTTCCCTTAAATTCTGAGTCCAAATTTTTTAAATCATAAAGAAAAAAAAAGAAAACGAAAAGAGAAATGTTGAGTAAGAACGACTAAAAATTGTCCCCCAAAACAAAAAAAATTGTTCATTGAAGGTCTCTAAGAACTAAAAATTTTTAATTCCCGGGAATTTGTAATTGCCGGGTCTATGCCAAGACAAAGGCTAGGACTCATTGGACCTTTTTGATGACATTAATTTCAAATCAGCTCACATGTTTGACTAAATAGCGCTATTAGACTTCTTTCTTCCCCAGCTATCAAAATGTTCAAATGATTTGGAAAAAAGGTTTTTTTTTCCCTTTTTTTTGGGAAAATTTGTGGGGGGGGTTTGGGTCTATGCTTTTTTTTCATTAGGGCAAAACAGTTTTTTTATTATTATTATTTTTTTTTTTATTTTTATTTTTTATTATTATTTTATTATTTTTTTATATTTTTTTTAGTTTTATTTTATTTTTTTTTTTTTTTTGTTTTAAAGTTTCAAAAATAAAAAATTGTTTTTGGTATAAATGCCCCCCAAAAACCCCAAAATTTAATTATAAATTTTTAATTTGTTGGGCAAAAAAAAAATTTCAAAAAAAGGGATGTTCTTTTTTTAAGCCGCACAGATGAAATCGGTTAATTTTTTAACTAGGTGTCTTTAAGATTTATTTTAAAAAAATTTTAATTTTTCTTTAATTTTTGAATTTTTCCGCAGGAAATTATAGAAAAAAGGCGATTGTAGTTTTCAAAAATTTATGTGTTTAGTTGTTGGAATAAAAATGGAAGGGATAAATTGTTTGTTAAATTTTGATGTTGCTCTTTCCCCAGCTGGTTAATTTTGATTATTTTAACATTGTATTTGTTTTTTTTGAATTTAAAAATTTGTGGATTGTGTAAAAATTTTGGGTTGTGGCCCTTTTGTGTATGTTGTGTTTTCATGATTTGAAAGATACAAAAACCCATAAGAAAAATTTGTTGGGGACTTTAGTTTGCTTTATATTTGGGAGTTTTTGGGGGATTTATTTTTATTTATTTTATATATTTATATTTTTTTTTATATATATATTTTAATATTTATATTTTATATATATATAAAATTTATAGGGGATAAAATAAAGGATGATGGATGGATGGATGGATGGAGGGAAAGGATGGATGGATGGATAGTTTGATAGATAGAATAGTTTAAAAAGTAGTTAGAAATAGAAAAGTTAGTAATAGATAGATGTGTGTGCATCAGAATGCGTAATATTATTGTTTTTGTTATAGCCTTTATTACAAAAAAAAAGCGGGGAATGGAAAATTTATGTGATTTGCACCCGGTGATTTAAACGTTTTTTTTTTTTAAAAACCTTTATGCAAAAAAAGATCTGTGAGATTGTTTTAAGTCTTCTGTGTTCGAACAAGGATGCACCATTGTATGTCCCTTCTAATACACAGGAAGCTTTCCTTTTTGGAACGGGCGTCACCCGAAGATTAGAGAACAGAAGACATGGAGAGCATGTAGAGATAGGCCGTTTTGTTATGAAGTCGGGTTGGAGATGGAAACGAGGGTACCGGAAGTAGCAGCAAGAAGGGCTAGAAAGCGGAAACAAGGGTACCGGAAGTACTAACAAGGGGGTTTGGGGGAAGGAATAAAAAGACGGAAGGACGGGGGAAATGAAACATTCCCCTGCAAAAAAATTTTCCCCTATAATTGGGGGAATACTGTGATATAGTTTATTAAACTGTTATTCCTTTTCGCATTATTAATTTTATATTTTAACATCTAGAGCGTCGGCTTTGCTGACGGGGTTAGGGCTCAGAGCTATTTTAATTTTAAAATTGTCCGTCGTTTCCCTTGGTTAGTAATAATTCCGAAGTGGGCACGTGACATACACATTTTTTGAGAACTAGTTAGCAGTCGTAATTGCTGATTTATATTTATTTTAAAACCATGCATTTTCAAGTATTATTATTATTATTATTTTATTTTTTTTTTATTATTTTTATTTTTATTATTTTAAAATTTTTTTGTATTATTTTTTTATTATTAGTATTTATTTTATTATTATTTTTTTAATTATTATTATTTTTAAATTTAATTATTATTATTATTTTTTATTATTTTTATTATTATTTTTTATTTTATTATTATTTTAAAATTATTTTTAATTATTATCATCTTTTATTTTTATTATTATTATTATTTATTTTATTTTATTTTTAAACCTTCATCTTGTTTTAATTTTTTATTTTTTTTTTTTATTATTATTAGTAGAAAGTACCCGTAATAGTGGAGTAGTAGTAGTAGTAGTAGTAGTAGTTGTAGTAGAAAGTAGTATTATTTTGGGGCTTGTATTTTGTTTTTAAATTTGTTAAAGAGGGTTTTGTATTCTTCAGCATTAATTTTCGTTAATGCTAGATTTATCCAGTGTGTTTCTCTTTTGTGTCTTGCCAGAGTGTAGGTTTTGTTTCTTAAAACAAAGACAGAAAAGCAATGATAGTGTTAAGAAATCGTGTGTTTCTAGTTATTTGGCACATGCTTCCACAAGCAGAATTACAATTGAGTTATAATAGAAAACAAATTGTATTTAGAAATAGCTATGACAATCGAGCGCATAGGTCTTGCTTTGGAACAAAAAGCAATGTGGGTATCTTTCCATATTGGTTAAACCCTTAATTTTTTGGTGTTGCCCGGGTTTAAACCCCTGAAAAAATTGTTGGGGTTTTGGGGAGCCCTCATCTGTGGAAATTGATCCCCAAATCCCTTAAATTTTTTGTGATTTTCCCAGTTCTGTCCCGGTTTTATTTTTGCGGAGCCTTTGGGTTTTTGGGGGTTTGTCTTTAAATTTTTTCCGGCGCAAATTTTTCTACCCCCGTATGTTGGGGAGGTTGGTCAAAGCGATAAACCCAGGTAAACCATTTTTTTTTTTAAATTTTCGTTCAGATAAATTTCCATCTGGGGAAAGAAGGGGTTGGGTGATTGTTTACTTGTGTAACATTTCCCTTGTGGTCTTTGAAAGCATTCCCGTGACCCTTTTTTCCCACCCAAAATGTTGAAGGCGTAGGGGGAAAACTTCATCCCTGTCTGACCCAAAAAGCAGTTTAAAAACCAAAAATTCCCCTCGCTGCCCTTTATGAGGATACCCATGGTGGCTTTTTTGTTTTTCCTTAAAATCTGTACCATGTTTAAGCTTTGTTGTATTCCTCATGGGTTTTGGCCTTAAAGGTTTGCATGCAAAATTTCAAAATCGAAAGGGGAAATCAAATTTTTTCATTTTTTACCGTATTTTCAAGGAAAAAAAATTTATTTCTGTTAAATTTTAAAAACCCTGTTGTCGTTACTCTTTTTTTTATGTTTTTTTAAAAATACCCAAATATAAAACCAATATATATATTTTATTTTAATTTTTTTTAAAATTATATATTTTATTTTTTAATTTTTTAATATATATTTATAAATATATATTGTTCATTTAAATCTTTTTTTGTCCTTTAAAAAAAAACCGTAAAAGGGGGAAAATAAAAACTTTTGAAATAAAAATGTGATGAAAGGGTAAAAAATTTTAAAGGGTAAAGGGCTTGGGAATGCGAAAAAAAAGGGTTAGTGTGGAAAAAGCATTTCTTTTTTTCCAGTTAGTTCCCCTTTGCTTTTTTTCAGACAAGGTTGCTAAGTTGTGAATTAAAAATTTTTTTTGAAGGGAAATTTAACCATCAGGGGCAAAACGTTTTCTTACTTTTGCTGCTGGCTTTTTTTGATACAAACAAAACAGATTTTTTTGGGGTTTTTTTAATGAAGATTTGTTGGGTTTTAAAATAAGAAAAAAATTAAGGTTCAGGGTTTGGGAAGGAATTGTATTTTAAAACCCATCCGAAAAATTAACCCCTTGTGTCGTTGATATTTTTTTTTTTAATACTTACTTTCTTTAAAAATTTACTTTTGGATGTATTGTACAAAGAGCCCCTGTTTTTTTTGGGTAAAACGCCAAAAGTTTGGGTTGCAAAATGTAGTATAAGCCCCCGTCTAATAGTGCTCCTTCTGTTGATGAAAAATTACGATGAATCCCTTTTATTTCTTTGGAAAAATTGATGTGGTCTTATAAATAAAAAAACCCCTTTTTTTATTTCTAAAACTGTCCCCTTTTCACTTTTAAAAGTTTTTGTTGAAGGTTTGTTTTAATAGGCTTTAAACTGGGAAACCCTTTGAAAGGAGGTTAAAACCCCCCTCGTTTTCCCAAAAATTTTTTTGGCCTCTTCACTTCAGTGGTAAAAATATTTTTCCCTAAATAACCCTTTAGTTGTTTAAATGTTTTCAGGATGACCATAAAAGTAATAGAAAAGCAATGTTCGCCTTTTGGGGACAATGTTGTTTTTTTCATTTTTTTAAAAAATTTTTCCCAGAGATTAATTAAACAACTTTGACCCATGAGGCAATAGGGACAAAAGTAAAAAATTTGTTGACGAGTATATATTCTGTTGACGAGTAAATTTTTATTCCAAAAGTACATTTTTGAGAAATATAAATTTTTTTGTACGGTTACTTACCTATATTCTGGTTTTTTTTCCCAAATCTCAGTATTTCTTTTCTGGACAATTTTTTTTGATCGGGCTTTATAAACGTAATTTCTGTGCAGCCTACTCTGTTCTGCATGGCTAGAACCATTTGATACTCTGTGTTATTTTGTAACATTTGTCCATCTTAAATGACAAAAAATTAAAAAAATTTTTTTTTAAAAAATTTGTGAAAAAATTATTCACTTTAAATTAAATTATATCCCGAAAAAAAATAAGGGTAAAAAATTTCCCCGGGTTTTTAATTTAGAAAAATATATTAGCAAATTTCCAAGGCCCCAGCTAACAATTCAAAGTTGAAATAAGGTGATTTGGTCAACTTGCTGCAATGTTGTTACAACGTTGTTGTTTAGCGTCGTAAAGAAACATTCACGCAACATTATGGCAACATTTAAAACCTATTAAGCAGTTAAGAATGAAACCTGGGCTGTATTTTTGAAACCTTTATGTTCCATTGCTGGAAAGGAAGTCCAGAACTTGATTTAAACATTGCAAAAGTCTCAAAATTACCATAAATCTAGATGGAGTATGGGATAGCAGTAACTTGAAGAAGACAGCTATTGTCACCACATTGGACGTCGGATCTGCACCATTTCATTTCTGACAAACCAGGCATCTTCGGTCGTTTGAACTAACAAATGCAGTAGCGATAAGATGCAAGGACAAATGAGTGCATAAATCAAGCAACAATATCAAAATCCGTGTACTTGGAAGGCAACGATGCGTGATAACTCCCGTGAATTAAATCAAAGTCGCGCATAAAAAATTGCACTGCACTGTTTTGAATTTGTATTTAACTGTTAGTAAATAGACTTAATTAGGAAGCGAAGATATTTATTTGACATTCATTTTATTTATTTATTTATTTATTTATTTATTTATTTATTTGTTTATCTGTTTATTTATTTATTTATTTATTTATTTATTCTGTTTTTATGGATTTGATCCAGATTAAAAATCAGAATCGGCAGTCAGTGTGTCTTCTTTTGCTCAAGTTTCTGCAAAATGATAAATAGTTTAAATGCTTGAACAAAGTCACCCATTATCTCAACACTGCTTACAAGCTGAAAGTCAAGTAAGTTAGTGTAACGAAACTTTCTTTACTGTACTTGTGGCTCCCTTGATATCGTCAGGCACACACTTGCCAATTCAAATAAGATGATGATGAAATCTATTTGCGTAACAGTAGCTTATGCACGTTATCACTTACCATACACACTGCATAATTGATTAAAATTGTTATTCAAGTTTTGTGTTTCTTACTTACAAAACTCTTGAATATAATTTTCACTGACAAAATGAATTATTGAATTGCTTATCACCAATATCATGATACTATTTAAAAAATAACATCAAAATTATATGGCTTATATTGTCGGTAATTATCAAAATTTAATGACCTTTCATTGAGCATTTCCTAATTTACATTATTGCATATCAGCATGCTTACATCTGTCTAAACAAAAGTTTCTTTAAATCTGAATTTTAACTTATTTTAATTTATCATACTTGAGTTCTTAAAATATGGTTTTGGTTAAGAATAAAAATCTTAAGTTCCAGAGCTAAGAACATGATTTTTTACAAAAATCATTAAATTAGCGCATTTAATTTAATTTAATGATTACATCATTACTTAACCTCCCGTGGTCTAAGTGGTTAGATCATCCGCCTCTAATGCGGGATGTTATGGATTCGAACCCCAACCGTGTTATACCAAAAACTTTTTTTTAAAAAATGGTATTTGCAGCTCTCTTTCTTGGTGCTCAGCATTAATACGTTCGTGCTAGGACTGGTCGGCCTGGTGTCAGGATAATGTGAGTGGATGGAACATTATGCTACATGTCTGTGGCATGATGCCACAGTGATACACATCACTTTACTGCCACAATGCAGAAATTGTAGCTATGTGACTGAAAATTTGTTAAAGCAACGTAAAAATCCAAATCACACACATACAACGCACGTGTACATAGATATTCAATATAATTCTTTGCACCGCTGCTCCCCACCTCTAGTGTACGAATATAATTTATTTAATACCTGTCAGATTAAGGTCAGAGAAATAGTTAATTTCTAATGTCATTTTACGCATAGATTGAATGTGTCACAACAATGATTTTATTTGGAAACTGCACCAGATTGTGTCATGGTGCGTGATTGCTTCCACAGACATGATAGAACAAGCAGTGTAAAGAATCTCTTTTATCACAATAGAAACGTTACTTTCAGTAACTAAAAATACAAATTATATATCAATTAATTATTTGTCTTACATTGACGGTTGAAAACAGCAGACATTCATCTCAGCCACAAAGGTTATTCTAACGTTATAGTTAAAGCTGCAAACTTAGTTAAAGGTTGAGTCGGCAGTGATTATGCTTCTTGTCAGTAATCATGAAAAGCTAATGAATTAAATATTTTTTCGGCAAAAATTGTAACCTTAATTCAATTATTTCTTTTGAAGAAAAAAAATAAAACTACGATTAAATGATTGTTTTTCCTGGTAGTGTGAAGTTATACAAAACATTAGTACAACGTTGTAAAACGATAATATTATCTTTATGAAAAATGATGCTATTTGTATAAATATGCCATTTGTGGATTGTTTTATATTTTTATATCAGAAAACTATTAACCTTATGTCAATCTGCACAGTTTTGGCAATGTTGCTAGAACGTTATTTTCCCAGGCAAATAATCACAATCTATAGCAACATTCTGACAACGTTATTTGTTAGCTCGGATATTAGTGTCGAACTCTCTCATTTGAAAGTTTAGTAATTCATTTAAAAAAAATTATACAAGCCTAAGATCCGTTTTTCGTTTCCTTCAGATCAGTTTTACAATTTCAAATGTCGCCAAGACTGTCTTCATAATATCTAAAATTAGCATATAAGACACTTTTTAAAAAAAAAATAAATATTGCACTTATTCATCACACAAAAAATATTGATACAGACAAGCAGCTTCAATTACACTGGCAAACTCCGAAAGGCTCTTTTAAAAGCATTAACTTGATACTTGGATGAACAATTTTTTTTACAAAGAATTCGTAAAATCATTCTTTATTTTAAACCATGCAAGTCCTAGTTATGACAGCGTGGAGAATAGACTGTGTAATCATACAAATGTCAAATATCACAATTTCAAAGATGAAGAGATTGTGTACATATGAAGGATGTTAAATATCACACTTCCAAAGATGAAGAAATTGTGTAATCATACGGGATATCAAATCTCACACTTCAAAAGATGAATAGACTTTTTAACCATGCTTGAAATCAGATGTCGCACTCACCAAGATGAAGAGATTATGTACTCACACTGAATGCCTTATTTCACACTCCCGCAAGACGAAAAGATTGTGTTGAATAAACTTCATAAATACAAAATTGGGGCTTTAACCAATAAAATCTTCAATAATTTAATATTTTTAAACAATATTATCCATTTAGGAATATGATGCTAGTATTAGTTTTACAAGTTTCATTATAGTGTTATAAACGGTACACACAAATTAATTACAAATATGACACCCATTCGATCCTTAAAAATGATCACATATTCTCTAAAAATGAAAGTGTAAAGTTACAATCAGTTAGGTTGTTGATAATGATATAGAGAAAAAATACAATAGTCATAGATAACGCAACCGATTAAGCAAGATAGCTAACCTAATTATTAGTTTAGGTGTTTAATTTAGGGTTCTTAAAAATTTTAATTAAATTTTTGCGAAATTTTGTTTTATAAGGTTGATTTTCCTTTTAAATGATAAACTTTTTGATCAGGTCATTTCCAGGGAATAAAATTTTTTATGCTTTTAAAAAATTTTCACCTAAAAAAAAATTGGGCTGATTGTTTTTTCAGGTTAAATTGGGGTTTTTTCGAAATTTGGGCCCCCATAAAATAGGAGGGATCCATTTATAAACTGTGATTGGTATCCAGTGTAGGACAGTTATAAAGGTAAAAACGTTGGCATTAAAGCTTTTTTCTTTTTTTATATTCTGGGCCCAAAACGCCTTTTTGGCGGTTTGCAATTTGTACCCAAGCGTTAAAAAAATTTCCCAACCCGGCTATATTTACTTTGGTTGGGTTTTGAAATTTTCTTTTGAAACAGGAAAAGCTTAGAAAGTTCCGTTTGTATTTTACATCTGTAAAATGTTTCTTATGTGGGGATAAACAAATATGGCAAAAAAATTAAATAATTAAAAATTTAATTTTTAAATAATAAATAATAATAATAAATTTTAAAAATAATAATTAAAAAAAATAATAATGGTTGGTTGGGTTCCCAGGGTTTGGGGGACGATGGAAATGCGCCTGGAAAAAGGGTCCCCGTTTGTAGCTGTTTCAGGTCTTCGGGGCTATAAAATCCCACACGGGAGTGGCCCAAACCTTGCTGCAGTTGCTACAAATTTTAGTATGGGGCTAGGTTTGGTTGGAACTCATCCTCTTCCCCTGAGTTTTTTCATTTAGCGAGCTGTTTGTAATTTTTCCCCCCGTGGCTTTCGGGCCTTTTGTACGAGATGTCACCCCAGGAATTGTCGAGGGGAAACTTTCCGGTGTTTATTTTTTAAAAAGCTTTCATATTCTGCTTGCAGCTTCCCCTTTAAGCGGAAGAAGGGCCCTCCCTTTTATCTTTTTGCCTTTAGGCCAAGTTAGGTAGAGGAAAGGGCTTTGGGGGGTCGTCCATCATCCATTCGATGCACATGGCCCAGCCATCTGATGCGACGTTGGCGGAGGAGTGTGACCATGCTGGGAATTTTGGTCTGTTGAAGCACCTCGTTGTTTGTAACACGATCGCTCCAGGTAATCCTAAGTATGCGACGAAGAAAACGCATGTGAAAGGCGCTTAATCGTTTCTCCTGAGAGGCGTACAGGGTCCAAGTTTCGCTGGCATACAGAATAGTGCTAAGCACGCAGGCACGGTACATGGTGATCTTAGTGTTGAAGTTCAGCTTGTTGTTGTTCCACACTCTCTTCGACATCTAGAGAGAGTTGTTGACGCCTTTCCAATCCGCTTGTTGAGCTCGCATCGAGTGAGAGGTTGTTGGTGATGTAGAGCCAAGGTAAGTGAACTCCTGACTACTTCTAGTTTGTAGTTTTGTTAATGGTTAGCTGGGAGGGTCTGCGTCCTGAGCCATCACGTTGGTTTTCTTTTAGGCTGATGGTCAGCCCGAGTTCAGGTTATCAAATCCCTTTTGCAAAGGGGGTCATCAGGCGTTTTTAGTTCAGCTTAAAGGGTGGGGAATATAGCGCATCCCTATGCAAAGGCATGTCAATTTTGGGTTTCTTTTCTTTCTTGTCATTGCTTTCAGTGTGCCAGGTTGAACGTTGCCCCTCTGAACGCGTTGAGATAGTCCCTTCTGTGGAAGTCCCCAAAAGGGACTTAAGCAAGACAGCGAAAAAGATGCCCAAAAAGCGTGGGGGGGGAAAGGACACAGCCTTTTTCAAATCCGCTGTGGAAAAATTGGAAAGGGTTGGGAAAGAAGAGCTCATACTGCCTGTGCCTTTTATGTCTTAAAGGGAAGGGTGGACCTTTTAACCCGTTTGGAGGGCATCCAATTTTTCGTCAGGATTTTTAAGAGTCCGTCTCTGCTGACCAGTTTTGTTTCCTTTTGGGGAGGGGCTATAAATTTCCAAAAAGGGGGAGGGGTCTTGTTGTTTTACCGCATTTTCCCCGCGAGTTGCCTGATAGAGAAGATCATGTCGATTGTGGACCTCTCTGCGCGGAACCCACACTGAGACTCTGGATACACTCTGTCGGCAAGCGTCTGCAGTCTGTTCAGGATGACTCTAGCGAAGACTTTACCCACGATGCTGAGAAGTGATATGCCCCTGTAGTTGTTGCAGTCATTTCTGTAACCCTTGTTCTTATACAGGGTTATGATGTTGGCGTCTCTCATGTCCTGAGGCACTGCACCTTCATCCCAGCACTGGCAGAGAAGATCATAAAGGTGTGTGAACAGCACACTTCCGCCACATTTGATGACTTCTGCTGGGATGCCATCCTTTCCTGGGGCTTTACCTGTGGTCAGTTTCTCTAATGCTATCTTTAGTTTTGTCTCAGTAGGTTTCTCATCCAGTTTGGTCAAACAAGGGAGGTTTTCAATGGCGTTGAGGGCATTGTTGGTCACGTTATTCTCTCTGTAATACAGTTCAGAGTAGTACTCAACCAAGCGTTCTATCTGTTTGCTCTTGTCATGAATGATATCTCCGGCAGAAGACTTCAGTGGAGCTATCACTTTCTTCGTTGGACCCATTGCTTTCTTTATGCCATTATACATGTCTCTGATGTTTCCGTTGTCTACTGCTGACTGGATGCTATGACAGAGTAGAAGCCAGTATTCATTAGCGCATTGCCGTGCTAACCTCTGCACTTTGCTTCTGGTAGACCTATATGCATGTAGTGTCCTCACGCAGGGAGAACGCTTGAATTCCAGGTGGGCACTGCGACGCTCTTCTATTGCTGGCATGAGTGTAGCGGAATTGGCGTCAAACCATTGTTCTTTGTCTGCTTCTTACCAAAGATTCTTGTGGCTGCACTGTACACAGTATCTCTGATGTTGTCCCATCTTTCTTTGGCACTGCCGTAGGGAGGTTGAACGCCTTGGAGAGGGTGTAAGTGAATTCTTTAGCCTTGTCTGGATATGACGTCTTGCTCACATCGATGTGTGGTTTACCCACTTGCCTAGAGTGGTGGATCTTCTTTGGTTGAAGCTTAAATTTACAGCAGACTAGAGAGTGATCGGTGTCGCAGTCAGCGCTGTGGAATGTACGAGTAAGCTGCACACCCTTCATGGCTGAACGTCTTGTGATAATCAAGTCCAGCTGATGCCATTGTTTGGATCGGGGATGCCTCCAAGACACTTTGTGCTGTGGTTTTGTCTGAAAAAATGAATTGGTGATGCCGAGGTTGTGGAACGAGCACATTTCTAGTAGACGTTGCCCGTTTTCATTCATCTTTCCAATGCCAAACTTGCCGAGACACAAAGCCAGGAGTCATGATCGGCACCTACCCTAGCGTTGAAGTCGCCCAGTAATATCAAGTTCTCTTCCTTCGGAATATTGTCGATGAGCAAGTCGAGCTCGTTGTAAAACGCATCCTTGGTATCTGAGGTGGCACTGAGTGTGGGAGCGTAAACACTGATGAGATTAATTAACCCGGTTGTGGTGTGGAGGCGAAGATATAGCAGTCTTTCGTTTCCTTTTTGGCAGGGTTCTATCATAGCCAGCAGAGAGTTTCTGACAGCAAAACCAACACCATACTCCCTAACTTAGTCTGAGCTCTTTCCTTGCCAGAAGAACGTGTAGTTCTTTTCTCTGAGGGACCCAGAATCTGGTAGCCGTGTCTCTTGAAGTGAGGCGATATCGACATGGAGTCTTGCGAGTTCGTCGTTGATGACTTTAGTCTTTCGAACATCACTGATTGCCTGGAGATCATCTGAAAGCCCTGTCAGCATAGTTCGGACGTTCCAGATACCTAGTTTGAGGATTGTTGATATCCTTGTTTTTCGTTTGTTTTTTCTTGGTGCTGTAGTTGCAGCCCACTTGTCAGGTATTCACGTATCTTAAGCCCTGCGCACCCAGCAAGGCAGGCAAGCTGTGGCGGGACGGCGCCTTATTGGTTGGGGGCTGCCCAGCTTGAAGCGGGCGATAGCTGTCCAATGCGATCTGTTGGTCTCTCCCACCGTCAGAAGCAACCCCTGGCGTCTAACTCTACGCCAATCGAGTGGTAACTTATAACCGGTAACTGTTGCTTCCCGTGTTGTGTCAACGCTGTGAAGCGAAGCTGGAGTGTCCTCTCCAGGGCGCAAGCCTGGGCAAGGTTATATGGAGAATCAGCTGTTGCCCATGCAACTGACTCCCCCTCTCCACGCAGCTGATGGATTTAAGGGAAAGGACAAGCCGATACGTCATGGCACCAGCGGCGTCGCTGGAGTTGCCAAGATGTCACTAAATGCAGTGACAAGTCGCCTTAGAGACTCCGCCTCCGGATTTTCTGTTGAGGTTTACCCCCTTAGCGTTTCCCATGTAAGGGTATAGTGTCAAGGCAGCGGAGGTTTGAAATCAGAGTTTACCTTCTTCTAGACGGGCTACCACCTAAGGTTAACGGGCCCCATCTGCCCGAAGCATCTGGTTTTGAGGCGCCAGAAACTCGCCTGCCATCTCTTCTCCAGTTAGTTTAAACAGGTTCCGCCGGGCTTAGTAGTTAAGCCACCCATGAAGGCCTGGAGCTGGATTTGGTTGGTTGTTAGAGGCTATCACAGACGCAAGCCATTGGGGGAATTCTAGTGAAAGTGGGTGCTTATCTCCCACAACCGCCCCTGGTGATAACAACCCTTGGAACCCTAATAATAATAATAATAATAATAATAATAATAATAATAATAATAATAATAATAATAATAATAATAATAATAATAATAATAATAATAATACATATCTCACAAATAAATAAATAAATAAATGAACACATAGTCAAGCAAATGAAAACTTTCTCATCTACAGGCAAGCAAATCAAAATGTTCTTCTCTAAATTGAATTATACTAAGAACTTGCTTTAGAATGCATTTTATCTATTTTATTTTGCATGAAGCAGTTTAAGCAATTCTTTTTAAGTTTTAATCCTATATGTCTAATCAAGTTTAAAGGTATATACAGTTTAGCCAACAATGCATGCTTAAAAGTATGCAATTTAAATAAACTATAACCAGTGGAAGCACATTAACTATACTTGCAGATTCAGAAGGCAACGGTTGTCCCACTCTTTCTGTCAAATTTAAAATAACATTATCCTTTTTTTCATTTGACTACACAACTACAGATTTTAGTATGTAGGAAAATCTACTATTCGCTGACTAACGGGCTATTGTAATTTCAAACCCTGAAAATGTTGACATAAATTAATTTTCAGGCCCATCTTGGATCTACGTATTATAATCATCTAAACACTTTCAATTAAAATAGCATTATTCAATAATATTTGGTATTTTATTTTAAAATAAATTATTTTATAGCCTCATTTTTAATGGTATTATTATCTAGTTTAGGTATTTTAATATAAAATAACATTATTCGAAAGTTTGGTGTTTTAATTAAATAACATTATTCCTAAGTTTGTTGTTTTAATTAAAATTATTTTCTTCTGCTGTTTGGTAGTTTAGTTAATGTAACATTATTATATAATTTTGCTGTTTTGATTTTTAAAAAAAACAAAAAAACATTTATCTATTGTAAGGATTTTCAATTTAAAAAACGATATCTATAGCTTTTGGTATTTTATTTTAAATTGTATTATTTATACTCTAGGTATTCTATTTTCATCATTGTTATTATTATTATTATTATTATTATTATTATTATTATTATTATTATTATCATTATTATTATTATTATTATTATTATTATTATTATTATTATTATTATTATTATTATTATTATTATTATTATTATTATTATTATTATTATTATTATTATTATAGTTTAGGTATTTTAATTTAAAATGACATTACTTTATAGTGTCTGATATCTTACTTTTTCTAGGATGCAATCACTGTTCCTGTACTCAAAGTCTATTCCTTGAAACTTTAAATGTCAATGACATGCCTTTCAATGAAAAATGAAAATGAAATTTCCTTTTCTAAGACTTGTTCCTTTCATCACTGTTTTTGTTTTCTCTACTAAATAGGCATACGTAGTCATAAATCGGATAGAAATTCATTGCTGATTTTGTTATGTATATTTAATTTAATTATTTGTTTGTTGGTTTAAATATGTTTAATTCCATTACATACTACTGTAAAGTAAAACTGAGTTCAGTCGTGTTTGACCTGACTGTTATTTATTTCATTGACAGACAGCTAATAATAGAAATACTGTATCAAGTTGGTGACTTTCAGAATCAAAAACTGTTTTGGTAAACTTCTTTTTTTAGTTGTATTTTATTTTTCTCATAGTAAGAATTGTTAAATTGAATCAAGGTCATTCGAGGATTACGCAACGAATGGCATGTATCAATATTTACAAACTTCTATTTTTCCACAACAATGAACTTTTAACCTCATTCGGGAACCTGTTTTGCGTCTTAGCGTATAGCGGTTGTTTTTGATACAGGTTTATCAGTTGAGCTCAAATACCATTGAAACGTTATTATGTTGTGAGCAGTTTGGAGAAGCGTAATTGCTCCTACAAATTCTTGGACAAAGACATTAACTGTAATTTATACGAAATTAAAAACAGGAATAATACTCTTTGTGAAGCAACAAAAAAAACTTGTTGACACATCTACACTTTGAAGGCTACAAGTGACATCATTATCATCAAAAGTGAAGTAAATCGTACAACGCCTCTACAGCCCCTACTAGATAAGTTACAGTGGATACCAATAAATTGTTTCTAGATGTTAATGTCCAGCCATTCAGATTTTAGGTTGTTAATGTTAATGTACATAATTCTACAAATCTGACCAAACAAACTCAAAAGAAGATTGTTCGGTATAGATAGTGGGAAAAAACAAAATGGTTGACATGTCACAATCCAATCCTGCATTGGCAGCTTCGCGTTGGGATTAGGTAGTGATCCAGTATGCAATATGCAAGAAATATTCTGTAAATAAATAGCTACAATAATTGCTTTTACGTGTATTGTACTTGCAGAACCTCATTATCTGATGTATCACATTATATTAATCGTAGTAATTGTCACATTGGTATCTGATGTGTTAATGTTTACGAAACACTTTGTGGAATTCAATAATCACGGATTTTTTAAAGCCTGGACCAATTTAAAATCATCAAATTTTAGTGTAGTAAATAAAGTTTATGCACAAAAATACGGAACCATTTATTTAAAGGGTCGAATAAAATCGTAATTATGTCGTAATTCACAATCCCACCACACGTACACATGGATATCACACAATTTTATGAGGGCATACACCTGGATTTAAAGAATGTTAGCATATAAGACTCGACTTAATTTATCAGTTCCCGTACAGAAAGCACATTTAATATTCGTATACCGGAAGACATCACCTTGTAAGCCAAGCAGATATAAAACGTGTTTTCCTTCCTTATATACATTTCTCAGCTACAAAAAGGCTGGCCCTAAAAACGAGAAGTAACGGAGTGGAGAGTGATCAGGTACATCATGGTAGTACAAGTTATCTGAATTCCAGTATAATATATCTAATTACAAGTATAAAAATAAAATAATTGGATGAAGGAATATTGCTTATACAGAAGCATATCACCTAGAATAATGTTGCATAATGTCCCATTTTACTCTTAGATTGATGTCATACATGGCACAACCTTGCATTTTCTATCTCATACGATGGACGGACGCTTTTAGTGTTGGAGAGAAAAAGAAAACTCTTTAGTTTGTCAAATTGCAATGTGCTCATATAAGGATGAATCTAAAGACTGAAACAAATGACATAGTATGTTTTTACGTAAAGAAACCCCTTTGAAATTTAGTGTGCTTTAACATATAAATTAACATTTAACTAAAATATGCAGGACACATGAACATTCATAAGTTTGATGCAGATCAAGGTTGGCTGAGTGGTTTGAAGGGTTCACATTTATTTTACCGATCACTGTAATCTCCGCTGTACCACTAGTTACCAATCACAGGCTCGGCCAGTATGGGTATGTCGAAACGTCTGGCCTTAGCTTCCCATGGGCCAGCGGTTCTTAGTATTTTTTGGGGTTCTTCAGCACCATTTATACTGGCGAGCTGAAAAATGGCGTTGAACCTACACCAAGAACATAATTTTGACGTGTTAACAACAGTAGTAATAGGGGCCACCTGAGCGACAATGGGAAAATACATTACAGACAGCCCCGGCCATTTTAGAGAGAAGATATTTGGCGAGAAATGGAACAGCTTGACCACTTTAGCGACAAGGGGAATTTTGTATAGGGAAAAGTGGAATGGAATATGTGGCATGACATCACGGTACTGGTCACTCGCAACATTGTATTAAGGTTCTGACTTTTATATATATATATATATATATATATATATATATATATATATATACTACTCTAGGGAGGGACACATAAATAGAGACACAGAGACATAAAATAAATATATGGCAAAATTGAAAATGACAATCTTCTCAAGGCATAGAAAGTGACCCTGAAGTGGGCTTTTGTCTTCTTTTTCTTCTTCAAATTGTTTCCACTTCTTCTACCATGTTCTCACTTTGATAAAAATGTTAATTTCTTCTTTCTCTTTTCTTCTTCGGGCATCCAATCAGGATGACTCAGATCTATGAATTTTTGTTGGATTGGGATCCAGTTCTGATTGAATTTTTCAAACTCTTCCTTTGTTTTGGGTTTTCTTTGTCCTATCTTTCTTTCTTCCACATTTCCTTGATCTTTTGTGCTTCTTTTCCTAGTATTTTTCTCATCAGGTCTTCTCCGTTCTTGATAATATATAAGCCCCTTTTTACAAAAGGCTACTTCGTTAACTGGAAGATGTATTCCAAACAAAATCTCACTTGGATCACAGTATCCAGAACCTGCTTTAAGGTTCTCATTTTGAAGTATTTAGAATTGATAATTCCTCTCAACTTGTCCGCTTCTTCCATTGTTATCATTTGCAAATAATAACTTGTTGCTTTCAAACTGTTCACCAAGTCTTGACGACCTGGGAACTTCCATTCTTTGTCAAGTTTGTTCAGTACGTATGCAAGCATGAAACACAAATTTACCATCCACACAATTGGGATAAGAAGAAAATCACACTCAAATATGCTATCCACACATTTGGGATGAGAAAAAACCCATATATTATATACTATCCACACATACAGGATGAGAAAAACCACATATTATATACTATCCACGCCAACAAAGGAGCATGCAAAAAACTCTCTCTCACACACATCAGTAAAGGAGTGAGTGTTTATATTCGCACTACACTACATTCACACTAATATGCAATTTAAATAGTCTCTCTTTTTTAGAAATCTTATTAGCCGTGAGAATGGCAGTTATGTTTTCTTGAACTCCAATTGTGTCTGGTAAATACTGGAATATTCCAGGGCGGGTATCACACACGCATCGCATGCTCCAGTCCTGGTCACAAATTATGCGTGTGGATTAGAGCGCAGAGGGAAGTTGATTGGCTTTACTCTCCCAGTCTTCTGTTTCTGGGAGAGTGAACACCTGTTCATTCAGTCTTAGTCTATGCAAGTCCCTGGGATGTTGTTGATGACGCCTAGGCTTCCATCCTTGTCGCTATCTCTCCATTTCTTTCCATGCCTCCTGCTTCCAGTTTTCTCTCTAGGAGACAGCGAGTCTTGGTTGTGGTTTTGGCAGTGAATGTGGCTGTTGTGGTGGTTCACATCAGGCTTGAACTTACATACCGGTCTTACCATGATGTGAGGTAGTATATTTCTTTTTGTTCCCTTTACCTCTTCTTTCTTTTTCTTCTCTTATTTCTGCTGTGCTGCTTTGGATATCGCATCCATGGCCATCTCATCCAAGATTTATCTGGTATATTCCAGGTGCATTGGGAGTTCAATAAGCTTCGTTGGTCTGCTACTCATTGTCTTCAAAGTGATTTGGTTCACAATGACAGTCATACTCAAGGTCAAGGTCATATGTGTTTATAGTCATGTATACGTTCGAGTGTTTTATGACTTTAAACCCTGAAAAGGGCTAGTGGCCTCGCCCCCTTCCGGGGCCGGGCTCACCAGTGTCTAGTGCTGACACCTTTTTTTGTGCCCCAGGCTGGGCTGCGTTTCTTCGGGGGGGGGGAGGAAGCTTGCAGTCACGGGCTTGGACTGCGTTCCCCTCGGAAGGACGCGAGGCCTTGGTGCGTGGCCCCTTTTATATGACCCCTTAAAAAGACCTTTGTATTTTTACCATGAAGTCGACTTGTCGCTACAGAAAATGGCAGAATCGCAACCTACTCTCCTACCCAGGCCGCATCTCCCCTCACCAAAGTCCCCAAGAATTATACTCCACCTAACTTTTTTGCAGTTAGGGGAGTCATTTTGTCAAATATATACCAGTTTTGTCCTACGGTTGTCCCTATATCAATTTTGTGTGAGCCACCTATGCAATTTATCTAATGAGCCTGAGTTGTGGATTTGGAATATATAAATGAAATTTGAATTTTGCGTACTTAGAGTACTTATAATGTTCGAAACTATACCAATCTTTAGGCGTTTGCCGCCTAATATTGACATTTATCAGCGCTTTGGGTTGTGTTGTGTAATTTTGACCTCCTTGCCAAAGGATCTTGTTTGGGCCTTAGGTCTTCAGCGCCAAAGTGAAAACATAGGTTGTAGGCTTTTTCGTTTTGAACAGTTGGCTGCGCGACCCGGACTGTTCATAGCTGACTGTTTGTCCGTACCAGGGTTGGGGTTTTGGGATAGCATAGGGAAGGTGGTTAGTATGCATAATCCCTTGATTGTTTTGAAGTGAGGTTTATTTGTGTGCGTGTTGGATTGGAGTTTAATGGGAAGTTAACTGGTGCTGTTTAACTATCCCCTTGGCAATTTTATGTGGTTTTTTTATTGGTATAGAAAGTTGTAATCTTTTCAAACTACCCCCGGGTAGTATTGGTACGATTCCTTTTGGGTGATCAGCTTCAATTCGGCTCTGTTGTGCTTCTGTGTTTGATTGTGGGAGTTTTTGGGTCGTCCTGTTGTTACTGATATCTTGTTCAAGTTGTGGGCAGCTTGCATCTTCCGTTGGTTGCAGTATTGTTGTTTTTTGAAAATTGGTACGGTCCAATTTTCCGCTTTGGGCATATACTGGTTGAGCACCCACATGTTGGTCTTATTTAACAATGTTTACTCTTTTCTTTTAACCCCCCTATCGTTATAACGACTCTGGGGGTTAGTGTTTATTTTTATCGTTGCTTTGAGAGCTGGTCGGCTCTAGTTCTCCGCTACGTTCCTAGGCTGTTGGTGCTAGCCTAATTTGGCAATTCTGAAACTGTGTTTTGCGACTCTTTTCTGTGCTGTTCCCCTTATCGTAAGAACGACTGTGGGGATTGTTTTAGGATTTTTGGTCGGATCCAATAACCTATGCTAGCCTGTCCGTTCTTCCAGGCTTTTAATTCGGTTCCTTTTCCTCTCCTCGTGGAGTGGTTCGCTTAACTCCCTGACGGGATTACAGTTTTTTTTTTCGTTTTTCCGGTCAGCTGCATTTTTGTTTTGAGGGCTGGTCGGCTCCAGCTCTCCGCTATGTTCATAAACTGACGATATCGGCTTATTTGGCGTTTTGAGATATTGTATCAAAGCTCTTTTCATACCTATTCCCTAATCATAAAAAAACGACTATGATGATTTTTATTTTTGTCTTAGGTTATTTTGGTCGGATCCAAAAACCTTACTGCCTCCTGTTAGTGCTTACAGGTTTTTATTCGGTACTACTTTTACCCACTCCTCGTGGAGTGCTCTCGCTCTTTACTCCCTTGACGGGCTTGCAAGGGTCGATTTTCCGGTCAGTTTGTGTTTTTTATGTGGACAAAGTTATATCTTATCCGCAGACTCTCGCCGTTATAACGACATTTAGAGAATGCATGGTATGTGGTTTTTTTGTGGGTGGGGGAGGCTTATCTCTGCGAGGTGTGACATTCATACTAACCTGCGCTTGGCTTTATATTCGTGGAGCACGGACATGATAGTAAACATCACCTAACACTCAAATTGTACCAGCGCACGGACTCAAAAGAATCTCACGTTGACTTTTTTTACTTTTGACTTTATGATTTTAAAACACAGACATACACAATCTTAACAAGACAGAGAAATTAAGTGCTTATAGGCACACTTCTATTTTTTTAAAGAAAGAAACACACATATATTTAATGACCAAAGAAATGAATTGCTTGTAGACACACCTCAGTTTTCTAAACTTTTAAACGCTTCGGCAAATTAAATAAGTTTGTCTTTTCGAAAGTATTGGGTAACCCAAAAAAATGGCTATTATTTTGTTCACATTAGTAATGGCAATTTTTTTACTGTCTAAGATTGCGATCTCGTCTGGCAGTAGGCTTTCCTATACGATATGGTCTGCATCTATGCGAAAAGAGAAAGCTAATTTTTTGGTGTCTATTTGACAGTCCACAAAACCACTGTCTGGTTCTAGCTGTTCCTGCTGCTGTTGCTACTGTTGTTGTCGTTCTTCTATCTGCTTCTTCTGAAGTCTGGATTTCTCAGATCATTTTTCTTGTTCTTTATTAATTTCCTCTCTAAAGACCTACTCTTTTAGGTCTTGTGCTACGGATAGCATTCTGACATTCTCTATTTCTTCAGGCTTAGGTATAAGGTTTAGTCTTACACGATGGAATTGAATGTAAGCAAAGTTTATTTTAGCAAGACTTGAAGGCATGTTCATAGGTTGACGAGTTAACAGTGAATGTTTAGACTTTACTTGCTATATTGAATTAAAGAGGTGTGCACACATACAAGCACGTGCCTTTGGTCAATGCCTGAACTGCAGGTTGATAATTTTCATGGGGAGGGGAGAGGAATGAGTAACTTATACCCTAGGCTTTAATGAACTCATAGAGGGCTTTTAAGTTTGCCGATAGGTCCAGATCCATTTATAGACCAAAGATTCACACTATCTGATTTAGATAAGGGCTTTTGTTGAGTAGGAATAGACCCAACACACATTCAAGATTTCCCTACTGTTAATTCAGGTGTACGGTGGTCCGGATGAGGCAAAGACGGCAATAAATAATAAAAAATAAGGAGGCAATGAAGTCCTTAAAATGACTGTTTAGGCAGCTATATGAATGTCACACGGAGATCCTCAGCCTCTGTATATTTCGCCGCAGTCTGGTGACAGTAGAAAAGTCGTGACAATGAAGCTGAGCCAAGTAGGTTGCCCCCTCAACAAGCTCGTTTAGTGGGTAGTCATATAAGTCACTCTGGTAGCATGTTTAGAGGAGCCTCACCCCATAATCCCATTGTGATGTTCTTGGTTTGTATGTATCCATGGATCGCCATGCTATATATATTTAACTGTAATGAGTACGTTTCCCGCCTTTTTCTGTCCTCTATGGCTGCCACTGGACCCATATCCAAGAAATGTTGTGTATAAGAGACTGAGTTCTCTGCTGTCTCTTCTACTTCTACTTTCTCTACTTTTTCATTGATTTAGGAGGAAGAAAATTCCAAATCCGCTGCTACTATGTCGTGGGTGACTTCTTGCCTAGATAATGTGGATGTTAAAGGTGAGCGTGTTACTGCCAAGCAAAACGCAAAAAAGTCACACAATAGGGTCAAATCAAGTCCAGTTATGCCATTGGACTATCCTATTTCCATCATTGTGTTTTCCACTTGTGTAATTTATCGTGCATCATTTTTGGTTGTAAATTTTGAACATGTGTGAATTGGAATTTTGCGTACTTGGGGTACTTAAAATTGTGGGAAGTGATGACTAATCTATTATGAGTTAAGCTCTCGGATGATATTTACGTTAAGTGATGTGTTAGTTTGTTATTTGTTTCATTTTAGAAGGGGTTTAATTGATCGAGCTAGGTTAGTGGCTCGGGTCCTCTTTTTCCAAAGCGACGACCCTAAGTTTTATTTGTTTGGGGATCCTTTTCCTCGAAAATAGCGTCGTTGTCCAGGCGAGTCATATGGGGCAGTAGGCTGTGTTGCCAAGCCTGTCCTTTACCTTTGAGCCTGTCGTGGGGGTTTGAGGGGAGTAGACCGTGAATCATGTGCTGCCACATTCGCTTGAGATTTTCCAGAAGGAAAAAGGGTTGGAAAGGGGGAGGTGCCGGCCATGTAGACTAAACGGCTCATACGCTTTGAGCTTGTCTGATTTAGGGCGATAGACCATGCTACCTATGCTTCATCTGAGCTGGAGCTTCTCCGGAGGGGTTTGGGTTTGTGGTCAGCAGACCGTGCTGCCTGGACTTTACCTTTGCTTTTAGTTCGTCTGGTACTTGTTTTGGGGATAGTGAGTTGCGCCGCCTTTGATTTTGCTTCGATGAGGTTGTAGTGGTATGTGTTAGTAGATGTTTTTGTCGTCTGTTGTGTGCTTCTGAGGAGGGTTTGGAATTGGACCTAGTCGGCTTTTTCAAGTCTCCAAACTTGGAGTGTATTGTTGTTTTTTTTTGGTCATTCTATGTAGAATATTGTCTGTATGAGGAAATGGTCGCTGCCAAGTGCACTTAGCTGAAGGATTGACAAAGTAGTATCTTGCGCGATGTCAGGTGTGGTTAGGGTTAATTCGAGTGTGGTCATGGCACCTGTCTTGACTTTTAGACGTATGGGTGTTCCAGTGTTCAGGATGTGTAGTTGATTTGTTCTGGTATATTCTACTAGCTGTTTATCCCTTTATGCGTTGGTTGTTCCATTTGGTGGTTAGATGCATTGAAGTTTCAGCATAGTAATGGTTGTGGTACACGGTCATATATGTTGAATAGGTGGATTTGTTTGTTTTTTTTAGTTATGTTGATTCCACGGTACTACCACGTGGTCGTTGTTAGTGGTGTTTTGAATGGTTATTTCGGAGGCGTGGACGTAGATCGATAGGCCCATTTCCTCGGTTGTCTTGTGGTCTTTGCTTGAGGAAGTTGGTGTCGTAATCCCGAATTTAGGGAGTGTGTTGCATGTTGTTGAGAGCTTTGTTTATTGTAGGCAGATTTTGTTTTGTTTTAGCTGTGTATTGTTGCTGTGAGTTCAAGGTGATTTGTGTTTAGGCTTCTACAATTCTGTTGTCAGATAGTGAGTTCGAGTTCGAGTGGTTTTAAGTCGTTTACTGCTCTAAGGCTGATACGACTGCTTACAGTCCCGGACGTGGACTGCAGTCCCTTTAAGAGGGCACTTGGCCTTGGTGCTAGGCCTTTTACCTGACCCCTAGAGGTCAGAGACCCCAAAAAAGACCTTATGAAGCTTATTGTAACAGAGCGTACCGGCTTTCAGCCTCAACTCCCGCCTACCAAAGTCCCCAATGTCTAAGTCCACCTAACTTTATCTCAGTTAGGTGGACTATTGTGTCAAATTTAACCAGTTTTTCCTACGGGTGTCCTTATACCAATGATGTGTTAGCCACATATTCAATTATCCAAATGTTCCCGAGTTGTGAATTTTGAATATATTTTGATGAGATTGAATTTTGCGTACTTAGCGTACTTATATGGTTCTAAAAAGAAATCAATCTCTAGGTGTATGTCACCTAATTTTGACATTTATCACTGCTTTGACCATGTTTAGTTTTTAATTTTGACCGCCTTTCCGAAGGATCTCGTTTTAATCTTGGGTCTTCCAGGCCAAAGTGAAGACATAGGTTGTAGGCTTATTTTCGAACAGTTGGCCGTGCGGCCCGGTCTGTCCATCGCTAATTGTCCTTTTCGTTCACTTCTGTAATTGTAGCCTTTACCAGGTTACTTTTCGGTCTTTGTGTGCGTCCGGCTAATTGGTCTACTCCGCTCCTGGGAGTTAGGTATATCAGGTGGGAGGTTCCTGATTTTACCCTTCGCTATCGGCAGTGACCTATATGTCTTTGGCATGGTGGGAAATCTTAGCCTATATATATATATATATATATATATATATATATATATATATATATATATATATATATATATATATATATATAGAGCTATAGGTTTCAAGATCCACCCAGGCGTGTGCTAGTATGAGTCCTAGCGCCTGTTTTATGTTATGGACTAGGTATGGTGCTTGCAAATATGTTCGTGTTTGTATGCCGGGAGGGGGTTAATAGGGTTCCAATACAGGCCTATTGAATCCCTTTATTTGATACTGATGAATTGTTCTTGTAGATGGTTTGTTGTAGGCATCTTCTTTTGATGTTTGCTTTCCCTCCTCCTCCCTATGAGGTCCTGAATCCTTTCTTCCTTATTCTTGTATTGTTGACTTAGTAATATTGGATAATTCAAAATTATAAGGTTGTTGTCTCGTCGGTTTTGATTGGATGATAAAAGCCTAATTTTCAATCCTATTCTAGTTCAATTTTGTTTTCTATTTAGGTTTTATAATGAAATTATGTGTTTTATGGTATTTCATTCTTTTTATGTGCTTAGTTGTAGTTTTATAGATGGTTATCAATACTAATTAGAGTATATATATATATATATATATATATATATATATATATATATATATATATATATATATATATATATATATATATATATATATAGTTATTATTAAAAAATACACATACAGTAAATGTATGTTATAAATAGTTACGATTATTGTTATGATTTAATTATTTATGCATATAACTAAGGCTAAATTGACTAAAGGTAAGGAGTAATAACTACTAGGGTTCTTATTACAATAGATCTAAAATATTGTTTTAAGCTTTATATTTTAAAATAAGTTTTAATAAGTGAGCATAATTCTCAGAATTATTGAATTTGTGACAAAGTGGGGAGCGTTGGACTAATGCTGAATTTCTTGCTTACGTCATTAGAATACCATATTTTATTGGTTGTTGTAGATTTAATTTTCAATCCTACTCTGGTCCGATATTGAATTTTTTGTATGGGGAAAGCGCGCTTAAATTTAAGCCAATCAAATGCAATCTTAGATTGAAGGCTTTTTTATATTGTATTACCTAATTTGTAAGCTGGTTCAATATTTTACCAGGCAGGGGGAAGGGAGAATTTTGTCTGGCGGGCAAAAATCAATGTTTAATTTTGCTTTCCATTAAAGTTTTAGGGATCCTTTTGGTGGAGAGTTTATATTATATAGTAGTATTAAGATAATGATTGGGGATATTGGTGTGGTTCTACAATATTGCCCATGATAAATGTAACCGAGCACGAATTTATTCACCTATAGACAAAGAAACTGTTGTAACAGATAGAGTTTTTGGGTTTAGTCAATTTGCTCTACAATTATTAAGAGAGGGCATATTTTATATTGTTAGTCATATCAGAGAGTTATTTAAGGCAATAATCAGAAATCAGTTTAAGTTAGATTCATTATATATTTACATTGTGTCTAAGATAATAACAACAGTAAAACCTTAATTATACTGATAGTAATATTTATATTCGTGATTTAAGTAGATTTAAGTAGATTTTACTTTACCTTAGCCTTTTCTAAGTGTAGTGTCCATTATATGTAGTGAATCATCCAATGTCCGAGAGCTCAGAAAACTCGTCCGCTCTTTTCAGCCCAACTAAAAAAAAATTCATTATTTTCTTAGTTTCCGTTATGTTTCACAAAACTATGTCGCATAAATTCACTGCGCACAAAGCCTATTGCACCTATAAAGAGAATGTGACGACACCGTTAGCTCTCTTCGGATTGGAAGAAAGAATCCGCTGAGTGACTAAATTTTGTAATGCGTGTTGGGTGTGGTGAATAATTTGCATCTGTTTCGATCCGCTCTTCCACTAACTTTCTGTTCTCGTCACAAAGATGTTGATCGACGTTGAATCCTCTACCTTGGTGTCGTCATATTTTTTGCGTACGAACTTACCTGTGTATGTGAAAACAAAATGGACTGTCATCCTGATCACCGGTGCAATTGTTTGGAAAAGAAGATGTTTTGTCGAAAGACAAGGCTGTCTGAAGCGGACTTTCACCTTCGGACCAGGAGTGAGACAGTTTAAAGCAAGGTTTGAGTAATTTGAGGAAGAAAAAAAAGAACTATGCGTCGTTCTGTATGTTTCTATGCTTCGAAAAAAAAAATTATGTTCAAGCTTGCCTTACATGTATGCGTGTTATATGTCTCTGTGTCTCTATTGTATATATCCTTACCTAGATGTATATAGGTCATAACCTTGCTACCGTGTTGCCAGTGATGTCATGGAACCTATACCATTCCACTTGTCCCTATACAAATTCCCATTGTCGCTATAGTGGCCCAGCTTTTCCATTTGTTACCAACAATCTTGTCGCCAAATTGGCCCAGGGTGTCTGTAAGGTATTTTCACATCGTCGCTAAAGTGGCCCCTATTACTACTAACAACTGACTTTAACGCCTATATTATAGACTTGTGAACAACGTTCATAGACTTATTGGTGAAACGGTTTGCACGTTCGAAGATTGTAATATATAATCAGATCATGTGACCAATATTATATTTCGTGAACAATAATCAGACAATCCATAGTCTTAATATTGCTATTAATATGGATATGACAGCAAATTAGAAATTTCTGCTTATAATCGCTGCCGTACTGATAGTTCCACTCCCACGCCAGCTCAACAGTTGATGCGGTGGCGATTCCATCTGCGAGTATAGACACACGTTAATATTTCAAGAGTATAGCAGTTTTCTTTGAGAATTCATCTCACAGCATTTGATTCTTTTCAATTACATTTGTATGTCGGTATATTTTTCTCCGCCATTGTCGGGTTTACGCACTTCCATCAAAGCATTCTGCTTCACTGTGACAACTGCTGTACAATCATAGTAATTATATTCCAGAGAAATATATGTCTCCGACGATTGTAGGTTTGGATGGCTAGGAGGCGGAATGCGTGCTATTACTTTCACCTATGACGTTTTTGACTTCTTAATTTGTGTCCCAAATGTTTCATATCGTTTTCGTCCAAGAACTGTTAGCAACGCATGGGAATCGTTGGTGAACATCAATCAAGATCTTTCTTTTCCCCAGCGTTGGCTCTATAGTTTCTGAAAATATATCCGGTGTAGATTTGTCTTGAGATGCCATTTCATTCTTGAATAAACAATCCATTGATGTTTTCATGCACAACGGTGACGCACTCAAAGCTGTTTCGTCACCTTCTCACCTTTCAATTTTTCATGATCCTTATCGCATGGTTGCTTAGAATCCATCATTTTGTTTACAGGGGCAAATTGTAAACACAGACGCTTAAGACAGTTAAATACTATTCTACGTTGATTCCTTCAAACTATTTTTCATATCGTGCTGCTGGTATTATCGTCTTTGATGGGACGAATCACTGATCCAGACACGGGTACCTTTAAGATGTGAAGTTTAGATGCACCAATGCTATTTCCGACACTAATGAAACGTCGACCAGTTGTTCTAAAGTCATTTTCCTTCTCCATCGTTGGCAAATATTTGCTGAAATATCACCACGAATTTGAGGAGCATTGGACAACTAGAACAAGGTCAGCCTTTATAGCCGCATATTTTTCATCTTAATATTGTTGACAAGGACTTACGCTTTGATAATGTCAGCTGACAGACCAGATTCTCTGTTTTTCACTTTTGTGATTTCAGAAAAGTTTGTCGCAATGGCCTCTCGAATCTGAAAAAGTCTTTGATTTCCACATTTGACGTTTGAATTTCCAAGTTCGAGCTTAAAATAATTGCAAACTTGTTCGAGTCAACGCCAACAAGAAGCCAGTTGCTAATCTTGACCGAACCTGTTTTGGTCGAAATTCTATTTAAATCCACATTTGCACCTCTCCGTCGAGCACTAAGTTAGCGTATCCACAACTTCCAACTGTCAGATATGTACTTTCAAGAGTTTAGTCTGGCTTCTCGCCAGTGCACCCAGTGCTCCAACGACGTGATATCCACAGACTGGTCTGAATTAAACATCACTTACGAAGCTCCGTTTTCAACGCTGACACTTCGGGAACATCTCCTTCATGCAGACGCACAAGCTCGTATGAAACAAAATACAAGTAATAAACAGTTAAGCTAAATTTTGACTTTTATATTACATTTGTAACTCAGCCTAAGTTCGACATTTACTAAATTAATAAATAAAGCATAAACGTATGCGAGTTGTTTTGAAACTGAAGTGTCTCAATAATGCACAGCGCTAGCTTGATTAAGCCAGGGGAAACGTTTGTATATATGGGTAAGAATTAATGCATATATTTGTCATCGTTGGGAAAAACGCGTGATGTCCACTTACCCTGCTGCCGATATAAAAGCCAATCCAATTTAGAATTGGCAACGATCGCCTATAACTGTTTCTATTGTATATATTCTTTCTGAAATTGTTATATTGTACTGTCTTGTTTTATCAATCATGAAACTCGCATACATGACGATCAACACGCCTTCATTATTTTAAAATCAAGGCTGGCATAACAAAGTTTAAAATTATTAGTTGGCACGTCCACAAACAAATTATTATATTTGTTTTCACTGACAGTAACCAATTTTAACTGTTGGAGACTTTAATACGAAACGTTTTAATTCTGTTTTGAACATTAAAGGTAAACGAAATTAAAATTTTTCACATTAAACTATCCTATACTATATATACTGAAGGGTTGTTTATTCAGACTGGTGTTAAAATTAAATGCTATAGTTATATGTTCAGAGTCGTGTTAAAATAACGTGTTGGAGTAATATTTTTAGACCCACATTCCTGATTTACTTTGATATTCTTTATAAAAAGCATTTATAAAATGTAGGAACATACATTGACGTAGTTGGTTATTAAATGCCTTGTAGGGGATGGGAATCAACGGCATTGTATGCTCTATTGCAAATCAGTTTTTTGGTTGTGCAATTTATTCTTTCCGTAATTTGTATCACAGATCAATACTTTTATTAATATCTACGAACTAGGTATTTTATCAACAAAATAATACTAACAAGAAACCAAAGAAATGTTAGGTTGGGCCTAAAATACAGTTTGAAAAAAAGAAACATACTCAAATTTTATTTTACGATATTTATACACTGATTTGAATGATATTATTCAATGTGTCCAATTGTAAAAGTATATGTAAATTATGTGCTTCCAAAATTATGTGACTTTGCACTATATTAACAATCATCAACAGCACCCCAAATAATGCAGCCTATGTGCATGACGGCAATTACCCGGAAAGAGTGTAAAATAAGCTAAAATGAAACATTTTCAACCGGCGTGAAGAGTTTAATTAAAGTAATTTATTGGGATCGAAAATCTAGTACAAATAAGACATAAACTCTGCATACCGAGTACTTATTGATATATTAGTAAAAATTAAGGCCGCGATGCAACAAGATCACAACTTAAATTAGTTTAATCTTTAAAAACTAATACAGTTACCCATTATACAGTAATTTATTTTCTTTCTCAACACAAATAAACTACAATGATTCACTGATTATCTCAATTTACTTTTTCTTTTGTCGATTCATTATCTACCTTTTATTTACAGGTGGCGCATTTCAAACGTCTCTCGAGACTAATGGAAGCCAACAACAATATATATATATATATATATATATATATATATATATATATATATATATATATATATATATATATATATATATATATATATATATATATATATATATATATATATATATATATATGCATGAAAGATGACACATACTACCCAGATTACTACTAAAATACTACCATGTTGATGTGAATAGTTTCTAATGCTTGCCTTAAAGAAAGACTGTCATATTCTAAATCGATGTTACTAAAAAATCTCACGGCAAATTAATTTCGAATTCTTTGAATAACACTAGAAATTTAGGAAATCTGCACTTTGATTAATACACTAGTTTTCAGAGTGCTGAGAGCATGAATCATATGATAACGCGTATTTGTTGACACTTTGGATGAGATTAAAGTCTAATAAATATTAGTTGTGATACAAAACAACAGACAAGATACCAAAATGTGTATTTATTTACCTCAAACACAAGACTGATATAATAGTTCTTCATGAAAGATGTTGATACACATATTGCATTCAAGGATGAAAACAAAATAACCAGCGTCTAATAGGAACAGCACGATGATCAAGAATGTGCGAACAAAACAGGCATTAAAGTATACATTCATATGAAATAATACGCAACAACTTATTCAGCTACATTTAAGGCACATATTGATTATTTCATCGGCTTTAACAGGTCAATATAATACTATTCATTAAAAGAAGTAACTTATTGGTGGAATACACTGTTAGATTGAACGGTACGAGATGAATTGGTAAATAAACTCGCTGTTACTGAATTAAACCTTGGAATATAAACATCTTAAATCAATCATACCTCTAAAAGGCTTGACTAACCGCTGCTAACTAATGAAAATAAAAGTATAAGTTGTAGATAAGTGTTCTGTTGGTTAGTTGATACGCAACACGACAGTTAATTAAATGTAAAGTGCTCAAGTCCGCATAGAAGTATCTATGATAGACACAAGTCAGCATAGAAGTGTATATTATAGACACAAGTCAGCATATAAGTGTCTATGATAGACACAAGTCTGCATGGAAGTGTTTATGATAGACACAAGTCAGCATATAAGTGTCTATGATAGACACAAGTCTGCATGGAAGTGTTTATGATAGACACAAGTCAGCATATAAATGTCTATGATAGACACAAGTCTGCATGGAAGTGTTTATGATAGACACAAGTCTGCATATAAGTGTATATGATAGACACAAGTCAGCATATAAGTGTCTATGATAGACACAAGTCTGCATGGAAGTGTTTATGATAGACACCCGGCTGTCAAGTAGAAGCATACATTATTAACTTTATATCATATTGTCAAGGAATTGTATAAATGTTTTTTTTTATTAAGTAAACGTACTCGGGTTTCGCTTTTAGTGTACAATGATACCCGAGGGTGATCAATGTGTATTATACATTTCGAAAAATAGTGAATTCGGTTCTTCCTTGCTCGGCACGTGCAAAGTGCTTCGGGCTGAAAAACCGAATACATGGATTACACGGACGATGTTGAGCTACATTGCCTGTGTATATATGATTCAAACTGTAACGAAAATATTACATTACTGACCGTTCTGTCAATCGGACGTCTGTCTACTGAGACCCAAACCTCCAGCTATAGAGCTGTCTGTCTGTGTTTGTGTTGTTGCAGTGTGCAGCCGTTTGTGCCGGGTGCAGCAGTTTGTGCCGTGTGCAGCTGTCTGTACTGTGAGGGCGTATGCTGTGTTGTGCTGCTGTGTCGTGCCGTACAGCAGTGTAGAGCTACGTGTGCAGTGCTGAGGGGTGCTGTGCTTGTGTATTCGAGGGCTTCGAATATTTCAACGTTGCTAGTCGGGTTGAGGTTGATCAAGCGTGGTGGACCAACGTGGTGGACGCTGGTAGTCTAACCCAGGAATCAATGGTGGTCGGTGACTACAAATCTTTGCTTGGAATCAGGGAGTGTCTACATTGCTCCAGATGCATAGTATTTTAGCCGTGGGCTAATGCAGGTCTTTTTGTAATATCCAGTGTTTTGCTATCGTGAGTAAAAAACTATCCTTACGCTAGTTTGAGCGAAATCTCATTTGTTTGTAGAACTATCAAGTCGTTATTATGAACGAACCATTATTCGTTTTACTAGTATGAGTAAAACATACAATTCGTTATATTTGAACGAACAATCATACTTTAGCCATTATATCAATTCGTCATTTTGAACATAACATTATTCGTATTTTACGATCATATTTCTGTTTGTGATATACTATGGATCGTTTTTTTTTTCATTTGTCTCGGTAACATATTTGTTGCATTTAAAGATCGTGCTTATTATGTTAATTAGTCTCATATTGGGACCCAGTGCAAGCACGTGTCTATAATATTTCGTTTCATACCACCATATAACATTAAACATTGTATTGCATTCCCATCAATGGTGTTTTGTTATTAATCCGAAAATCCCAAACTCGGTTATCTTGTTACAAATGTTGTCAGAAGTGGGATCTTCGGATTTAAGAAAACATTGTTTCATTATTAGTGTATGATTATTTTTGTATGTTTCAGACACTCTTGACAAGACAGTAAGTTAAGTAGCCATTTTACATTTGCCTTGTTCATTGAACAGTTGTATGTTGCTGTTGCCTTCCGAGAAGGAAAATACGGTTTAGTTGTTCAGAGTGTAAAGATTTCACCTTTTGAAATAATTGTGCACTTTTAGGTTGGTTCTATCAGATTTTTTTTGAAAAAATGTCTTCGTTGAAAGAACTTGTGGAACTGGGGAAGCAGTTTGGGTACGATGGGGAATCTTTAAGAAATTTTGTTCGTGAAGAACAGGCTAGAGAAAGGGACCTGAGGGAAAAGGAAAGGAAAGCCAAACGGGAATTGGTAGAATTAGAAAGTGAAGCCGCAGAAAGACAAAGGGCTTTCGAAAAGGAAAAGATAGAATTAGAGAAACAGGCCGAAAAGGAAAAGATAGAATTAGAAAAACAGGCTGAAAAGGAAAGGATAGAATGGGAAAGGGAAGCCGAAAGGGAAAAGGTACGACAACTAACAGAAGTAGAAGATAGGAAGTCAGAAAGGGAAAAACAAGCGAGATTAGAAACTTTAGAGATAGAAGATAGAAATAGGGACAAGGGGTTTCAAAGACATTCTGAGCTATTGCAAACCAAACGGGAGGGGGAATGTGATTTTAAACTGAAAGGTCCAAAACTACCCCCATTCAAACACGATAAAGATAATATGGATAGCTATCTTAATAGGTTTGAAAGGTACGCCACTGCACAAAAATGGAAAAAGGATGATTGGTCGCTTCATCTTAGCGGGTTGCTCAAGGGTAAAGCTTTAGATGTTTATTCTCGTTTACCCGCGACGGATTCCCTTAATTACCCCGCGTTGAAAGAGGCACTTCTGAAGAAGTACGAGTTAACCGAGCAAGGGTTTCGCAAGAAGTTTAAATATAGTAAACCCGAGAGAGGCGAGACATTCACTCAATTCGTCACTAGGACGTGCAATTACTTGCAGCGATGGGTGGAATGTGGTAAAGTCGTGAAGACATTCGAGGGTCTTATGGACTTTTTGCTTCGGGACCAGTTATTAACAACTTGTGGCAAAGAGTTCTACTTGTTCTTGAAGGAACGATCCTTCACTAGTATATATGACATGGCCACACAGGCGGACCTATTTGCTGAAGCTCGGGGTGTGTGTGTGTGTGTGTGTGTGTCCCAGAACGTTATCTCGCGAGATGGAAAAAGCGGTAATCAGGCTAGGGACCCAAAACCCAGGGAACCTGAAAAACCTAGTAGAAATAACCAGGGGAGGTATAAGGACAAGCAATGTTTCACTTGCAAGGAGTGGGGTCATATCTCTCCCAATTGTCCAAGGCGGAAGGGATCAGTCAAAGAGTCGCAGTAGCCATTGAAGGCAGGCGGTCGATAAATAGAAAATTCGATGTTTCCCAGCCAGCTAACCGGGAAGCAGCGTATGAGCCAGTAATGCGTGCAGGGATCGGTCGAGACCCTATCCAATCGATCGGTACATGTATTTTCCCAGAAGCAAGGGTACCGACGGCGAATGGCACTGTAAATGGCCAGGAAGTGACCGTTTTACGAGACACTGGGTGCACTAGCGTATTCCTGAAACGGAACCACGTTCGCGATGACCAATTGCTGGGGTTCAAATCGCCATGTATGCTACTGGACCAATCAATCGACCAATTTCCGGTCGCAAGGATAGAAATTGAAACACCTTTTCTGACCGGAACCGTTGAAGCGTTGTGCATAGCAAATCCGATCTATGAACTGACCATTGGCAATGTACAGGGATCTAGACTCCCGATCATGTCGGATTTCAGATTCCCAATCATCCAAGCAGTGCAGACTAGAGCTCAGGTAAAGGGGGATAACAAACCCCTACGGAAATTGAAAGTACCTGACGCCATTACTGATATCTCCCGCGACGAATTTCTAAACGAGCAAGAACGAGACGAGACTTTACACGCGATCAGGGAGAAAATATTGTCGGGTAGCGTGAGAAAGTGCAAGAACGGGGGGTCCTCCAGGTTTCCAAAGCGTAAAAGCTTCATGAATAGAGAGTATACTATTCCTGATGGTAGGAAATATCAGCAATTAGTTGTTCCCAAGAAATTTATGGTGCATGTACTCAAGGTAGCGCACGAATCGAGTATGGCCGGTCATTTAGGTGTAAGGAAAACATCGGATGGGGTCAATGGCGAAGTAGCGCGGTTTTGCCGTTCGTGCGATGTTTGCCAAAAGACTGTCCCTAAAGGCAAGATAACTAGAATACCGTTAGGTCAGATGCCCCTGATAGATACTCCGTTTAAAAGAGTAGCTGTTGACATCGTAGGGCCCATAAATTCCGCACACGGAACGTAAAAACCGTTACATCTTAACACTGGTAGGTTACTCGACTAGGTACCCTGAAGCCATAACCTTACCCTCAATTGAGACTGAACGTGTAGCCGAAGCGATCGTAGACATGTTTAGCAGGGTAGGAATGCCCGAAGAGATTCTTACAGACTGTGGGGCGCAATTCACCTCAGATCTCATGGCGGAAATAAGTAGGTTCTTGTCCCTTAAACAGTTGCGCACAACACCATACCATCCTATGTGCAACGGGTTAGTAGAGAAATTTAACGGGACGTTAAAGCAAATGTTGCGACGGATGTGCGCAGAAAGACCTAAGGATTGGGATAGGTATCTAAACGCAATCCTGTTCGCGTATCGCGAGGTCCCTCACGAAAGTTTGGATTTCTCCCCGTTCGAACTGTTGTACGGTAGGACAGTTCGTGGTCCTATGCGTATCTTACGCGAATTGTGGTCAGGTGAAGTCGCGAACGAGAGGTCCAAGACCACTTACCAATGTGTTGTAGATCTACGCGAAAGATTAGAGAGTACATGCCAAATGACGCAAGACGAACTCGCGAAATCGAGTCATAGACACGCGAAGTATTACAACAGGGGAACGCGGAGCAAGAGGTTTAACGTAGGTGATCAAGTGCTGGTGCTTCTCCCTACGAATAGAAACAAACTGCTAGTCCAATGGAAGGGACCATATGAAGTCAAACACGTGAAAGGCGAGATGGACTACGTTATCGACATAGAAGGTAGGTCCAAAATATTTCACGCTAATATGCTAAAACTCTACATAGATAGACCTAGTCAGGATATTGATAAAGGGGTCTTGAATGTAGTATGCATGGCGGTGATAGAGGATAGGTCGTGTGACGAATCGGAATTCGTCTCCAGTACCGAATTACCCCTTGAATACCCCAGTGACGTAGGGAAAGAGGGTGTAGACCAGATCAGTGTATGCCCAGATTTATCTGAGGTTCAGCGTACACAGATCATGCGGGTATTGTCCAAATACACAGACGTGTTTACAGACAAACCAGGCCGGACTGGATTGATTCAACATGAGATCAAGTTGAATACATTAGAGCCGATCAGAATTAAGGTATACCCAATACCCTTTAATGCACGGGAGACTGTCAATGATGAAGTGGGAAAAATGTTAGACCTGGGGGTGATCGAACCTTCCAATTCCCCATACTCATCCCCCGTTGTGTTGGTCAGAAAAAAAGGACGGGACAAACCGCTTTTGTATTGACTTTCGGCAGCTGAATAAAATCACCGTGTTTGACGCAGAGCCTATGCCAGATATGGAAAGCTTATTTTCGAAATTGGCAGGCTATAAATTTATTTCTAAGTTTGACCTTACCAAAGGATATTGGCAAGTTCCAATCGCCGACAATGCCCGAGAGTTAACGGCATTTGCGGCTCCAAACGGTCTCTATCAATTCAGGGTCATGCCTTTCGGTTTAGTTAACGCCGGCGCGTCGTGCGTTCGTCTTATGTGCAAGTTGCTTATCGGCATGGAAAACGTCAACAGTTTTGTGGATGATATCTTCGTTTACACGTATACCTGGGAAGAACATGTTCAGACATTAAGGGATTTATTTGACAGACTTCGTAGAGCTAATCTTACAGTTAAGCCCACAAAATGTAGTGTAGGGTACTCTAACCTTGAATGTTTGGGACATCTTGTAAGTGGACTCGGCCAGTTGAAACCCCACCCAGACAAAGTAGGTGCGATTAAAGATGCACCTAGACCGGAAACTAAGAAACAAGTTCGATCTTTCTTAGGTTTGATTGGGTTTTATAGGAAATTTGTCCCCAATTTTGCGGCTATTGCCAGCACATTAACAGACCTGACTAAGAAAGGACAACCGAATAAAATTCCCTGGGGTGTTTGCCAGGAAAATGCGTTTAACGCTTTGAAACAAAGACTGATAAGTGTACCAATCTTAAAGTTGCCAGAATTGAAAAAAATTGTGTTGAGGACTGATGCGTCCGATTCGGGACTTGGGGCTGTTTTGCTACAGGAGCAGGAGGGGGTGAAATTGCCCATTGCTTATGCAATTAGGAAACTGCTTCCTAGGGAGTAAAATTACTCCGTGATTGAGAAGGAGTGCCTAGCCTTAGTACGGGGGATAGGAAAATTCCATACGTACCTTTTTGGGAGGGAATTTACCTTGCAGACGGACCATCAGCCGCTCTTGTATCTGAACAAAGCGAAGGTCGCCAACGCAAGATTAATGCGCTGGGCGTTATCTTTGCAACCGTATAGTTTCCGGATCGAGGCGATTCGAGGGTCGGAAAATGTTGGTGCTGATTTTTTAAGTAGGGTGTAATTAACAGATTATTTTCAGGGTTCAGGATTGAATGTTTTAATAAATGTTTCAGGTTCACATTCCGTGACCTTTTCTAAAAGTGTTGCCACTTTTTTAAGGGGTGAGGTATTGTCACGGAATTGTATAAATGTGTTTTTTTTTATTAAGTAAACGTACTCGGGTTTCGCTTTTAGTGTACAATGATACCCGAGGGTGATCAATGTATATTATACATTTCGAAAAATAGTGAATTCGGTTCTTCCTTGCTCGGCACGTGCGAAGTGCTTCGGGCTGGAAAAACCGAATACATGGATTACACGGACGATGTTGAGCTACATTGCCTGTGTATATATGATTCAAACTGTAACGAAAAACATTACATTACTGACCGTTCTGTCAATCGGACGTCTGTCTACTGAGACCCAAACCTCCAGCTATAGAGGTACGTAAATTTATTCGTTAATATGGCTTGAAAGTTGTCTATTGTATTATCATTTTTAATTCCGCAGTTATGTCGCTTCGACAAGTTTAGTAAATACCGCTTAGTAAATGATAATGTTTTATTCGTATATGTGATTTGGCAAGAATTCTACGAAATTCCGTTCAATGCAGCACGAATCCTATAACCCGCCAACTTAACCTGTTTATTGTAGTTTAAAAGGCAAGAATGAGAATGTATATGACTTACCGTATATAACGTCGTTGTGTACTACCGTATATACTAGTGTCATGTGTAGTACACGATATCGGATATATTTTCAGCTGTCTGTCTATGTTTGTGTTGGTGCAGTGTGCAGCCGTTTGTGCCGGGTGCAGCAGTTTGTGCCGTGTGCAGCTGTCTGTACTGTGAGGGCGTATGCTGTGGTGTGCTGCTGTGTCGTGCCGTACAGCAGTGTAGAGCTACGTGTGCAGTGCTGAGGGGTGCTGTGCTTGTGTATTCGAGTGCTTCGAATATTTCAACGTTGCTAGTTGGGTTGAGGTTGATCAAGCGTGGCGGACCAACGTGGTGGACGCTGATAGTCTAACCCAGGAATCAATGGTGGTCGGTGACTACAAATCTTTGCTTGGAATCAGGGAGTGTCTACATTGCTCCAGATGCATAGTATTTTAGCCGTGGGCTAATGCAGGTCTTTTTGTAATATCCAGTGTTTTGCTATCGTGAGTAAAAAACTATCCTTACGCTAGTTTGAGCGAAATCTCATTTGTTTGTAGAACTATCAAGTCGTTATTATGAACGAACCATTATTCGTTTTACTAGTATGAGTAAAACATACAATTCGTTATATTTGAACGAACAATCATACTTTAGCCATTATATCAATTCGTCATTTTGAACATAACATTATTCGTATTTTACGATCATATTTCTGTTTGTGATATACCGTTGATCGTTTTTTTTTTATTTGTCTCGGTAACATATTTGTTGCATTTAAAGATCGTGCTTATTATGTTAATTAGTCTCATATTGGGACCCAGTGCAAGCACGTGTCTATAATATTTCGTTTCATACCACCATATAACATTAAACATTGTATTGCATTCCCATCAATGGTGTTTTGTTATTAATCCGAAAATCCCAAACTCGGTTATCTTGTTACAAATGTTGTCAGAAGTGGGATCTTCGGATTTAAGAAAACATTGTTTCATTATTAGTGTATGATTATTTTTGTATGTTTCAGACACTCTTGACAAGACAGTAAGTTAAGTAGCCATTTTACATTTGCCTTGTTCATTGAACAGTTGTATGTTGCTGTTGCCTTCCGAGAAGGAAAATACGGTTTAGTTGTTCAGAGTGTAAAGATTTCACCTTTTGAAATAATTGTGCACTTTTAGGTTGGTTCTATCAGATTTTTTTTGAAAAAATGTCTTCGTTGAAAGAACTTGTGGAACTGGGGAAGCAGTTTGGGTACGATGGGGAATCTTTAAGAAATTTTGTTCGTGAAGAACAGGCTAGAGAAAGGGACCTGAGGGAAAAGGAAAGGAAAGCCAAACGGGAATTGGTAGAATTAGAAAGTGAAGCCGCAGAAAGACAAAGGGCTTTCGAAAAGGAAAAGATAGAATTAGAGAAACAGGCCGAAAAGGAAAAGATAGAATTAGAAAAACAGGCTGAAAAGGAAAGGATAGAATGGGAAAGGGAAGCCGAAAGGGAAAAGGTACGACAACTAACAGAAGTAGAAGATAGGAAGTCAGAAAGGGAAAAACAAGCGAGATTAGAAACTTTAGAGATAGAAGATAGAAATAGGGACAAGGGGTTTCAAAGACATTCTGAGCTATTGCAAACCAAACGGGAGGGGGAATGTGATTTTAAACTGAAAGGTCCAAAACTACCCCCATTCAAACACGATAAAGATAATATGGATAGCTATCTTAATAGGTTTGAAAGGTACGCCACTGCACAAAAATGGAAAAAGGATGATTGGTCGCTTCATCTTAGCGCGTTGCTCAAGGGTAAAGCTTTAGATGTTTATTCTCGTTTACCCGCGACGGATTCGCTTAATTACCCCGCGTTGAAAGAGGCACTTCTGAAGAAGTACGAGTTAACCGAGCAAGGGTTTCGCAAGAAGTTTAAATATAGTAAACCCGAGAGAGGCGAGACATTCACTCAATTCGTCACTAGGACGTGCAATTACTTGCAGCGATGGGTGGAATGTGGTAAAGTCGTGAAGACATTCGAGGGTCTTATGGACTTTTTGCTTCGGGACCAGTTATTAACAACTTGTGGCAAAGAGTTGTACTTGTTCTTGAAGGAACGATCCTTCACTGGTATATATGACATGGCCACACAGGCGGACCTATTTGCTGAAGCTCGGGGTGGGGGTGGGGGGTGTCCCAGAACGTTATCTCGCGAGATGGAAAAAGCGGTAATCAGGCTAGGGACCCAAAACCCAGGGAACCTGAAAAACCTAGTAGAAATAACCAGGGGAGGTATAAGGACAAGCAATGTTTCACTTGCAGGGAGTGGGGTCATATCTCCCCAATTGTCCAAGGCGGAAGTGATCAGTCCAGAAAGTCGCAGTAGCCATTGAAGGCAGGCGGTCGATAAATAGAAAATTCGATGTTTCCCAGCCAGCTAACCGGGAAGCAGCGTTTGAGACAGTAATGCGTGCAGGTATCGGTCGAGACCCTATCCAATCGTTCGGTACATGTATTTTCCCAGAAGCAAGGGTACCGACGGCGAATGGCACTGTAAATGGCTAGGAAGTGACCGTTTTACGAGACACTGAGTGCACTAGCGTAGTCGTGAAACGGAGCCTCGTTCGCGATGACCAATTGCTGGGTTCAAATCGCCATGTATGCTACTGGACCAATCAATCGACCATGTTCCGGTCGCAAGGATAGAAATTAAAACACCTTTTCTGACCGGAACCGTTGAAACGTTGTGCACAGCAAATCCGATTTATGAATTGACCATTGGCAATGTACAGGGATCTAGAATCCCGATCATGTCGGATTTCAGATTCCCAATCATCCAAGCAGTGCAGACTAGAGCTCAGGTAAAGGGGGATAACAAACCCCTACGGAAATTGAAAGTACCTGACGCCATTACTGATATCTCCCGCGACGAATTTCTAAACGAGCAAGAACGAGACGAGACTTTACACGCGATCAGGAGAAAATATTGTCGGGTAGCGTGAGAAAGTGCAAGAACGGGGGATCCTCCAGGTTTCTAAAGCGTAAAGACTTCATGAATAGAGTATAGTACTCCTGATGGTAGGAAATATCAGCAATTAGTCGTTCCCAAGAAATTTAGGGTGCATGTACTCAAGGTCGCGCACGAATCAAGTATGGCCGGTCATTTAGGTGTAAGGAAAACATCGGATAGGGTGACCAGGGAATTCTATTGGCCTGGGGTCAATGGCGAAGTAGCGCGGTTTTGCCGTTCGTGCGATGTTTGCCAAAAGACTGTCCCTAAAGGCAAGATAACTAGAATACCGTTAGGTCAGATGCCCCTGATAGATACTCCGTTTAAAAGAGTAGCTGTTGACATCGTAGGGCCCATATTTCCGCACACGGAACGTAAAAACCGTTACATCCTAACACTGGTAGATTACGCGACTAGGTACCCTGAAGCCATAGCCTTACCCTCAATTGAGACTGAACGTGTAGCCGAAGCGCTCGTAGACATGTTTAGCAGGGTAGGAGTGCCCGAAGAGATTCTTACAGACTGTGGGGCGCAATTCACCTCAGATCTCATGGCGGAAATAAGTAGGTTGTTGTCCCTTAAACAGTTGCGCACAACACCATACCATCCTATGTGCAACGGGTTAGTAGAGAAATTTAACGGGACGTTAAAGCAAATGTTGCGACGGATGTGCGCAGAAAGACCTAAGGATTGGGATAGGTATCTAAACGCAATCCTGTTCGCGTATCGCGAGGTCCCTCACGAAAGTTTGGGTTTCTCCCCGTTCGAACTGTTGTACGGTAGGACAGTTCGTGGTCCTATGCGTATCTTACGCGAATTGTGGTCAGGTGAAGTCGCGAACGAAGAGGTCAAGACCACTTACCAATACGTTGTAGATCTACGCGAAAGATTAGAGAGTACATGCCAAATGGCGCAAGACGAACTCGCGAAATCGAGTCATAGACACGCGAAGTATTACAACAGGGGAACGCGGAGCAAGAGGTTTAACGTAGGTGATCAAGTGCTGGTGCTTCTCCCTACGAACAGAAACAAACTGCTAGTCCAATGGAAGGGACCATATGAAGTCAAACACGTGAAAGGCGAGATGGACTACGTTATCGACATGGAAGGTAGGTCCAAAATATTTCACGCTAATATGCTAAAACTCTACATAGATAGACCTAGTCAGGCTATTGATAAAGGGGTCTTGAATGTAGTATGCATGGCGGTGATAGAGGATAGGTCGTGTGACGAATCGGAATTCGTCTCCAGTACCGAATTACCCCTTGAATACCCCAGTGACGTAGGGAAAGAGGGTGTAGACCAGATCAGTGTATGCCCAGATTTATCTGAGGTTCAGCGTACACAGATCATGCAGGTATTGTCCAAATACACAGACGTGTTTACAGACAAACCAGGCCGGACTGGATTGATTCAACATGAGATCAAGTTGAATACATTAGAGCCGATCAGAATTAAGGGATACCCAATACCCTTTAATGCACGGGAGACTGTCAATGATGAAGTGGGAAAAATGTTAGACCTGGGAGTGATCGAACCTTCCAATTCCCCATACTCATCCCCCGTTGTGTTGGTCAGAAAAAAGGACGGGACAAACCGCTTTTGTATTGACTTTCGGCAGCTGAATAAAATCACCGTGTTTGACGCAGAGCCTATGCCAGATATGGAAAGCTTATTTTCGAAATTGGCAGGCTATAAATTTATTTCTAAGTTTGACCTTACCAAAGGATATTGGCAAGTTCCAATCGCCGACAATGCCCGAGAGTTAACGGCATTTGCGGCTCCAAACGGTCTCTATCAATTCAGGGTCATGCCTTTCGGTTTAGTTAACGCCGGCGCGTCGTGCGTTCGTCTTATGTGCAAGTTGCTTATCGGCATGGAAAACGTCAACAGTTTTGTGGATGATATCTTCGTTTACACGTATACCTGGGAAGAACATGTTCAGACATTAAGGGATTTATTTGACAGACTTCGTAGAGCTAATCTTACAGTTAAGCCCACAAAATGTAGTGTAGGGTACTCTAACCTTGAATGTTTGGGACATCTTGTAAGTGGACTCGGCCAGTTGAAACCCCACCCAGACAAAGTAGGTGCGATTAAAGATGCACCTAGACCGGAAACTAAGAAACAAGTTCGATCTTTCTTAGGTTTGATTGGGTTTTATAGGAAATTTGTCCCCAATTTTGCGGCTATTGCCAGCACATTAACAGACCTGACTAAGAAAGGACAACCGAATAAAATTCCCTGGGGTGTTTGCCAGGAAAATGCGTTTAACGCTTTGAAACAAAGACTGATAAGTGCACCAATCTTAAAGTTGCCAGAATTGAATAAAACTTGTGTTAAGGACTGATGCGTCCGATACGGGACTTGGGACTGTTTTGCTACAGGAGCAGGAGGGGGTGAAATTGCCCATTGCTTATGCAAGTAGGAAACTGCTTCCTAGGGAGCAAAATTACTCCGTGATTGAGAAGGAGTGCCTAGCCTTAGTATGGGGGATAGGAAAATTCCATACGTACCTTTTCGGGAGGGAATTTACCTTGCAGACGGACCATCAGCCGCTCTTGTATCTGAACAAAGCGAAGGTCGCCAACGCAAGATTAATGCGCTGGGCGTTATCTTTGCAACCGTATAGTTTCCGGATCGAGGCGATTCGAGGGTCGGAAAATGTTGGTGCTGATTTTTTAAGTAGGGTGTAATTAACAGATTATTTTCAGGGTTCAGGATTGAATGTTTTAATAAATGTTTCAGGTTCACATTCCGTGACTTTTTCTAAAAGTGTTGCCACCTTTTAAGGGGGGAGGTATTGTCAAGGAATTGTATAAATGTTTTTTTAATTAAGTAAACGTACTCGGGTTTCGCTTTTAGTGTACAATGAAACCCGAGGGTGATCAATGTATATAATACATTTCGAAAAATAGTGAATTCGGTTCTTCCTTGCTCGGCACGTGCGAAGTGCTTCGGGCTGAAAAACCGAATACATGGATTACACGGACGATGTTGAGCTACATTGCCTGTGTATATATGATTCAAACTGTAACGAAAATATTACATTACTGACCGTTCTGTCAATCGGACGTCTGTCTACTGAGACCCAAACCTCCAACTATAGAGCTGTCTGTCTGTGTTTGTGTTGTTGCAGTGTGCAGCCGTTTGTGCCGGGTGCAGCAGTTTGTGCCGTGTGCAGCTGTCTGTACTGTGAGGGCGTATGCTGTGTTGTGCTGCTATGTCGTGCCGTACAGCAGTGTGAGCTACGTGTGCATTGCGGAGGGGTGCTGTGCTTGGGTATTCGAGTGCTTCGAATATTTCAACGTTGCTAGTCGGGTTGAGGTTGATCAAGCGTGGCGGTCCAACGTGGTGGATGCTGGTCTAACCCAGGAATCAATGGTGGTCGATGATTACAAAACTTTGCTTGGAATCAGTAGCGAAGAGTTCAGTGAGGGTCTACATTGCTCCAGATATTATTTTAGCCGTGGGCTAATGCAGGGTTTTTGTAATATCCAGTGTTTTTGCTATCGTGAGTAAAAACTTATCACTTCGCTAGTTTGAGCGAAATCTCATTTGTTTGTAGAACTATCAAGACGTTATTATGAACGAACCATTATTCGTTTTACTAGTATGAGTAAAACATACAATTCGTTATTTTTGAACGAACAATCATACTTTAGCCATTATATCAATTCGTCATTTTGAACATAACATTATTCGTATTTTACGATCATATTTCTGTTTGTGATATACCGTGGATCGTTTTTTTTCATTTGTCTCGGTAACATATTTGTTGCATTTAAAGATCTTGCTTATTATATTAATTAGTCTCATATTGGGACCCAGTGCAAGCAAGTGTCTATAATATTTCGTTTCATACCACCATATAACATTAAACATTGTATTGCATTCCCATCAATGGTGTTTTGTTATTAATCCGAAAATCCCAAACTCAATTATCTTGTTACAAATGGTGTCAGAAGGGGGATCTTCGGATTTAACAAAACATTGTTTCATTATTAGTGTATGATTATTTTTGTACGTTTCAGTCGTTCTTGACAAGACAGTAAGTTAAGTAGCCATTTTACATTTGCCTTGTTCATCGTACAGTTGTATGTTGTTGTTGCCTTCCGAGAAGGAAGATACGGTTTAGTTGTTCAGAGTGTAAAGATTTCACCTTTTGAAATAATTGTGCACTGTTAGGTTGGTTCTATCAGATTTTTTTTTTGAAAAAAAATGTCTTCGTTGAAAGAACTTGTGGAACTGGGGAAGCAGTTTGGGTTCGATGGGGAATCTTTAAGAAATTTTGTTCGTGAAGAACAGGCTAGAGAAAGGGACCTGAGGGAAAAGGAAAGGGAAGCCAAACGGGAATTGGTAGAATTAGAAAGGGAAGCCGCAGAACGACAAAGGGCTTTCGAAAAGGAAAAGATAGAATTAGAGAAACAGGCCGAAAAGGAAAAGATAGAATTCGAAAAAAAGGCTGAAAAGGAAAGGATAGAATGGGAAAGGGAAGCCGAAAGGGAAAAGGTACGACTACTACCAGAAGTAGAAGATAGGAAGTCAGAAAGGGGAAAAACAAGCGAGATTAGAAACTTTAGAGATAGAAGATAGAAATAGGGACAAGGAGTTTCAAAGAAATTCTGAGCTATTGCAAACCAAACGGGAGGGGGAATGTGATTTTAAACTGAAAGGTCCAAAACTACCCCCATTCGAACACGATAAAGATAATATGGATAGCTATCTTAATAGGTTTGAAAGGTACGCCACTGCACAAAAATGGAAAAAGGATGATTGGTCGCTTCATCTTAGCGCGTTGCTCAAGGGTAAAGCTTTAGATGTTTATTCTCGTTTACCCGCGACGGATTCGCTTAATTACCCCGCGTTGAAAGAGGCACTTCTGAGCAAGTACGAGTTAACCGAGCAAGGGTTTCGCAAGAAGTTTAAATATAGTAAACCCGAGAGAGGCGAGACATTCACTCAATTCGTCACTAGGACGTGCAATTACTTGCAGCGATGGGTGGAATGTGGTAAAGTCGTGAAGACATTCGAGGGTCTTATGAACTTTTTGCTTCGGGACCAGTTATTAACAACTTGTGGCAAAGAGTTGTACTTGTTCTTGAAGGAACGATCCTTCACTAGTATATATGACATGGCCACACAGGCGGACCTATTTGCTGAAGCTCGGGGGGGGGGGGCCAGAACGTTATCTCGCGAAATGGAAAAAGCGGTAATCAGGCTAGGGACCCAAAACCCAGGGAACCTGAAAAACCTAGTAGAAATAACCAGGGGAGGTATAAGAACAAGCAATGTTTCACTTGCAAGGAGGGGGTCATATCTCCCCCGATTGTCCAAAGCGGAAGAGACCAGTCCAGAGAGTCGCAATAGCCATTGAAGGCAGGCGGTCGACAAATAGAAAATTCGATGTTTCCCAGCCAGCTAACCTGGAAGCAACGTATGAGCCAGTAATGCGTGCAGGGATCGGTCGAGACCCTATCCAATTGATCGGTACATGTATTTTCCCAGAAGCAAGGGTACCGACGGCGAATGGCACTGTAAATGGCCAGGAAGTGACCGTTTTACGAGACACTGGGTGCACTAGCGTAGTCGTGAAACGGAGCCTCGTTCGCGATGACCAATTGCTGGGATTCAAATCGCCATGTATGCTACTGGACCAATCAATCGACCATGTTCCGGTCGCAAGGATAGAAATTGAAACACCTTTTCTGACCGGAACCGTTGAAGCGTTGTGCATAGTCAATCCGATCTATGAACTGACCATTGGCAATGTACAGGGATCTAGACTCCCGATCATGTCGGATTTCAGATTCCCAATCATCCAAGCAGTGCAGACTAGAGCTCAGGTAAAGGGGGATAACAACCCCCTACGGAAATTGAAAGTACCTGACGCCATTACTGATATCTCCCGCGACGAATTTCTAAATGAGCAAGAACGAGACGAGACTTTACACGCGATCAGGGAGAAAATATTGTCGGGTAGCGTGAGAAAGTGCAAGAACGGGGGGGGGTTTCCTCCAGGTTTTTAAAGCGTAAAGGCTTCATGAATAGAGTATACTACTCCTGATGGTAGGAAATATCAGCAATTAGTTGTTCCCAAGAAATTTAGGGTGCATGTACTCAAGGTCGCGCACGAATCAAGTATGGCCGGTCATTTAGGTGTAAGGAAAACATCAGATAGGGTGACCAGGGAATTCTATTGGCCTGGGGTCAATGGAGAAGTAGCGCGGTTTTGCCGTTCGTGCGATGTTTGCCAAAAGACTGTCCCTAAAGGCAAGATAACTAGAATACCGTTAGGTCAGATGCCTCTGATAGATACTCCGTTTAAAAGGGTATCTGTTGACATCGCAGGGCCCATATTTCCGCACACGGAACGTAAAAACTGTTACATCCTAACACTGGTAGATTACGCGACTAGGTACCCTGAAGCCATAGCCTTACCCTCAATTGAGACTGAACGTGTAGCCGAAGCGCTCATAGACATGTTTAGCAGGGTAGGAGTGCCCGAAGAGATTCTTACAGACTGTGGGGCGCAATTCACCTCAGATCTCATGGCGGAAATAAGTAGGTTGTTGTCCCTTAAACAGTTGCGCACAACACCATACCATCCTATGTGCAATGGGTTAATAGAGAAATTTAACGGGACGTTAAAGCAAATGTTGCGACGGATGTGCGCAGAAAGACCTAAAGGATTGGGATAGGTATCTAAACGCAATCCTGTTCGCGTATCGCGAGGTCCCTCACGAAAGTTTGGGTTTCTCCCCGTTCGAACTGTTGTACGGTAGGACAGTTCGTGGTCCTATGCGTATCTTACGCGAATTGTGGTCGGGCGAAGTCGCGAACGAAGAGGTCAAGACCACTTACCAATACGTTGTAGATCTACGCGAAAGATTAGAGAGTACATGCCAAATGGCGCAAGACGAACTCGCGAAATCGAGTCATAGACACGCGAAGTATTACAACAGGGGAACGCGGAGCAAGAGGTTTAACGTAGGTGATCAAGTGCTGGTGCTTCTCCCTACGAACAGAAACAAACTGCTAGTCCAATGGAAGGGACCATATGAAGTCAAACACGTGAAAGGCGAGATGGACTACGTTATCGACATGGAAGGTAGGTCCAAAATATTTCACGCTAATATGCTAAAACTCTACATAGATAGACCTAGTCAGGCTATTGATAAAGGGGTCTTGAATGTAGTATGCATGGCGGTGATAGAGGATAGGTCGTGTGACGAATCGGAATTCGTCTCCAGTACCGAATTACCCCTTGAATACCCCAGTGACGTAGGGAAAGAGGGTGTAGACCAGATCAGTGTATGCCCAGATTTATCTGAGGTTCAGCGTACACAGATCATGCAGGTATTGTCCAAATACACAGACGTGTTTACAGACAAACCAGGCCGGACTGGATTGATTCAATATGAGATCAAGTTGAATATATTAGAGCCGATCAGAACTAAGGGATACCCAATACCCTTTAATGCACGGGAGACTGTCAATGATGAAGTGGGAAAAATGTTAGACCTGGGAGTGATCGAACCTTCCAATTCCCCATACTCATCCCCCGTTGTGTTGGTCAGAAAGGACGGGACAAACCGCTTTTGTATTGACTTTCGGCAGCTGAATAAAATCACCGTGTTTGACGCAGAGCCTATGCCAGATATGGAAAGCTTATTTTCGAAATTGGCAGGCTATAAATTTATTTCTAAGTTTGACCTTACCAAAGGATATTGGCAAGTTCCAATCGCCGACAATGCCCGAGAGTTAACGGCATTTGCGACTCCAAAAGGTCTCTATCAATTCAGGGCCATGCCTTTCGGTTTAGTTAACGCCGGCGCGTCGTGCGTTCGTCTTATGCGCAAGTTACTTAACGGTATGGAAAACGTAGACAGTTTTGTGGATGATATCTTCGTTTACACGTATACCTGGGAAGAACATGTTCAGACATTAAGGGATTTATTTGACAGACTTCGTAGAGCTAATCTTACAGTTAAGCCCACAAAATATAGTGTAGGGTACTCTAACCTTGAATGTTTGGGACATCTTGTAAGTGGACTAGGCCAGTTGAAACCCCACCCAGACAAAGTAGGTGCGATTAAAGATGCACCTAGATCGGAAACTAAGAAACAAGTTCGATCTTTCTTAGGTTTGATTGGGTTTTATAGGAAATTTGTCCCCAATTTTGCGGCTATTGCCAGCCCATTAACAGACCTGACTAATAAGGGACAACCGAATAAAATTCCCTGGGGTATTTGCCAGGAAAATGCGTTTAACGCTTTGAAAGAAAGACTGATAAGTGCACCAATCTTAAAGTTGACAGAATTGAATAAAACTTTGTGTTGAGGACTGATGCGTCCGATACGGGACTTTGGCCTGTTTTGCTACAGGAGCAGGAGGGGGTGAAATTGCCCATTGCTTATGCAAGTAGGAAACTGCTTCCTAGGGAGCAAAATTACTCCGTGATTGAGAAGGAGTGCCTAGCCTTAGTATGGGGGATAGGAAAATTCCATAAGTACCTTTTCGGGAGTGAATTTACCTTGCAGACGGACCATCAGCCGCTCTTGTATCTGAACAAAGCGAAGGTCGCCAACGCAAGATTAATGCGCTGGGCGTTATCTTTGCAACCGTATAGTTTCCGGATCGAGGCGATTCGAGGGTCGGAAAATGTTGGTGCTGATTTTTTAAGTAGGGTGTAATTAACAGATTATTTTCAGGGTTCAGGATTGAATGTTTTAATAAATGTTTCAGGTTCACATTCCGTGACTTTTTCTAAAAGTGTTGCCACCTTTTAAGGGGGGAGGTATTGTCAAGGAATTGTATAAATGTTTTTTTAATTAAGTAAACGTACTCGGGTTTCGCTTTTAGTGTACAATGAAACCCGAGGGTGATCAATGTATATAATACATTTCGAAAAATAGTGAATTCGGTTCTTCCTTGCTCGGCACGTGCGAAGTGCTTCGGGCTGAAAAACCGAATACATGGATTACACGGACGATGTTGAGCTACATTGCCTGTGTATATATGATTCAAACTGTAACGAAAATATTACATTACTGACCGTTCTGTCAATCGGACGTCTGTCTACTGAGACCCAAACCTCCAACTATAGAGCTGTCTGTCTGTGTTTGTGTTGTTGCAGTGTGCAGCCGTTTGTGCCGGGTGCAGCAGTTTGTGCCGTGTGCAGCTGTCTGTACTGTGAGGGCGTATGCTGTGTTGTGCTGCTGTGTCGTGCCGTACAGCAGTGTAGAGCTACGTGTGCAGTGCTGAGGGGTGCTGTGCTTGTGTATTCGAGGGCTTCGAATATTTCAACGTTGCTAGTCGGGTTGAGGTTGATCAAGCGTGGTGGACCAACGTGGTGGACGCTGATAGTCTAACCCAGGAATCAATGGTGGTCGGTGACTACAAATCTTTGCTTGGAATCAGTAGCGAAGAGTTCAGGGAGTGTCTACATTGCTCCAGATACATAATATTTTAGCCGTGGGCTAATGCAGGTTTTTTTTGTAATATCCAGTGTTTTTGCTATCGTGAGTAAAAACTATCAGTTCGCTAGTTCGAGCGAAATCTCATTTGTTTGTAGAACTATCAAGTCGTTATTATGAAGGAACCATTATTCGTTTTACTAGTATGAGTAAAACTTGCAATTCGTTATTTTTGAACGAACAATCATACTTTAGCCATTATATCAATTCGTCATTTTGAACATAACATTATTCGTATTTTATGATCATATTTCTGTTTGTGATATACTATGGATCGTTTTTTTTTTTCATTTGTCTCGGTAACATATTTGTTGCATTTAAAGATCGTGCTTATTATGTTAATTAGTCTCATATTGGGACCCAGTGCAAGCACGTGTCTATAATATTTCGTTTCATACTACCATATAACATTAAACATTGTATTGCATTCCCATCAATGGTGTTTTGTTATTAATCCGAAAATCCCAAACTCGGTTATCTTGCTACAAATGGTGTCAGAAGTGGGATCTTCGGATTTAACAAAACATTGTTTCATTATTAGTGTATGATTATTTTTGTATGTTTCAGACGCTCTTGAAGTTAAGTAGCCATTTTACATTTGCCTTGTTCACCGTACAGTTGTATGTTGTTGTTGCCTTCCGAGAAGGAAAATACGGTTTAGTTGTTCAGAGTGTATAAAGATTTCACCTTTTGAAATAATTGTGCACTTTTAGGTTGGTTCTATCAGATTTTTTTTTGAAAAAAAAATGTCTTCGTTGAAAGAACTTGTGGAACTGGGGAAGCAGTTTGGGTACGATGGGGAATCTTTAAGAAATTTTGTTCGTGAAGAACAGGCTAGAGAAAGGGACCTGAGGGAAAAGGAGAGGGAAGCCAAACGTGAATTGGTAGAATTAGAAAAGAAGGCCGAAAGGGAGAAATTAGAGATAGAGCGACAATTAGAGCGGGAAAGAGGGGAAGCCGCAGAAAGACAAAGGGCTTTTTGAGAAGGAAAAAATAGAATTAGAGAAACAGGCTGAAAAAGAAAAGATAGAATTAGAAAAGGAAAAGATAGAATTAGAAAAACAGGCTGGAAAGGAAAGAATAGAATGGGAAAGGAAAGCCGAAAGGGGAAAGGTAAGACTACTAACAGAAGTAGAAGATAGGAAGTCAGAAAGGGAAAAACAAGCGAGATTAGAAACTTTAGAGATAGAAGATAGATATAGGGACAAGGAGTTTCAAAGAAATTCTGAGCTATTGCAAACCAAACGAAAGGGGAAATGTGATTTTAAACTGAAAGATCCAAAACTACTCCCATTCGAACACAATAAAGATAATATGGATAGCTATCTTAATAGGTTTGAAAGGTACGCCACTGCACAAAAATGGAAAAAGGATGATTGGTCGCTTTATCTTAGCGCGTTGCTCAAAGGTAAAGCTTTAGATGTTTATTCTCGTTTACCCGCGACGGATTCGCTTAATTACCCCGCGTTGAAAGAGGCACTTCTGAGCAAGTACGAGTTAACCGAGCAAGGGTTTCGCAAGAAGTTTAAATATAGTAAACCCGAGAGAGGCGAGACATTCACTCAATTCGTCACTAAGACGTGCAATTACTTGCAGCGATGGGTGGAATGTGGTAAAGTCGTGAAGACATTCGAGGGTCTTATGAACTTTTTGCTTCGGGACTAGTTATTAACAACTTGTGGCAAAGAGTTGTACTTGTTCTTGAAGGAACGATCCTTCACTAGTATATATGACATGGCCACACAGGCGGACCTATTTGCTGAAGCTCGGGGGGGGGGCCAGAACGTTATCTCGCGAAATGGAAAAAGCGGTAATCAGGCTAGGGACCCAAAACCCAGGGAACCTGAAAAACCTAGTAGAAATAACCAGGGGAGGTATACGAACAAGCAATGTTTCACTTGCAAGGAGGGGGTCATATCTCCCCGATTGTCCAAAGCGGAAGAGACCAGTCCAGAGAGTCGCAATAGCCATTGAAGGCAGGCGGTCGACAAATAGAAAATTCGATGTTTCCCAGCCAGCTAACCTGGAAGCAACGTATGAACCAGTAATGCGTGCAGGGATCGGTCGAGACCCTATCCAATTGATCGGTACATGTATTTTCCCAGAAGCAAGGGTACCGACGGCGAATGGCACTGTAAATGGCCAGGAAGTGACCGTTTTACGAGACACTGGGTGCACTAGCGTAGTCGTGAAACGGAGCCTCGTTCGCGATGACCAATTGCTGAGATTCAAATCGCCATGTATGCTACTGGACCAATCAATCGACCATGTTCCGGTCGCAAGGATAGAAATTGAAACACCTTTTCTGACCGGAACCGTTGAAGCGTTGTGCATAGTCAATCCGATCTATGAACTGACCATTGGCAATGTACAGGGATCTAGACTCCCGATCATGTCGGATTTCAGATTCCCAATCATCCAAGCAGTGCAGACTAGAGCTCAGGTAAAGGGGGATAACAACCCCCTACGGAAATTGAAAGTACCTGACGCCATTACTGATATCTCCCGCGACGAATTTCTAAATGAGCAAGAACGAATCGAGACTTTACGCGCGATCAGGGAGAAAATATTGTCGGGTAGCGTGAGAAAGTGCAAGAACGGGGGGGGGTTTCCTCCAGGTTTTTAAAGCGTAAAGGCTTCATGAATAGAGTATACTACTCCTGATGGTAGGAAATATCAGCAATTAGTTGTTCCCAAGAAATTTAGGGTGCATGTACTCAAGGTCGCGCACGAATCAAGTATGGCCGGTCATTTAGGTGTAAGGAAAACATCAGATAGGGTGACCAGGGAATTCTATTGGCCTGGGGTCAATGGAGAAGTAGCGCGGTTTTGCCGTTCGTGCGATGTTTGCCAAAAGACTGTCCCTAAAGGCAAGATAACTAGAATACCGTTAGGTCAGATGCCTCTGATAGATACTCCGTTTAAAAGGGTATCTGTTGACATCGCAGGGCCCATATTTCCGCACACGGAACGTAAAAACTGTTACATCCTAACACTGGTAGATTACGCGACTAGGTACCCTGAAGCCATAGCCTTACCCTCAATTGAGACTGAACGTGTAGCCGAAGCGCTCATAGACATGTTTAGCAGGGTAGGAGTGCCCGAAGAGATTCTTACAGACTGTGGGGCGCAATTCACCTCAGATCTCATGGCGGAAATAAGTAGGTTGTTGTCCCTTAAACAGTTGCGCACAACACCATACCATCCTATGTGCAATGGGTTAATAGAGAAATTTAACGGGACGTTAAAGCAAATGTTGCGACGGATGTGCGCAGAAAGACCTAAAGGATTGGGATAGGTATCTAAACGCAATCCTGTTCGCGTATCGCGAGGTCCCTCACGAAAGTTTTGGTTTTTCCCCGTTCGAACTGTTGTACGGTAGGACAGTTCGTGGTCCTATGCGTATCTTACGCGAATTGTGGTCGGGCGAAGTCGCGAACGAAGAGGTCAAGACCACTTACCAATACGTTGTAGATCTACGCGAAAGATTAGAGAGTACATGCCAAATTGCGCAAGACGAACTCGCGAAATCGAGTCATAGACACGCGAAGTATTACAACAGGGGAACGCGGAGCAAGAGGTTTAACGTAGGTGATCAAGTGCTGGTGCTTCTCCCTACGAACAGAAACAAACTGCTAGTCCAATGGAAGGGACCGTATGAAGTCAAACACGTGAAAGGCGAGATGGACGACGTTATCGACATGGAAGGTAGGTCCAAAATATTTCACGCTAATATGCTAAAACTCTACATAGATAGACCTAGTCAGGCTATTGATAAAGGGGTCTTGAATGTAGTATGCATGGCGGTGATAGAGGATAGGTCGTGTGACGAATCGGAATTCGTCTCCAGTACCGAATTATCCCTTGAATACCCCAGTGACGTAGGAAAAGAGGGTGTAGACCAGATCAGTGTATGCCCAGATTTATCTGAGGTTCAGCGTACACAGATCATGCAGGTATTGTCCAAATACACAGACGTGTTTACAGACAAACCAGGCCGGACTGGATTGATTCAATATGAGATCAAGTTGAATATATTAGAGCCGATCAGAACTAAGGGATACCCAATACCCTTTAATGCACGGGAGACTGTCAATGATGAAGTGGGAAAAATGTTAGACCTGGGAGTGATCGAACCTTCCAATTCCCCACACTCATCCCCCGTTGTGTTGGTTAGAAAAAAGGACGGGACAAACCGCTTTTGTATTGACTTTCGTCAGCTGAATAAAATTACCGTGTTTGACGCAGAGCCTATGCCAGATATGGAAAGCTTATTTTCGAAATTGGCAGGCTATAAATTTATTTCTAAGTTTGACCTTACCAAAGGATATTGGCAAGTTCCAATCGCCGACAATGCCCGAGAGTTAACGGCATTTGCGACTCCAAAAGGTCTCTATCAATTCAGGGCCATGCCTTTCGGTTTAGTTAACGCCGGCGCGTCGTGCGTTCGTCTTATGCGCAAGTTACTTAACGGTATGGAAAACGTAGACAGTTTTGTGGATGATATCTTCGTTTACACGTATACCTGGGAAGAACATGTTCAGACATTAAGGGATTTATTTGACAGACTTCGTAGAGCTAATCTTACAGTTAAGCCCACAAAATATAGTGTAGGGTACTCTAACCTTGAATGTTTGGGACATCTTGTAAGTGGACTAGGCCAGTTGAAACCCCACCCAGACAAAGTAGGTGCGATTAAAGATGCACCTAGATCGGAAACTAAGAAACAAGTTCGATCTTTCTTAGGTTTGATTGGGTTTTATAGGAAATTTGTCCCCAATTTTGCGGCTATTGCCAGCCCATTAACAGACCTGACTAATAAGGGACAACCGAATAAAATTCCCTGGGGTATTTGCCAGGAAAATGCGTTTAACGCTTTGAAAGAAAGACTGATAAGTGCACCAATCTTAAAGTTGACAGAATTGAATAAAACTTTTGTGTTGAGGACTGATGCGTCCGATACGGGACTTTGGCCTGTTTTGCTACAGGAGCAGGAGGGGGTGAAATTGCCCATTGCTTATGCAAGTAGGAAACTGCTTCCTAGGGAGCAAAATTACTCCGTGATTGAGAAGGAGTGCCTAGCCTTAGTATGGGGGATAGGAAAATTCCATACGTACCTTTTCGGGAGGAAATTTACCTTGCAGACGGACCATCAGCCGCTCTTGTATCTGAACAAAGCGAAGGTCGCCAACGCAAGATTAATGCGCTGGGCGTTATCTTTGCAACCGTATAGTTTCCGGATCGAGGCGATTCGAGGGTCGGAAAATGTTGGTGCTGATTTTTTAAGTAGGGTGTAATTAACAGATTATTTTCAGGGTTCAGGATTGAATGTTTTAATAAATGTTTCAGGTTCACATTCCGTGACTTTTTCTAAAAGTGTTGCCACCTTTTAAGGGGGGAGGTATTGTCAAGGAATTGTATAAATGTTTTTTTAATTAAGTAAACGTACTCGGGTTTCGCTTTTAGTGTACAATGAAACCCGAGGGTGATCAATGTATATAATACATTTCGAAAAATAGTGAATTCGGTTCTTCCTTGCTCGGCACGTGCGAAGTGCTTCGGGCTGAAAAACCGAATACATGGATTACACGGACGATGTTGAGCTACATTGCCTGTGTATATATGATTCAAACTGTAACGAAAATATTACATTACTGACCGTTCTGTCAATCGGACGTCTGTCTACTGAGACCCAAACCTCCAACTATAGAGCTGTCTGTCTGTGTTTGTGTTGTTGCAGTGTGCAGCCGTTTGTGCCGGGTGCAGCAGTTTGTGCCGTGTGCAGCTGTCTGTACTGTGAGGGCGTATGCTGTGTTGTGCTGCTGTGTCGTGCCGTACAGCAGTGTAGAGCTACGTGTGCAGTGCTGAGGGGTGCTGTGCTTGTGTATTCGAGGGCTTCGAATATTTCAACGTTGCTAGTCGGGTTGAGGTTGATCAAGCGTGGTGGACCAACGTGGTGGACGCTGATAGTCTAACCCAGGAATCAATGGTGGTCGGTGACTACAAATCTTTGCTTGGAATCAGTAGCGAAGAGTTCAGGGAGTGTCTACATTGCTCCAGATACATAATATTTTAGCCGTGGGCTAATGCAGGTTTTTTTTGTAATATCCAGTGTTTTTGCTATCGTGAGTAAAAACTATCAGTTCGCTAGTTCGAGCGAAATCTCATTTGTTTGTAGAACTATCAAGTCGTTATTATGAAGGAACCATTATTCGTTTTACTAGTATGAGTAAAACTTGCAATTCGTTATTTTTGAACGAACAATCATACTTTAGCCATTATATCAATTCGTCATTTTGAACATAACATTATTCGTATTTTATGATCATATTTCTGTTTGTGATATACTATGGATCGTTTTTTTTTCATTTGTCTCGGTAACATATTTGTTGCATTTAAAGATCGTGCTTATTATGTTAATTAGTCTCATATTGGGACCCTGTGCAAGCACGTGTCTATAATATTTCGTTTCATACCACCATATAACATTAAACATTGTATTGCATTCCCATCAATGGTGTTTTGTTATTAATCCGAAAATCCCAAACTCGGTTATCTTGTTACACATATGAAACAAATGTCGATGGATACGAGAGCATCATTTTTATTTATTTTTCGTTTCTACGTAAGGACTCGGGTAGGAAAACAGAAGTGCAGGAGATTAAATTACGACGTTTTCATCTACATCTTCACATAAAGACAGCATGAAATAGAAAAATCAAGTCTGATAAGGTGAACAGTTTCACGACCCATTCAATGAGCTATTAGATTTTTAAAAAATGGACTATTGTCAACCTAATTAAACAAAACATTTGTTTGACAGACTAAGAAGTTAAATTATTTCACCTACAATAACAGCACCCAAAGAATTGATATTTTACCAAAATGTTTAAAGATACAAATCATCTAAATAATCACAATAGGCAATGATGTCCTGATAAAGTTTTAAAATCAATCAAGGGATGCTATATGAGTATTCATTTTAGAAACCATAAGAGATGAAATGATATGATGTAGAGGACATGTTTTGCGAGCAAGAGTTATCTCAGTTACAAATACAATGACGCATACAAAGTTAAATAGATTCTGAAGATTACAATAATGAACAAAAAATGTATGTACTTGTTGATAGAAAGGGGTATGATGATTTGCTATCAGCTGGGGACCATCAGATCATGTTACCCTATTAACCAAAATAGTGGCAACGAAATATATCGAGAGAAGTCTCAAGCAGCTCGAAATTGTTGGTCAAACGTTTTTGCAAAATATAGACCTAAAATATGGATGTCAAACAATTTATTAATGATAACGAGACTAGAAGGGGAAAAGAGAACAACAATTTCTAAAACATGGCAGTTAACAATCAAGCAGTTAATATTCAAAAGTAACAAGGTCATTTCTAATGTAATTAACGACATCAAGGATGAAATTGAAAGAGACAGCATTCCAGAAAATCAAGTAGTGAAAACCTCTTATAAAAATGCTGCAGTTTAATCATCATAGGTGGCCTACGAGATTTTGAACAAGATAAAAGCAATAAAAATTGAATAGTTGCTGACAAATTACCTGGTAGGGCAGATAACTAAGAAATTTTGGCGATAAAGCTTATGCCATGAACAATTTTAGCCTCACATTTAAAATGTTCGATTGCAAAGAAAATAAGTAAACAAATCAGTTTATTTTGGGAACAGTTAATACCATGTAGGAAACAATACTACATATTTCACAGTGAACTGCACGGATATACAGATTTTGAACACTGTATTATCGCAGACATTCTGCTATAATCTGTGTTAAATAAATGATACAATTAATGTACCAATGGTTGTAAAGTGCTGCAAATGAGACAAATAAATGAAGAGATGTTATAAAGTACAGTTTACAGGAGATGCAGGAAATTATAATTAAAATGATGAAGTGAAACACTTTGACAATTACATCGAAAAAGAATTGTGTGTGCGTGGAGACAATGTATAAAAAGGATCGATGAAAGAGTACAATAGAAGCCAATTAAATTCAGATTTAGCGATTCTGTTTAGCCGGTTTTACAGCAGCAAAGACTTTATCAATGATAAACTGACTTAAGGTTTTACAAGTAACCCATACATTTCCTTATGTTTGTAGCAGAATAAATACAGAATTTACTCTTGTCCAGTAACTAATTCGGTACTTTATCCTTTTCCATGAATCCATATAATAGTATTATACTCTTGTCCCAAACTTCATACAGCACCGTATCCATATTTTGACATCCGTACAAAGTTTATCACTTGTCCCATTACAACATTTTACTTCTATCCCGAAGTGCATACATCATAGTACCTGTATCCCTGACTCGATACAGTAAATTGGTCCTGTCCCATATCATACTTTGCCCTTGGTCCTAACTCTTGTTTAGAAATCCATATTGCACCTTACCCTGTCTTAGCACCCATAAAGGTAGTTTATCTTGTCCCTGAACCAATACAATAATCTGCCTTAGTCCCTGAACCCATGCTATAATTTATCATTGACTTTGGATCCATACAGCGCATTGCCATTGTCCAATAACCAATGCATTACCATTTTATTGATTTAATACCCATACAACACACTGCCTTTGTCACAGAAATCATGCAGTACCATAGCTTTGACTTGGAATCCATACAGCACATTTCATTTGTCACCGAACCCATGTAGTATAATAGCCTTGACTTGGAATCCAAACAGCAAATTGCCCTTGGCCATGAACCCATGCAATACCATAGCCTTGACTTGAAATCCATACATCACATTGATTTTGTCCCTGAACCCATGCAGTATAATAGCCTTGACTTGGAATCCAAACAGCACATTGCCCTTGGCCATGAACCCATGCAATACCATAGCCTTGACTTGAAATCCATACATCACATTGATTTTGTCCCTGAACCCATGCAGTATCTTAGCCTTGACTTGGAATCCATATATCACATTGATTTTGTCCCTGAACCCATGCAGTATCTTAGCCTTGACTTGGAATCCATACATCACATTGATTTTGTCCCTGAACCCATGCAGTATCTTAGCCTTGACTTGGAATCCATACATCACATTGATTTTGTCCCTGAACCCATGCAGTATCTTAGCCTTGACTTGGAATCCATACAGCACATTGCCTCTGGCCATGAATCCATGTAGTACCCTTACCCTTATACAGTAGCTTACACTGATCCTAGAACCAACATAACAACTAACCATTGTCAGGACACATTAACAGTACCTTACACACGTCTTGGAAGCCATTCATTACTCTGACTATCCATCAACTAATGCAATACTTTATCATTGTCCAACAATCTATAAATTGCCTTAGCGTTATCCTAGAACCCCTTTAGAACCTTCCCTTTGTCTTGGAACTCTTAAAGTATCTTACTCTTGTCCCCCCCTCCACACAGATTCTTTCCATTGTCCCCAATCCATATACCATATAACACCTTTCCCCAGTCACTGAATTAATACAATACCCTTGTCAAATTACCCTTATAGTAGTTTGCTCTTATCCCTGAACCTATTCAGTGCCTTACCATTGACCCTAAATACATTCAGTACCTTACCCTCATCCAGTAACCCATTCACAACTTTTAATTTGACAATGAATGCATACATTACTTTGCTGTTATCCCTGTAACCATATAGCTAATTAACTTTGTCCAGGAATAACCCATATAACAACTTAACATTCAACAACTCAATATATACCATCTTAACACTCAACCTATGAAGCACCTTGCTCTTCTATCTGAACTAATACAATTAACCTACTCTTATCCCTGAACCCATAATGTACCTTGCACTTTTCCATCAACTCACACAGTACCTTGCCCTTTCCCTGAACCCATACCTTAATCAACACTTATTCCTGAACCCATACAGTACATTGCCCTATTCAGGTACCCATACCTTACTTTTCACTTGTCTCCAAATTCACATAGTGCCTTGTCTCATCCATCCCTGAGTCCATACAGTACATTGCCCTATTCAGGTACCCATACCTTACTTTTCACTTGTCTCCAAATTCACATAGTGCCTTGTCTCATCCATCCCTGAGTCCATACAGTACATTGCCCTATTCAGGTACCCATACCTTACTTTTCACTTGTCTCCAAATTCACATAGTGCCTTGTCTCATCCATCCCTGAGTCCATACAGTACATTGCCCTATTCAGGTACCCATACCTTACTTTTCACTTGTCTCCAAATTCACATAGTGCCTTGTCTCATCCATCCCTGAGTCCATACAGTACTTTGCCCTATTCAGGTACCCATACCTTACTTTTCACTTGTCTCCAAATTCACATAGTGCCTTGTCTCATCCATCCCTGAGTCCATACAGTACATTGCCCTATTCAGGTACCCATACCTTACTTTTCACTTGTCTCCAAATTCACATAGTGCCTTGTCTCATCCATCCCTGAGTCCAAACAGTACTTTGCCCTATTCAGGTACCCATACCTTACTTTTCACTTGTCTCCAAATTCACATAGTGCCTTGTCTCATCCATCCCTGAGTCCATACAGTACATTGCCCTATTCAGGTACCCATACCTTACTTTTCACTTGTCTCCAAATTCACATAGTGCCTTGTCTCATCCATCCCTGAGTCCATACAGTACATTGCCCTATTCAGGTACCCATACCTTACTTTTCACTTGTCTCCAAATTCACATAGTGCCTTGTCTCATCCATCCCTGAGTCCATACAGTACATTGCCCTATTCAGGTACCCATACCTTACTTTTCACTTGTCTCCAAATTCACATAGTGCCTTGTCTCATCCATCCCTGAGTCCATACAGTACTTTGCCCTATTCAGGTACCCATACCTTACTTTTCACTTGTCTCCAAATTCACATAGTGCCTTGTCTCATCCATCCCTGAGTCCATACAGTACATTGCCCTATTCAGGTACCCATACCTTACTTTTCACTTGTCTCCAAATTCACATAGTGCCTTGTCTCATCCATCCCTGAGTCCATACAGTACTTTGCACTTGCCCCTATAAATGAATCCATACAGTACCAAAATATAGATTAGGAACCCATACAGTATCCTTGTCGCATTACCTTTACAGTACCCAACCTGTGTCCCTTAACCCATTTTAATCCATAATGTTGGTCAAGTCAGCTAATCCACGGTAGAATAGTAATAAACGTTTGGTACACTGAAACAGGTTTCGTGTATTTACAAACCACCGACACATTTGTGAAAAATATACTCTTAAAAGTTGACAGTGATGAATCGGTGAAAAGGTACAGCTCAGGGCATGTCAAAAAAATTCGGCAGAATTAACTTAACGGGACAGAGGATGATAACCACTAGCTAGCGGTGGCAGTGGCAGTGGCAGTGGCATAGCTAGGGTACTTAGCACCAGGGAGACAAAACAAATTTGGCGACCCCTTCAAATGCATCTTATATAACAAATAGCTGTATTTTTTTATTTTTGCGCCCTGGCACATGACGCCCGGATACAACTCCCCCCCCTTGCCCTCCGCAAGCTAAGTTGTGTAATGTTTTACTGTCAATGTATGGGCATGCATGTATCGGTAATACATAGACATGAATGTAACAAGTAAGATTCCAGGCTTGTCCAATTGAGTGGAAAATTATCATGTTTATTTTTAGATTCTCAATTCCTCTCTGAATGTAAGATATTTATTCCTGAAAACAATGCTCAAACTGAAAAAAACAACACTGACTTGATACAATATAATTCGATCTGCAACATTATTAAAATTCCATCACCAAATCAATATATAATTCGTTAGCTCCTTAGATGACTTACTGTACTACTAAAGGAAATTAACCCGCTGAGCTTGACCTGTCATCATGAGGACAAAAGGTTTAGCTTCGATTCTGATTTAGAACCTGTTCTTTGTTATTCACCTTGTTATTGATTACCTAAGACAGCACAAAACGACCTCACAAATGTAGTTACTAGTCATATTACTACTTTTTAGGACATATATAATCGTTCACAAGTCATAGATCATATAATACATAAGCTACAATGTTGTCACTTTTTCTCGAAATCGAAGTATATGAAGCACACATGCTCTCCCAGCGATGCTTGGACGCAGTTCTCAATATAACTGCAGCAGCAAATACTATAGACTTAAACATAATGTAACAGACCTCATGTTATCAATTTATTAAGGTCCCTAGTAGAGTGGAGTCGTGAGTTTCAGATTAAATTAGTCAAATCATGAAAAGTATGTAAATTTACGATATTTAGTAATGTGTAGCGCTTGAGACCGAAATTTAATTATTTAAGCTTTTAGGCATTGGACGTTTGAGATTCTTACTGGAATTTAACAGGGCGTTTGGGACTATCGAGACTCAAACGGACAATGAACATGTGTTTCTTTGTGGGTGCGTGCGTGTGTGTGTGTGTGTGTGTGTGTGTGTGTGTGTGTGTGTGATTGTGTGTTCATGTAAAGCAAAACAAAACAATTGTGCCCTCGCAAAAATAATTTTAGACAAAATTGAATGCTTTGAGATAGATATGGTCGACATAAATATTTTTGACTATACGTCATACAAATATGAAGCAAATTACATTTCCGCTTTCAACAAAAGCAATAGTAGATATATTGAATCAATAGTGTATATTGTTACATGTTGGTGACATATCTGGTTTTCTAAGCTTATTGTTATGTTGTACTGCCTAGCATTAGTTGAAACTTGCAGGTACCATCTCTTTTTAGTACAGCCGTACTTTTTGCTTCCCTGGAAGAACAAGAATCAGGATATTTGGTTAGTTCAACTTAACCGTGCGCTATGTGATTAGTGATATCCCTCACTTCAGCAACACACCGATGTTCGCCTAGTGCAAGATTGGAAAACTTGTGTTACGACTGTATACACTTAAACTAAGTAGCAGAAAAGAGCAGAAACCATCAAGATTTTGCAAAATTCAACAAATAGTCCTGAAAGCTGTATCTCAAGTCCAAGTATATTGAGTTCCAATTGTATTACATTGGCGTTCCAAATAAATCCCAATACTGAATGTCTTAATGTACGTTAACTGTCTTTTGATGTATGACAAAATATAACCAGAAGAGTATTGTCTGAATTCTTTATAATTCCAAAATTAATGGTGTAGTCCAATATATTTATTGAGAACTTGTATTTCCAATGAATAATATTTGAATAAATAAATCCACTCAAATTAAAACCTGAACATAACAATAATACTGAATCTGCTTCAGATGCTGATGTTTCAAGTAAACGAACATACATACATACATACATACATACATACATACATACATACATACATACATACATACATACATACATACATACATACATACATACATACATGCATGCATGCATGCATGCATGCATGCATGCATGCATGCATGCATGCATATATATATATATATATATATATATATATATATATATATATATATATATATATATATATATATATATATATATATATAAAAAACTCTATATTAGAGCCAGGATGTGGTCATCTTGCTGAAACATTCTAAGTTATCAACAAGTATAGGATTTTCCAAGTGAAATTTTTTTGTTTTACATTCAGATAGGATACATGTGTCCATCCATCGATAATGATCTGAATATGTAATCTACATTCATAGAAAAATATTAGTTATGTATTAGTGTTGTTTACAATACAAATGTCACTGGTCAGGTACATCAATAATTTTATTTTGGATAATGTAACGATGTGCCTAATATATAATCATAGAGAAAGCCAACAAGAAATACAAACAAAACATGTACATAACACTCCTTGTAATGGAAAGCAGAAGAGAAGGAGTATGGTGATCAAAGAATATATCTTCATAGGTAATATGGACTCTTTCTTATAAAATTAACTCCACACTGAGAGGCACTAGGATGCCACGTGGTCTAAAATGGTAGACTTTACCGATGTCTGCCATCTCACCCCTGTCCACATGGGTTCGAGTCTCTTTCTCGGCCAATGTAGATATGCGAGAAAGCTTGCCATTAGTTTCCCGTAGGTCAGTGGATTTTACATGAGTTTTCTCGGGTCCTTCCTACATCAACTATACTGCCAGACTTGAATACTGCATCAACCGCTTTAAATGGCGTGAAACCCAAAACAAAAACACCCGCTACATTTATGCGGGGAGTGAACTCAAGATTGGACATAAACTTCCAGGAAGATGTGCAGCAGACGACAATGATTTTAAATCTTAAAAGGGCGGATGTTGTGCCATCAAACATAAGTTTTGCATTCATTTTCCTTGCATTTCATTACTTCTGCAATAATGATTGTTTATAAGTAATATTTAACATCATTGGAAAGGTAATCTCTATCGATATTCTCTTTTTACATTATTTTACAATTGCAAATAGTGATTAAAAGAAATCATTATTACCATTATAAATAGAATGGTTACGCTGATTGGGACAGCGAAAAAATATGTGTTTCTTATCATTTAACACAATCTTTAAGAATGTTGATTTGGTTTGGCCGTGTGATGAGTTATCAAAAAAAGTTCATGAATTCGTTAAGTAATTTCTCATTTTCTTATGCGTGAGAATAGAATGATAGTGTAACTGTTTTCCATCATAATTCTGAAGAGTTCAACTGTGCAAGCTCACATATTTGATTGATAACTTCTTTGGGAAGTCATGAATGTTCATTTTATTGTAATTTACTAGACAATTAATGGCAGATGAGACGCCTCAACATATAGTGATCTTGACTTTTATTTAGTAGTTGTGAATCGAAGAAAGGCATTTTGCGCTTTGTGACACCATCAACATATTACACTGAGCCCCATTCAACTGTAACGTAACGCAGTTTTATGGGGGATGTCTGCGAATGTACCAATTGCTAATTACACATTTTGAAATGCACTGATAAATACGGCCATAAATCATTACGTTTAGACATCATTCAGATTCTAAGTGGTGGTTAAGACGCCAGAGAGAACACGATCCTGCCCGCTCTTCTCCTGCGATATATGGCCTTAGCATGGCACTCTACGAAACTGAAGTTCATTAAAATTCAATGTGCGTTGTTTATCACATGAAACGTAATCATCAGAATATTTTTGATCTCATTTGATGTTGACTTGAAATTTGTACTTTATGTTGTACTTTATATGAAAGTTTTTTCTTTAAAGATAAATGTTTAAAGTATGGATCAACACAACGGATGAACCATCGCCTTTTCGTCTAAGTTTGCTTGAAGGCTGCAGTTTGTTTATATTTCAGATTATCTAATTCCTTTTAAAGTAGTCATTCCAGACCTTTTCCTACAGTTTCGATTAAATTGCATCATTATCTTATCTACATTTACTTGAACTTGAAGGACCCGTGCTTATAATAAAGATTAATAATGGATGTCTCGCCCTGCTGTTATGTATAAGTTTACTTGAAGTATAACTTCTTAAGGTCTAGATTAATACGAAATGACACATCGCAATCGCTAGTGTAACTTTACTTGAATGACGTAGTTCAGAGTTTATTGTAGAGAGACATTTCAAAACATTAGTTTCATCTTGGCATCATGCCTGTGATCTGTATTCCTTCAAACCAACCTGCATATTAATTTAAAATTTAAGACCTACTCATTGGTTGTGTGTGTGTGTGTGTGATTTGGAATTGCAACGTATCTTTACAAATTTAGTCACATCGCTACAATGTCTGCAGTGTGGCAGTTTATAATGATGTCTATCACTGGGACATCATGCCGCATTCATGTAACATGATGTCCTACCGAGTCACATTATCCAGACACCAGGAACACCAGTCCTTAAGGTCTAGATTAATACGAAATGACACATCGCAATCGCTAGTGTAACTTTACTTGAATGACGTAGTTCAGAGTTTATTGTAGAGAGACATTTCAAAACATTAGTTTCATCTTGGCATCATGCCTGTGATCTGTATTCCTTCAAACCAACCTGCATATTAATTTAAAATTTAAGACCTACTCATTGGTTGTGTGTGTGTGTGTGTGTGATTTGGAATTGCAACGTATCTTTACAAATTTAGTCACATCGCTACAATGTCTGCAGTGTGGCAGTTTATAATGATGTCTATCACTGGGACATCATGCCGCATTCATGTAACATGATGTCCTACCGAGTCACATTATCCAGACACCAGGAACACCAGTCCTAAAACTAACGTCTTAATGATGGGCACCAAGTTTCATTATTTACTTAGCTTGACTAAACAATTTTGAATCAAAATAATTCTAACATGAGAATAAAGTCAGAAAAGTTGTGTCACAGCAAATGACCTTATAGATCATTAAAATGCATTAGATCAAGATTGGGTATTTATATATGTTAAGTTTTTATTAATAGTACAATTTATATAAATGGGCAACATTCTCATCGTATTCATTTAGTAATTGTAAACATTTAATGGCATGCATCATCATAGCTTTGAAACTAATGCAACTCGGATGTTTGTGGCAACCAAAAAGAAAACTTAGGATGCGTCCTTCCGTTCTTCAGCTCTTTATTGAGAATAAGACCGAAATCAGACCCAAACATTATACTTCTATCATCTTGGGCGTTGCGAAGTAAGCCTAAGCCTGCTTTTTTCCTTGTGTCATAAAGTAGAGGGACTTGCAAACCTAAGTTATAAATTTGAAATGACTGTGTTTTGAAGGCCAATGCATAATGAGAAAGAAAAATCTTATGCGGACGCCAAAGAGATAAATAAGCTATAGAATGTTTTAGAGAGATTCAATTTAAATTTGGCGTAGTTATATTACCTTAGTCATGCATTCTCGTCATTACTCTAGTCTAATGGCCGTTTATTCAGTTTGCTGGGCCGTATAAAAGCAACAAAAACGACATTTTTCACACAAGCACACTTTGTTCAAAAGTCAGTCACTTGTGTTAGCGTAATGCCGTTAATATCTCATTATAGGTGTTACAGTATGCTTATTTCACGCCGATGAAGGGCTTTACAAATTCAATTTGTTTCAATGCAAGACTTTTTAATAGAGCACATAAACTGTTCTAGATCTACAGTTTCATTCTACTGCTATTAAACTGGTCAGTTTTGTCTTCATGCCTACGGCTATCTACCTCAAATTTACATTGTTCATCGATAATGTACAGTCCTCAGGAAAGCCAGACTAACACATCTGAAACTAAAATATTTATGAAGGTCGTAAAAGAAAATTTATCACTTAAAATATACACTAGTGTCGTTTCGGTATATAGCAGCATTTAAACAAATTGCCTCAATTAGTGGTATACCATGATATGGTTAAGTTAACAATCTTTAAACCATATATCGAATATAAATGGTTTTAAATGTGTGGAACATGCCATTATATAATATTACGATATGTTACTACAACAGGCTTGTCGCTTTGCTTTCGATATCTCCAACTGTTCTAAATAAACTTATACCAATAACATTCGTGTCCACTTTGGTAGTAAGAATAATCTTAATTTTTTTGTCACTGAAGTTTGATTTCTAATGAATGTCTTCGCCATCTGAAATTCACGCCTTAATAGCATGCTGCTGTAAGTTGTAAGCATCATATATATTATCATTCATCCATGTCTATGTATAATTAGAATCAAATTCATGTCAAAATAAGACAAAGATATATAAAGATTGTGAAAAATAAAATGAGGATGACAGAAAATCGTATACAAGGAATAAATGCAGAGAGCAGAATAAAATCATATGCCAGAAAAGGGTGAATGATTTTATAATTTCTTTCTTTCTTTCTTTCTTTCTTTCTTTCTTTCTTTCTTTCTTTCTTTCTTTCTTTCTTTCTTTAATTGATTAGTTAGTTATTACTGTTACACGCATGTATTCGGACACTGTATCGCAGAGCAGACTTGGCAGATTATTTTCGAACGAAATTATTTAATGTAGACAATATCCTTCGTCTTCGTCTTTTTCTCCCAATAAAGACTGGTTTCATAAATATGGAATATGTTTCCTGAATTATTGTCACTTTGTTACTTTATTAATGTTCGGTCGAAAGCTCAAATTGATATAGGATGAAAAATGTAATGTGGCATTTGTTGGTAACTATTGTGTACGCATGTAGATGTGTTAAAGAATATTAATAATTTAGACAATGATACTGTAGTTGTTTCACAATGACCACTTTTTTCAATGTAAAAATTAGTAATTTAATAATTGTCAAAAGTTATGAAAATCTACACTTTGTCTAATGTATGATCCTCGCAAATTAGATATATTAAATATATTATTATGAATTATTAATAACAAGACGTTTTTGTAAGATATGCTTATGCGACATATCTTTTGCCAACAGTTTTACATGTTACAGACGAATAGAATGATAATTATTTTGTATTAGTTTATGTGATACAATAAATGGATTAGTTCAGAAGCTACCAGTTGGATCGGTTTAAAATTTATTCTTTGTATTTAACTTTCCACTGCTTCGAAAGTACAAAGAGTTGCTTCGACTATATTAAGGAACACGTCTAAAGGGATAAGTTCAACTTCTATCATTGGAATTGAAAATAATGTTGAAATTTGGAGATATCTGCTGAGTCGGATAGTCGGAAGTGCAACATTGTTACTGGGTTGAGGGTTGAATTATAAATTGAGAGTAAGACTTTACACTAGTGCTAAGTGACTTGAGTGACGACTGGCTAACGTTTAAAGTGCACAATGCTTAACTGAGGGATATTACTTCTATAACCAGAGCATGAAATACATAAAAAACTTCTAGAATTCATTGAGGTTAAATCCAAGTGTGTAATTGAAGAGACTGGAGTAGCATCGCGGCTATGATTCAAGAAACCTTTCTATCCATCTGTTATAAGTATAACATGTAATGATCTTGACACAGGATAGTAGAGATCTGTTTTTAATCAAATGTGCAAATAAACAGATAAGAACGAAAACTAACAAGCTTTGTTACATTCAACAAATGCAATAATTTATTTCCTTAGAATGTAAAGTGAACATTTAAAAATGACTTACTATATTGCGAATTAAATTCCAAATAATCCTAGAATTTCTAATATCAGTCTAAATGATTAAAGTTCTGAATAAACTTTAGTGGCATACACAAATAACTACACAGCTGGAGGTGTCATTTGTTTGTGGTGGTCTGTATAATATTGATGTGACAACAATCTGTATCATTATAATTCCAAGCTTTTATTTCCAAAAACGTTAGTTTTGAGCAATGGTATTTCCAGAGAATAGAATCACCTGAATTAAATAATTAGAATAAATAAGTTTCAGCCTAGATGAAATGATGACACAATAATTACTTATTCTGATTAGATCTTAGAATAAATAAATTATAGGTAAACAAGATTATTTAGTCTTCTAAATGACATCAGGTCACAATAATCACTTTCTAAAAACATACTGTTACACAATGAACAATTTCATTTTGGAAGACTCCAAATCTTTACAATAAAAATCTTGCTTATTATACGATTATAGTATAAAATGTAGCTAACAACAGGTAGACCAGGCATTTCAAAAGGAATTTCTATTGTTTTATGCTCAGATTGTGATTGTCATGTCGTTAAAAAAACAAAGTAAATGATTCAGATCAGGTGGAAAATGAACTTTTTTTGGACAAAGTCAAGTTCATATTTCATTTGTCCATAGCATAGTATGAATTAAAAGACTAACAACGCAAATTAGTCATAACTAGCACATTGTTTTCACATTTCTTATGAATTAATATAAGACCATCAGATATGCACATTAATTACATAAGCTTATGTCATTTGCTAGAGACCAAAAAAGATCTGCATTTCAGAAAACTTTAAATAAAATTCAAAAGTTAAAATGTTAAATAGCACATAAATTGATTAGATTATAAAATGATTGTGTAGAAATAGACCTACTAAAATGGTAAAAAGCACGCAATGAATGTCGTACATTACACCGATCATCTTAAAGTGACAGTACTAGACCAACAGGGACATATTGTACATATAGAATGTTAATATTTAATGACATTCAGTTAGTTTTCTCTTCAAAGGTTTGAACAAAGTAATAATTAAATGTTTACATAAATGTTTATTCTTTTAAATGTTGAAACTGTTAAAGTTACTTAATATATTGATACATATCAAGCAGTTTTAAAAGACTTTAACTTCCTTAAATTTTATTTTGTTTCATTTTCGAATTTCGAATATATTTTTAGCGATTGCAGTTTTTGCAAAGGCTATAAAGCTTCAAAGCAGCTGAGAAAATAAAAACATTATTTTTATCTGATATGAAATCAGTAAATATTTTATGTCTCAAGGTTGTAATGACTTTACAGGTACTAATTAAAGAGATAAAGATTTCAATTTCTCACTCATGCAATAGAGTAATCTACCAGATTTTCAAACTTCACGTTAGAAGACTGGCTACAAAACTCCAAACTTTCTCAATGGCAACCGCAAAGCCGGCACGACAACATAAATGTGCAATATTAAATCAAACTGGCTTCTTTAATCTTTGTCAAGTACCCCAATCCGTTCAAGTTGAATCAGGCATAATAATGCAGCTGCAAACAAAACTCCTGCACTTACGAATTAAAATGGTTCATTTTTTTTCCCACACGCTTTAGCACATTCCAATAAAGCGTATCATTTCACAAGTAATAGCAATACTTGCCAGAAAATAAATATATATTTCGAAGAATGTGAGGAATTAGGAAGTTTCTCAGCCGCCACACACTTCATTAGAACTGTACCCTATATTGTACTGATTATTATCACACCTTTGCCAGCCATAAATATTTTACCTGATTAGAAATGACAGACATTGAAAGTTAACCGCATAAAGGATAGTAATTACTTATTGTTATTTTCACATAGCATCCATCGAGTAAGTGTAATAATGCTGTAATAATATCAAATATTTTGTTTTCATTTTATTAACAGAAAAGAGCGAAATGCAACAAGTTTGACAAAATTCAGCAAGTTATTTCTCTAAAACACAAAGCGAAAGGGTAAAACAAATAATGTACGATACTGCGATAGAATTAAATTCTAAATAACCGCAAAATACAGGGCCTAATGATTAAAGCTCAGTATACATTTTATTGACATTCCAAAATAAATCCATGGCTGGAATGTGTTAATATAACCTTGATGGTACGGATGGCAATGACGTGTCAGCAGTATTTTGTTGAGTCACAATAACAAGAATATAGAATATATACTTGTTTGAATTTCACTATATCTCCGAGTTTCTATTTCCAATAGTATTATTTTGGATAAGCACTTTGTGTTTCAGTGAAAAATTTGAATACAGAAATCCCAACCAAAATAAAGTATTAGACACAATATTAATACTTTTTTCTACTTCAGATTTTATAGCAGGAATAAATATTTTACAGTAAAGACGAATTTGCACTCTTTTGCCTGATTTATGTCCCAATTGGCATTCTTTAAAACAAACTATAAAAACCAACAAACTATTACTTAATGATACAATGCATTGTAGAAGATTCTAAACCTTTACAAAATGAAATTTTAGTTATAATTGGAAGGTCTGCTACTAAGATTGTAATAAATAACAAGAGAGGCACAATGTTCTGACTCAGAAGAAGATAATAATCCTAATATTTATAATTTAATCTGAAAACGGAATAAAATAATGCTGTTTCCGAAACTGTCACTGACTTTTAACAAGATCTTTACAAAAGCACAATTACCCATGGGGTGTCATAAAATTAAAAGAAAAACTATTTTAATCATTGCAAATATAATATACATACAACTGTCTCCGGAGTAGAATTTGTGTATATAATGTCTTCAGTTCACCTCATTGCCCTCATTAACCAATTCGTATTAATGCGCGGTATTTGCAAAACAATTGTTAGATGCTCCATAAACCCATTGTGCAATACTTGCAACACATAATAAGTTTTTTCTTGATTTTAATTCTTTTAGAAGACAGGCATGTATAGATAGATTCTGCTTAGATGATTGCTCAGATTAGCATAAAAGGCAACAAGAGAGGCAATCATAGTTGTGAATTAATTCTGCGTTAAATCTGAGAGATACATCGCTAAGATTTATGATTATTTTAATTTAATTGAAAAAAATTGGATGATAAAAAATAAAGACAAAGCATTCCTATCGCAGAGGTATATTATTTGTCTCCCCATGAGGTTCTGCCTTGTGGAGAAACAATTAATGTAACCCTTTTTACTGGGTTTTCCTTGCTTCGGTGCAAAGCCCAGCATATATTCTAGTTGTCATGATCAGAAGTAATTTCTTATAATAATAAAGATTTCCGTCTTTTCGTTAATTATTGTTTCTTTTTGTGATTGTTGCTTTTCCTAATAACGATCATAGATCATAAATTTTTATGCTCCACTCCCATTTTCCCGCCAATAACACAACCTCGGAACAATTAACATTATTTTTTATCGGTATTATTGCTTTCCATTAAAATCGTGGTATAAATTAGTTTTATATCTAAATACCGATAAATACATCACTACGATACTCAATCTAAAGCAAAATGTAATTTCAAATAAATAACACAGGATCAATATCTCTGTGTAATGATCACGACAGCCGTTTATTATATGAAATTATTAGATGTTAATTGACAGCAGATATTGTATAACAATAGATCTGACTGCTCCAGTGTCCGAAATGGTCAGAATGTCTGCCTCGGAGCCAGGAAGTCGCGGGTCCAAATCCCGGCCGAATCATACCAGACACTTATAAAATAAGTAATATCAGCTGTCTCACTTGGCGCTCAGCATTAACAAGGTATTGTTAACGTTAAGACCGGTCGGCCTGGTGTCACGATAATGTGACTGGGATATGATACTATATGTCCGTGTCATGAAGAACCATTGCTCTAAACTGCAAGACTACAGACATCGTAGCGATGTGACTGACCTATTGTTAAAACTATTTGAAAAATACAAATCAAATACAGTGAATTGCAAAATCGTCAACCCAATAATCCACCAATCATTATACAAGAACGTGAGAGAAAGATTTTCATGCCATATAATGTGTTAATGCAAAATTAAGTTGATGTGCAAGAGCAGTCGGATTTATTGACGATCAAGAAGGGTAATAACGGATATAAACAGATTTTATTTACGAGAAGGTTCATAAAGGAGATAAACATATTTTAACTCAGATACATATTTCTTCATACTATGCATGGAGGGAAAGTGATGTAGAGAAAGGAAATGGTATTATCAATGCGTTTAGAAGAATCTTCAAAGCGCGAAAGGCAGAAACGAAACAAATTTTATCAAAGTCAAGAATGTTACAAAATCATGTTTGTGAAATTGTTGTAAAAGTATTACGTTGTACATATTTGACGTACTACGACATGACAAAGGTGTGAAAATGTTATTTAGAATATTGTGTACCAAAATGTGCAAATACTTTACAAAAAGGAACGAGAATAGAGGACTTGGTGTAACGCCTAGCTCCTTACGATAAATAATTTTTGATTTTAGAATACATAACACCTACTATAACTGGAACATTAAATTGTAGTATAGGTCAGATAAATGTGATCACGAGGAAGACTGTAAAGTCATTTGGGGCGACACACTTGTCTGCATATGGATAGATTCAAAGAAGGCAAAACTGTGTTAGGTAGTTTATGCTACATAAAACATTGATACTCTGCAGGAAACAAGACTACCTTTGTAATGCTAATTAAACTAGTTCTTACAGACCAAAATGAAAAAGGCAATAAATATGCTTGTGGAAAGAATGGTCCCTTATAATTCACTTAAAATTAGGGAGTCATGAAAAATGATTATGTTTTAAAAATAGAGGGAAGATATAAAACTGGTCGCTCCAAGAGTTAATCAAAAGTCTTACTAGAGGATACTAATTTTTAGCCTTATTTATGAAACTATTCGGTTGGAACAATACGTGGATGTTTGCAAGTATTGCAACATATATTAGTCACGAAATTATTTTGAAAACTACTGATGACTGCATACTTTTTGAAGCGGAAAGCCGATTATGAAGGTGATGAGGAAGAAGAAATGGGTTTATTTTCTTATCAATTTATTTCTTTAGCAATTCAGGTCCACTCTATTTTAAAATCCCAACTATCCGATCATCCGTTTTCTTCTAAAACACTCTTTTCAAAATAAGAAAGCAAACATATTGTTTCTGAATTTCTTTTTTATAGACTTACAGTTTCATATCGTTACCCTGGCACATATTGCGTAATATCTACCACTAATTCCTGGTATGAGATTATGTGCTTTATTCATTGCATCATCAAGTTTTGTACCATTGTGTACCATTAACAGTCTGAGTGCTTCGGAAAAAATCGATAGGTACGTATAACAATTTGCATAACTTAACTTTATCATATAACACACCTGTGTACTCTCTATGGCCATTTTTACGGTCTTCTGTTCTTGGCATCTATTTAGTGTAGAAATTCCTCCAACATTAAATTTTTTGTTATTTAACTTAAAATAATTCTTTATTTTGAATAGTTTTCTTGCTGTGCCAAAAAATATACACGGAAAACACCGTGTCCAAGTAACTGAATGTTAGTGTTTTACCATCATATCAGACTTTTAATAATTGAGGAAATAACGGATTTTGGAAAAAAAATGTTTCATATTGTAGGCAGATATTAATAGGTTTTTATCCCTGTTAACACCCTTCCGACACGTTTGCAAATGTAACGATAATGATGCAATTCTGAACTGAAATAAGAAAACAAAAATACCGGCTATTGATAATAGCGTTCACAAATTATAATAACTATTATCTTGCTCTGTTTGTTTTATTCGTACTTACGCTGGCAGTTGCAAGTATTTGAATGTCCTAACAATATTATTGCCATTAAACTTGAAATAATTGTCACTACTATAAGAAATATATTATGTACACCAAATGACAAGATAACCGACCTAGACACAATAAAAACATCAGGTCCTAACTAGATAATTTGATAGTACTGACAGTAAGGGTAATAGTATTACGCATTTGATATTTAAGTCCCGTGGCGCTGCTTTTTCTCGTGAGTTGTGTCTATACTATACGTCGAATCCCAGTTATTTTTTTAGAGATGCTTAAAACTAAAACCTTATGAACGTCACTAACACCCATTAGAAATTCTTGAAGTAAAATAAACATTATCCACGATGGATATCATATGAAAACAAAAATAATAAGAGCCAGGCCCAAGAGTAAAGTATCTGTGCACATCATTTATGGTCATCTTACTCCGATCGACCTACAAAGAGATACATCTCAGTCACTGTTAGACGAGGTAAGAAAACAATAAAACATAATACAAAGCAACAGAACCAATTACACATAATTGTTATAATGCATCATCAAAATGTGTCTTTGCCTTATTCCGTGACAGAGACACATTTGTGCCAAACAGAGACTAATAATGAACAGAGCCCAACATTGTGTTATACATGATATCGGTAATCATGGAAAATCGCCAATACAAACGAAAACGAAAAATTAAACAGTTTAAGGAACGCATGATACATTTAGCTAACGCATGTGCCACAATGGGTTTTGCGATAAGCAAATTATCACACAGTAAATAAAATACCGATAATAAACAATTCAGTTAGTTCATTAATCACGTCAGTTATAATAAGGTCCAAAGCAAACTGTCACTGCCCTGCAAATATTAGGCATGCAGATCTAGATATTGAATATGGAGCGGATATGGAGCAGTTCCTGGATTACTGATATGGAGCAGTTCCTGGATTACTGATATGGAGCAGTTCCTGGATTACTGATATGGAAACTTGTTATCTATGTAATTGCATGCATGGCCTGAACAAAATAACATGTTATGACTAAAAGTCGCGTTGCTAATTCATGACATCTTTTCTCAGAAGGAACGATGTTTATTAGCTCACATTAAAGAATTTTGTATTGCATTATGGTAACTATGTATTTGTTCTCTTCTGTTGCAAAGAAGTGTTGAGGAGGGCTGGTTTTAAAGCTGTGTCCTATATCTGATTTAGTGAAAATTATATCTGTTTGAAAACTATTTACTGAATGAAGTGTTAGGAAATTTACTAATACTAATTATGCACTTTATACAATTGTGTTTAATACAATATTGATTAAAACGTTTCAACAAACATACGCTGATGTTCATATTACATGTTTGTATACTACAGTTGATACACTGTTAGTATTTAATCCTTCCAACTTTTATTATCCTCACTCGCTGCGTAAGACAAGGAAGGAATATTTGATTATGATCTAATTCTGGTTAGTCACATAGAGGTCACTGTGGTTGGACCAACTAGTCTATTGACAAAGTTTTTGTGTTTTTTATATAGGTATTGGATATTCTTACATTTTTAAAATAACATAGGCATGCTCAAAACGATTATGTTCTCCAGTAAAGCAAAATGTAAAATATCTTGCTGAAACATTTAATATCCAATTAGCAACCTGGATTGTTGCTTACAGTGGTGAAACAAAAACATCTGTTTTGAAGTAACGAGTTTAACTTTGCCCATCTCCCCGATCTTCTACATCTTCCTTTAGCGAAATGTATCAAGGCCAAATATGGACCAACAGGGACTTACAATGCAAAGCACACATAACAAAACCTAATTTCGATGAGATTTGTAACAGACAATCAAAGTTAATATGCAGTATTTAAACCTAATTCTTTTTCAATCAGTATGAACTCTTTGATGATTATCACAACATCCATAAATTACATTAACATTAATTCTATAATTTTTAAGTTTACAGCAACATTAGCTTTATTGCATTTACTAACGTGAAATTAGTTTACCATTCACCCATATTTATATGACAAATTATTCTTTATCTTTTTTATTTTCTGAACAAACTTATTTAATTGATCAAAGTCCGATATTTACTATACTACACGTTACACAAGACTCCAAGCATCAAAACATTTTGTAGATGCTTATTTTAGTGGCATTTTTGCATAATATTCAGTTGATGTGGATCATAATGAAAAAAATCAGAACAGTGTAAAGGTCAGATTTATAAATGATAACCAACATACTAGTTGGAATTTTCAATGAAGCAGGCCTTTTTGGTTGTCTGCTTCACCCAATGGAGTTCATGCCGACTAATGGTTAGCATGTACCGCGCAAATATAAGAAGCTTTGATGTAAGAGTGTTTTCCATAATATAATCGTAGGATCTTAATTTTACTAAGAATCGTGAAAGGCAGTTTTACAGATTATTTTTAAAATAAATAAGGACAGGTGGCTCGTAAACTATGATTTCAATATAAAGCATCAAGTCAAGTCAGTCCATAAGTTATTAGGGTACTCATAAAATGACATTCCATTTCTAATGCAGATATATTATGTAACGAATGCATTAGTGTGTATTGTTAAGAATACATAACTCATATAATTTATGATATTCACTTAACTCTAATAATTAGCAAGGTTAACGTCTTTAAAATAGTCTTGTTTGAATAAATCCATTCAACATTTTACAATTAGTCAGTAACTTTGATAAAGAAATGTGCCATATCCTAACAAATTTTGGATGTTACAGCCTATTAAATCTACTCTAAGGACATTACCTTAAATTTTCAAGTCGCAGTTACAGCCTATTTTTAAGACGTATTATTCGCATTTAGTTATTGCCTGTAACGAAAGAGCTACAAAATTTCCATCATAAACCAAGAGCATAATTGCAATTTTATCGAAACACAATTTTAATCATTTAAACTTTATATTGGATATAATATTGCAGCATTATTTCAATTTGATACTTATTGCAATATTGTATCATCATTTAAATTTGATATTAAGATCTTACATTCATAATTACATCACAGCGATAAACACCAAGCAAAACAAATATCAAATAATTATTTTTATCCCGTGATTTTATCCTTGACTTAGTCAGTGACTGTGTCAAGGGAATCAGAAATGAATTATTATATACAACACCGTTAGCTTCGTTGTCGTTGATGACGCAGTCACTACTGACGCAGTCAATAAGTCACGCTCAACTTCATTATTTTTAGCCAGTAACTCTTTCACGTCTTTGTTTATCAACTTCCAGCTGTTTTACACGCGTAATAAATAGCTTCGTTTCCTATTCATGAGATAATTCTGACCTAACCCGCTTGATGATTCATGATAACGGTACAAATAATTCCACTTGCGTATATTTGGGTGCTTCCAGCGATCGCAACATTAATCTAAAATCGGATGGCAAAGGATACCTATTTTCTGACTTCCAAAATTGTAGTCATTCAAAAATTATTTTTTTCTCGATCAAGTTGTTCAGATATTTTTACGCTGTTGTTTTTTAATTTCTTAATAGCAGTAATAATGGATGTGATGTTTTCGTGATTCATTATATAATAAATTCTTATTCCTGCAATTTTGATGACCACTTGAAAACACTCCAAGAGGAATCTATGTGAGAGATATCTTTTATTTCGAGCAGTAAATCTAAAATAATCAGTATTACTAACATGAATGACTGGATTTTGTCGTTGACAGTTTCTGATAACACCATCAACAGTTGTTTCATAATTTTAAATTAGGGATGTTTCACAAATTCCTTTTCCTCCATTGTATATATAATATTAATTGTCTAAATGATTATCTGGAAATCTGGCCAAATAGTCTTCAGCGGTTTTTAACGGATATCCCACAACCGTGTTTCTCATTTGATTCCAACACCGCATCGTAAACACGATTTTGGTCTTAGACTACCTCTACAATAGCTTTGCATATGCTGACCACAAAATTCATTCATACATTATGCATTACAAGGAGATGAATAACCAATCATTAGCTATTGGCATTTATTGTTTGTTTGAATCATTATATACATAAGTAAAGTTTGAATTAAACATATTTTGCCTTAAATATAGTATGGACGAATTTGAGAGATTATCCACAATTGAATCTTTTACCGCAAGATTTGATCTTGACAAATTACCAAAATCTAAATTTGATTTTTTGATGCAAGTATGATCCGTGAAGCTTTGTTTTGAACTTTTTGAATATTTTGGAGTAGATATTGAGATGAACCAGATAGAACTGAGTTACAATAGTCCAGTCTTGAAAGTACTAAGGAAAACAGAAGTGCTTTTATGGTATCAACTGAAAGATATTTGCGAATGGAGCTGATGCGTCTCAGCTCAAGATATGCAGCATATGTTCATGACATGTTGATGCAATGAGAGAGTTCCGTCAAGAGTAACACCGGGGTTTCGTACTGATTGTGTAAAAATAATGTTGGGGTTGCTGATATTTGTTGTCTGCGGTAAAAGATGTGAATGAGAAAGTCTTTGTGTTGTAATCAGAATGGCTTCAGTTTTATCATCATTCATCTGCAGCTTGTTACATGTCATCCTTGATTTTACACCGGAAAGGCACCTCTCTACGCCTTAGATGGTAGCTTCAGCTTCAGCTGGATGGCTAGATTTGTATATTTGGGTGTAATCAGCATACAGTTTGTGACACTCCGGATGATGATCTATGACACTTGAGAGTGGATAAGTGTATAGGATGTAGAGAACATGTCCAAACATAGGCCCCTGTGGAACACCATAGCATAGATCAACTGGGCTGGATTGTATACCATTCGTGGACACAATTTGTTGACCAACTAGGACTTGAACCATAGTAAAGCCGTATCATGAATGCTAAATATATACTGGAGATGGTGAAATAATATAGCATGGTCTATAGTGTCAAATACTGCAGAGAAGTAAAGGATAGTGAAGAATTTATCCTCCGGCATCCAAAGCAGATAGAAGGCCATTGGCTACTTTCAGAAGTTTCTATACTGTGGCAAGGGCGATATGCAGACTATATTGGTAGAATGACTGACTTCAGGTGAGATACAAGTTGGGATAGAACAACTTTTTAAAGAGTTTTGACATGAATTGGAGATTAGAAACAGGGCGGTAATTTCTTCAGCAGAGGCTTTACAATCCAAGTTTGTAAAATGATGTGCATTCTCCAGATGTGTGTGTGTGTGTGTGAGAGAGAGAGAGAGAGAGAGAGAGAGAGAGAGAGAGAGAGAGAGAGAGAGAGAGAGAGAGAGAGAGAGAGAGAGAGAGATTTATAACGTCAGTCGGTGCAGGCAATATTGGATCTAAGCACTCTAGCAGCTGTGACGTCGGAATCGGATCTAGTTCACATGACCTTGGTGTACTCTTCATCACAATTGTACGTACTAAATCTATAGAGACCGGTTCAAATGCTGCTAAAGATTGCCGCTGAAATTCTGCATTGCAACTGTATGGTAACAACGAATAAACTGAAATGGTGTTGTCAAATTTATCTCTGATGGTTTGTACATTGTCACGGAATAAATTTGCAACTAGGTCCGGAAGTTTGACTAGAGAGAAGGTAGCTGGAATTGGTGTACCTTAACTCCTTTGGTGTACTTATGTGGTCTACATAGCAGACACATGTCTAACGCGGATATCGGACAATGTTTCCAGGTGAAAATACACCGGAATGACACAGAACATGACCAGCAATTGTTGATGACAAGGATTAACCTTCTAGAGAAGTTAGGACATAGACATTCAATAAAATTTTTGTTTCAGCAATTAACTTATTGAGATTTTCAGTCCTGGATTTTCTCGCATATTAAATGTAATACTGTAATACACAGATTTTCAAAAAGAATCATATAAATTTTAAGATACTACATTTTTGTTTTTATTTAACATTCACTGTCATAACCGTACGAGCTGTAAAGCACATAAATAAAACAAGTGTTATATATATATATATATATATATATATATATATATATATATATATATATATATATATATATATATATATATATATATATATATATATATATATAAACGCCTGTCTTTAACTGGCTATAATGACATGCCCTTTGATTGATTTTAATACGCAAATTTCACAATGCTAAACAATCTAAAAGCGAAAGATGGAATGCAATGAAATATGACATTGTTATCATTGGATTTTACCATTTAATTGAGGCACAGTGAGCATTATTTATGATTTGAACTAACTGTAATAGATGCACAAGGAGAATCACTGAAATACTTGGGAAGGTTTGGAAATATTATGAAGGTAAGACCGTATGGAAGATGAAGTGACCACATGGTATTTTATAATCAAAAGACTTTATAAAATGATAAAGATATTGAAATTTAACATAGTGTGTCATTGTTAAAGAAAATTGTTTAAAAACCTATCATAACTACTTACAAATCCACAGATAGTCCCTATGCAACTACTTAAATTTGAAAGTCATATGACTTGCCATTAAAATATAAAAATCATGATAATTTATATTGCTGTTACTTCACTGAACATACAAGCTTATAAACAAATATAAAGTTTAGATGCTGATGCGTCATTCTTTACAACTGTTCCATGTTTTGACTTCCCTTGATAGAAAGATCATAATTTTAAAATGGTAATTTCAAACTTAATAATTCCATTTGTATATATCTGATGCCTATCTGCATCACGAGACACGTACGTTTTTGTTATATTTTTTGCGAATTGCAAGTTGTCTTTATTACAAAGAGGTCATGGTAGTAGTAGCTCTTTTTAAAACTAATATCGTAAAACATGATATAGTCTCAATAAAGCTAGATCAGGCAACAGATATTAAACCTGTTATAAAGACCTAATGTGCAAGCAATAAATATGATTGTATCTTAAACTCGTACAATATCCACAACAAGAAAATCGCATTCGAAATTGGACAGTCCTGTCTTGTAATGTCACCAGGCTTGCTATTAATATTGGGAGATAGAGAAGATATATTGTTTTTTGAATTAATTGTCATCTAAACAATTTTATTTATTTATTTTATTACTTGGGGTCAATTTCTATGTAGTATATTTTCTACCAGAGTGAATCAGCTAAACTGTGAGGCTTATTTTCTGTTTTTGGCGCGCTTTGTATTCGTATTGATTATGTATTCCATGGCTATATAATTATATTTAAAGCCAGTTTTGACGTAAGTATAAAATGGCCCATTTAGATTATCTTGCTTGATAAATTCAGGATGAAACAATTCTTCGTAAATAAAAGAGTGTAAACTTACGTCATGAAAATCACACGGAAATTTAAATAGGTACAGTCGAACTTATAATTCGGGGTGATTTTTACTATTATACACCACCCGCTTCGTACTATGCGCTTGGCCCCCCCTTTTTTAAATAAGTACATCTATAGGTTAAAATGCAGATAGGAGGAAAGCAGAAGTGATAAAATCTAAATGCAAGTTAAAAGAAACAGTGCGACTGCGATATTTCTGGAGTTATTTGTATATTTGCAAAAACAACAACAGCAACAACAACAACAATGATAATAATACTAATAAATAATAATGATGATGGTGATAATAATAATAATATTATTATTAATATTATTAATATTATTAATATTATTATTATTATTATTATTATTATTATTATTATTATTATTATTATTATTATTATTAATATAGCTGTGTTTTGACATGGATTGACAACTAATAATGTCATTAGAAGATAACCACACTCACGGATTTAAGAATAAACGTCATGAGTAATAAGTATACAAAGTGAAATTAACATAAGAGATGGGTCGACATGGGTACAATCAGACATTACCATTATTTGATAGGTATTAGTCCATTCGTTTAATATGGGCGTCGCTTTATATGAATACAAGGGGAAAGGCAGACATGAGGATGACCAGGTCATGCTGCATTGCTCATATCGTTTTGTATAGCATCATTCAGGTTGCAAATACATAATCATATTGTTTCTTTGAAGAGTTTCTATTCTCGGTGGATTCTGTCATTGTTGGTGGTGGTGTTTTATTGGTTCTTTTTCTGTTGTTGTTGTTGTTTTTACTTTGCTTGGTTATCAGTAATTCTGTTTTCCGTAGACGATATGATTTACTTTTTTCCAGGGTAGTAATGATCTGACAAATGTACATTTGGATTGACATTACTTACATAAGATTCTTTATTCTTTCACACGTAAATATTTGCCAATCGACTCGAATAATAGTCCAATGTCAATCCTTTCACTTTACTTTCGGTATGAAGTTGTCCTTGATTGTCGTTGGTAAGCGTAATGTTTAGGTCCGCCATTTGCAACGCTTATAATAGTTTTTTTGGAATGATTTTTTATTCACGTTCCTAAACCTTTGTCTTCGATATGGGTAAATCTATAGATCAATCAATGCATGTACAGCTATCACTGCTAGTAAAGAAATCAGTATATTTAAGGTGCCAAGATGGAAAATAATTGTGAATGGCTATTAGCAAACTCTGTGACTACTTTTTAAGCCATCAAGGTAAAAAAAATATTACATTATGATTTATCGTTGTTCAATGAGTTTTCATTTATCACCGATGAGATGAACATAATGACTTTTGGTGTAGACCTATGAATATTAGTAAATAAATATTCCGAATTTTAGTCATTTATATAAGGTTGAAAATGATCATTTTTACCAAATCCAAATCACCAACCTCTCAAGCATTACTGGAAATATTTTTTCCTCATTGTTTCCAGGTTAGGACTGGTTAGACTCACTCGACCTGCAAAAAGAAATGAGTAACATTCTCTGCAAACAAACCTATCTCAAATTTCAACAGTTTCTCTGATTCCGTTGTAAATAGCTGTCACAACACAATAATACCGTTTCCCATTCAAATTTCCGTGGGAGCCTCTCGCACCAAGTTTAGCCAAGGCTTGGTGAGACGTTTATCGAGTCATTCATCTGTTGAAATCTTCAGTAGTGCAATATCTGATAACTGCATATTAACTGTTAATCACATATATGTGTATGCAGTAACTTTTCGTGCAAGAAATGCATGTTACTAACATTGATTATAGAGTAAATTAGTGAATGCCGTTTCACGTCCTTCATTTATAAGCTGTGATATTCTGTAATATACATGAGAAAGATAACACTTTTGTTCAATCTTCGGATTAATGTTATTTGAATTTATTAGAAAATTAAAATGAAAATTGTTATCGTTCTCTTTTACCTTTCAAATATATTTTATATTTATGTTGATAATGGTCCAGATATGTTTGAAGACAGTCAGCTAACTGTATTATTCGTCAAGGTCATTTGTAGGAAACCTGAACAGAAGTGAAGGGGAAGGGGGGATACATAGAGACAATGGAAAATATATCACAGACCCCACTGTGGATATGAAGAAAAAAAATCCTCTGGGCCTGTATAGAGACAAAAAATAGTGGACCTGTATTGCGACAATAGGAATGGAACAGGTGAAGTGAGTAGTAGAAGGAAACCAGATTTTTAGCCAACCAACCCCTTTTCACTATCAGAACAAGTATAAATTACCCACCCTTTTTAACTAAAACTCTTACCCCACCACCCTTTTCAAAAGGATACTACCAGGTTTCTAGCCCACCCACCGCTTTTCATTATTAAAACAAGTATAAATTACCCACCCTTTTTAACTAAAACTCTTACTCCACCACCCTTCTCAAAAGGATACTAAGACTTCTAACGCAAGATATAAATTACCCCCCCTCTCTCTCTCTCTCTCTCTCTCTCTCTCTCTCTCTCTCTCTCTCTCTCTCTCTCTCTCTCTCTCTCTGTCATTACATGTTTTTATATAACAATCTATTTTACAGGCATGAAGCCAGGTGGCCGTTAATCATCATTGTGTACATGCTTTAATCACACAAGAATGCGTCGTAGCCTCCTGTCTAGATTGTTGTCTTGTACATGCTTTAAACTCCAGGTAGCTAAGAACCGTTGTGTACATACTTTACATTCCAAGTAGCTCTATTTTTAGTAAACAGGAAATACTGTAATGCGTGGAATATTCTCGAACAAGAAAATACTGTAATTCGCATGTGTGGAATTTGTCAGAACAGGAAATACTGTAATGCGTGGAATGTTCTCGAACAAGGAAATACTGTAATGCTGTGTGTGGAATGTTCTCGAACAAGGAAATACTGTAATGCGCATTCGTGGAATGTTCTGGAATTTGACTAAACGTCACATATGAAAGGCAAGTCGCGCTTTATAAATCGGTAACAGCTATACTGAGATTCTCAGATCGAGGAAGGTAAGTGATATTATTTTATATCTCATTACCAATGATTAATGTTTCAATTGTTGATAATAGAAATATTTCATTATCACGATGATAGAGACTAAAGTTTACTGTACCACTCACACAACGACGACATTCGAACAAATCTTTTATTTGTGGTTTGTTTAGAGGATATTTTTGTCGATAAAATATATTTTTGACCGATCGAGATCAATTGTAAGTTTAGTATTAGTTTTGTTTTAAATTCCGCTAGCAACTTTTGATACAATTGTTCGAGATAATTGAAATACTAGCTGTTATCAGATCTTATGAGTTAAAGTTTTAGCTTGTCACGTGTTCCACTAAAACATATACCTGATGTTTCATAATTAATTTACTGCCAATTGTTTGCCATCTATCATTAGATATTTGATCTTGCTATTGTAGCTATTTGTCACTGTCAAATTATCAAACATTATTTCTTAAGTATAGATAAAATTTCAATCAGTAATGTTAAGTATATATCTATTATCATGACACTACCCAAGTGCAAGTGTATCTACTCCATTTTTGCAATAACGTTTGTCATAAAAATTACACAATCCACGTTTGATAATGGCATCTGTTTCGAGCTTATGATGATTAGTCCAAATTGCTATAGCTCTTATAAAACTAACACCACCATCAAGCGCATACTTGTAGTCATCAAATTTCATAAACTGTTTAACAAAATCGCGAGGCAGACATTTCGCTTTTTTCGTTTTTTTATTATTGTCTAACAATACGTCATAGATTGTTTCATAATCCGATAAAGTATTTGATAGCGCTCGAGTTCATTTCATCTTTAAACTTACCAATAACCTTTTTATTTGTTTCGTCATGAAATTTACTGTCACGTGGGTAATCAGAAAGATCAAGCAGATGTCGATTATCATACATGTCTCGATAGATGTCCTCGCATTCGATTTCATATACGAGCGAATCAGTATCAGTAAACAATAATCTACTGGCCGGCCATTGATTTTTAACAAAATTATAATGAAAATCGCTTATCAACCACTTTGATAAATCTAATACTGCAGCTCCAACGTAGATCGGCTTGTTTAGCTTTAGATTTGTTTTTCTTCTTTGTATAGCAACAAGATTATCATAAAAAATTTTCATGCTCACAAAATCATCGTCTGACACAAGTTTGTTTCTGCGATTGACATCATTAACTAGTTCGATATTTACGCGTTTCTTAATATTCTCTATCGTGTTACCAAAAAAGCATTGTTCATCAGTTTAAAGAAGTTTTTCTCAAAATCAGATTTTGCTGCAGCTCTTCTTAAAGTGTTCGAGTTCATATAACCTATCATTCAAGCAACTGATTAAATTTTAGTACACGATGAATCTTTTCTCAATACAAGACCAGCATCGACTGCTTATTTTAAAACTTTGTAATGCAAAACATAATTAGGTTTGTTAAGGAAATTTGGTACTAGTTTTGTGACCATTGAATTTTGTCTTGCAATGCTAACGCTTGTTGTTCTTTTGATAACATATTATAATCTATGACCATCGATTCCGCAGAAAGGTTAATCGTTATGTAATTTGTGAAGCGAAGTTGGATAATCCAGGTCAACTTCAACGAAATATGAAACATCGTCAGGTATTTTTTTTTCTGTTTCAGATAGAAATCTATCAGCCGTGATCCAGAGAAATCCACCAAAAGGCATTGGTTCTGCCATTGAAATACTGTAAAGATTATTAAAATCTAGATAAACTATATACTTCGAAGGAAGCTCAGGATTATCTTTTTTAAGTATTTATTGTTTGTTTTAGCATATTTCTTCGTTATCATGCTAATACCACCTCTGATACCTTTTCAATAAAATTGAACATATCAACGACTGTCAGTAATTCCAACCTTACCTTACTAAACTTTAGCAGAGCATCCCATGACAGTCCAGGGGCAGAATAATACCAGCAAGGATCTAGTCCGTAATTGTCATAACTCACTTCACGAAAACTTTCAAAATCATCTGCTAGTAATAATAGCGTAAATGACATACTTTTCAAAATTATTTGGAATGCATTTGATGATGTTATCAAGTTTCAGACGAGCTCTTATGTCAGGATCACCTAAAGCATCTACGTTAATGTGGCTATCATATCCTCGAAAGTTGTGAACAATAACTGGAATAAAATCTGGAGCATGAAATTTTAAATTACATAGATCATGAGCCGCTCCATGGTACTGTCCGGTCAAATGGCAATGGTCATGTACGTTTATGTTATCGTAAAAAGCTTTTTCACAAATATAACAAATTTCTGCTTGCTCGTGATCGGATTTTTGTTAAGGTGTTAATGTTATTATTGTAGTTAATCTTTTTAAACGATAAGTAATATTATCAACTTCTTTGATGAATTGCTTGATAAGCCAAACAGCTGGATTTTTACCTCGATATAATCTGATTGGTTTAGATAATCTCGAATCAGTACAACTAACTATCTTGTACGTTATTCCGCAAGGAACATGATTTTAAGTTTTCCTTGTACTCGATTGGTTGAGATTATTTTATACGCCAAGTACAGTTTGAAGTAAGCATTCAAAATCAGCGTATATGACGAAAGGAATTTAGTTTGTAATTATGATGGACAAACTGTAACACACTATCTTTTGTAGATGGCATTGTTATTCTTTGTACATCAATACAGTACTGCAAATGCTTTTGTAATATTTCATTGTTAGTACAACCATGCAAGCAGCGATAACAAAATAATTTTTGTTCTTATCCTTATTATACTCTCTACCGACTAGTCCGTTAAAGATTTAAATCCAAACATAATTATTTTTATAAAACAGTAAATTTATAGTCGATTGTGAATACTTTTCTGAAATATATCTCGGATATACGTCCTCTTTTTCATCTAGTCCAAAAACGTTAATAGAAATATTATTTTGATTTTCAAACTTTGCTATTTGGTTTTCTGCCACTGGAAATTCAATATCTTTGAAATGTAATTTTGACACGTGACTGATATACTTCTCAACGCGATCAGCGTATTTTTCTGCTGGAAATAGCGCGGAAAGAATAGCCCATTGGAAACATTGCTATCGATGTCTTTTACGTTTATGCATTTTTTATTTTTTATTTTTGGTGGCAGTTCAATATACGAACTACCGCGTAATGCGTCATATCTCATTGTGTGAAAAAATGTCTTTGATCATTTCAAACTTTCAACCTGAACCTAATTCGGTGAATTCCTCTATTTTTTCCAAATTTCTTGGTGTATCTCATCAGTTAGTGATAAAAGATCAGTCCCAAGCAAAACACGTCTTCATTTTGCGTTAATATAAGGATCTGTAATTTCCTTGTCAGTCGATTCTTTCGTTACAAGTTGCTTTGAAAATATAGCATGATATTGTGCTAATAATCTTATACTTTTGTGTTTTTCGAGCTCACGTTTTACATTTGTCTGTAGTAGGTTGTAAAGATTTGTTGCAGTAAAATTTACTAAAACATTTTGATTATCAAATTGACAACTATTATCAAAACCTGCAAAAGCAGTCGCTATTTTATCAGGTTCTCCCATAAGGCTCTTCTTGGCTATATCACGCAATTTAAACATTGTTATGCTACAGGGTAATATCTAGTTGATTGATTGATAACAGCGCATGCGCTAGGTTGAAAAATCAGAGTTATAAAAATTACTATTAGTATAATGTCACAAAATCTGACAAGCGCATACGAACAAGAGTGTTATCACGTTCATCCAAAGTATAATCTATACGCTGGAAATGAAATTGGTTCGGTTATTAACATCAAAACTGGAATATCTGTTGGCAAAGCAACGTCAGCGAGTTATAAGATTAGTGTAAAGGGAGATAATACCAAGAGAATTACAATGCTTGAAAAAGATTTTATTTACATATTATTCTGCAATGACATTCCAGAAGGACAGCATGTATATCATGTGAACAGTAAAGTCACTGATGACAACATTGAAAACTTATCTTTACAAAACGAGTTTCAGCCCCATCCGGTCTTTGATTTATACGAGTCTAATGATCGCAGTATTATTAAAAACAGAAAAACTAAAAAAAGTTCTTAGTACTATGAGCAATATGGGATATATCAGGGTAACTGTTAGAGGAACATCGACAAATTTGGTCAATTATGGTCATAGGTTTGTTTACGAGGTGTTTAACGGATCTATACCCGATGGTCTGGTAAATTAATCACATCAATAACGTAAAGGCTGACAATCGATTGGAAAACCTAGAACTAGTTACACAACAGGAAAATGTGAGAAAAGGACTAGGTGGTGGTATTAATTTTAGATGTCCAGCAAAACCTGTTGTTTCGTTAAACCTTAAAACGGACGAGATCAAATTAAAACAGATCACAGCTGCGGCAAAGCATTAAGATTTGTATCTGATAGAGTAACAAAATCAGCTTTTCCAAGCGAATACGATGACATGATTGTTTTTAGATAGGATTAATAATATTTGATAGCTCAGTTTTGGTCAAAGAATGATGAGCAGACGCTATAGCATCATCACGATAAAATATTAGCCTTGTTACGGCACTTTCATTAATTTTATTTTTTGCTGCTGCTGTTAGTAATATTGTATGAGAATCAACTTGCATTACAATAACGTCAACGGAATATACACTGCAACCTGACAAGCATTTTATTACCGCTTCGGCTATTTCGTTGTTATTAACTTTTTGGTGATATTTTACTTCGTCAGTCATTTTATAACAACAAATTAGACAAAAGTATATTATAATATGAACCTGATGAAACGACTCGCTCAACTATAAGAACAAGATACTAGTGATAATGTTGCCAGCGATAAGGTCGCCAGCAATAAAATCAATAAAATTACAATTACTAAAAATAATTTTATAAACAAAATTTTTTGGTTATAGCGAAGATATTTTGTATAACAACGAATCTGATGACGATGGAATAGTCACAGTTGTTGACAGATCTAATTACAGCAGATCAACAACTAAACGATATAATGTCAAGTATCACATGGCTAAAAGAAAAAATGAAATTTAATTTTACCGTTGCCGAACAGCAAATATTTTGGCAGCTAATCAGACCTTTCTTAATCATCCGAAATCCAGGCCGACATAAAAATATCAAATTTGATATCATATTTGTCAAGATTTTTAATCTGATGACGATTTCTGACGACTGCAGACAATATCTAATATCATTATGTAAACCAATAAAATGTAAATCCGTCTAACAAAAGTACGAGGAAATTTATAATAGCATTATTTAATAATTTGTTTGGTTGGAAATCAACTGTTAAATTTATCGCTATACCCACGCCATTTGACTAAACTTTTATTGCCTTTTTCCTAATCACTTTTTCAATAATTGCTCAGTTTTCTGTAGTTTTGTTCGTAAAAAACTACTTACCATCGGTTCCCCTGCCAGTTCTTTTAACGCGTATGTTACAGGTATTGTTAGGAGTACTTTACCAACCACAAATACTTCTTCGCTCCAGTTCGGAGTAAATACTTTTGCAAATACTTTTTTTGTCAAAGAAATTCTAACTTTATCACCAACCTTAAATTTATGTCTGCGGTACATGTTTTCATTTGCTAATATTGGATTTTTAATAGCATCTATTGGCAATAGTTTAGTGGTTAGATGTTTCCAGTTATTATATTCGCCTACGATTTGAAAAAGGTCATCGATGTACTTGTTCGTATTTTTAACTGTCATGTGTTTGTGTATTTTTTCATTTAGCGTGCGATTAAAACTTTCGACAACAACGCTTTTACCTTCGTTTTCTGTAACGTATTTTTTATATTATTTTGTTCTAGGAACTGCTCAAACTTTTTGTTAAAAAACTCGGCTCCATGATCAGTCCAATGTTTATTCGGTTTTCATGCTGTACTCCTTATTATTTGTTTTAGCGCACCAGTCATTTAAGTCACTGTCTTAACAGAAACAGGTACATTGAAATCGTATTTACTAAAAACGTCTATAACGTTAAAAAATACTTTTTTATCGTTAAAATGAGCCAGATTGGATACATCCACCAAATCTATTGCCCAGATATCATCCACACCATTAGCGACAACTTTACGTCTCGGAAACATTTTTTAGGTCTATGCAGTTTGACTGCAAGATCATCGTATAATTTTCCAAGTCCTAATTTGTATTTCTCTCCAATCATTCCCTGGATAAATCTTTTATCAAACGTTCTCTCATGTTTGTTGGCTCCATATCACGTAATTCGTCTAACATCACTTTATCACAATCTGCTTTCGAGTTTTCGTGATAACGATAACAGATGTCATGACGCATCGCTATTGCATCAACTTGATTAAAGGGCTCTTGTCCTGGCAACGGATTATCGTTTTCATCTAGTTACTGATCTAACGGATTTTAAGGTCCTGTATACCGGTGACCTGGTAAAGTCCAACTGCCGTTTGGTTTTGGTAATTTACCAATTAGTTTATGTATATCTATACCTGTACCTATTATTTCTCTGTTGTTACAACAATGACAGAATGCGACAATTTTATGTTGCTCAAGACATAAATCTCTGTCTGAATCACAGTTGCATGTCATTCTATAGTTTTAGTAGTCTACTAAAATACCCCCTCCCTGACGATATCAGAACAACCAGCTCCCAGCGAATTTTTCTTTAAAAACATTTTTTCTTTTTCCACAGATTGCACAAACCTATATAACATCGTCCTGTTGATTTTTGTTTTCTTCTTTTGTTTTATTAATATTTTCTGTTTTAATTATACACTTCAGACAATATGTTGACATTATTATATTTGGAAGTTTAGATAAAATTAATTGCAATCTCATCATTAGCGTGAGAAGGTTGCTTGTCAAACTGTAAAATAAACTTTAAAAAATTAAGATTTTTCTGAGACATCTGTCGGATAAACATTATACAATAATATCCGCAAGCAGAAGTTTCAACAGTTTGGAGTTGATTTGACGAATAATATATTTTTTATAGTTTTGTTCATATATATTTTTTTTATTACATCGCTTGGAGGAAGTCCAAGCGAGTCCAAAATAATTATTATAAACTGCTACCCAATGCGTGCCGGATCCGTCATTAAAATTTTGCAAATTTACAACATACAAGCTTACAGCTGACGATGTTTTTCTTGCTGCGAGTTCATCTTTAGAATAAATTCCGTGAAATCCAGGAACTGATTTTAACTTATCAATTATATCAAAATTACTTAGCGGGGTGGTCGTCTTCCCGATAATGTTAGACCACGTCCGATTCCTAGAAGATTTGGCAGAAGACTTCCCATTAGTCCCGCCAAAATTGGAGCGAACAGAATAATTCCTCATTGTTTTGCTTGTTTGTGTTTTGTTGTTTGTTTTTTGGCGATTTTGTTGTTTTCTTTATTCTGACGATTTTGTTTTTCGTTGTGGCATTATAATATATCAATTACATTAAATGTATGCTATTGACTTCACAATTTTTTTTCCACTTCCGCGAATGATACCATTACCTTCAAATGCTTTTTTCCTTGCCCCAGATACTGCTCCCGTCGCTGCTGCTAGCCTTGATGTGCCTAAGACTGGTAAAATTTTTGCAGCTAATACTGATAATGCCGGACCAATAAAATCACCTTCAACAACAATGTCGTTTGCAAGCGCTGTTATTTGTGCAGCAATTAAATTTAAAACCAAGGTTTTTTACGATTATACTTGTTTACTTGATTTTTTGTCAGCATTAATTTTGTTAAAACACCATCAGAAATATTAGGATTGATTTCTTATGATACCTCTTCTCGCTTTGCAACAGAAGCTAATTTGTTATCTTGACCATCAGTCAAATATACTTATTTTACAATTTGTTTTGTCATTTTATGTAACAACTGTATATTAAACTTGAACTGTCATTTTACCTTCAACAGAATCTATCATAATAAATCTATCACTGATCACTAATGCGTATATGTATAACAGCGCTACTAGAACCGTCCCGAGTGTCCAGTCAATTTAAATATCAGCTGTGCTGTCTACAGCTCGCTTGCTATGTTTGCTAATATCAAAATGAAATATCGGATAAAAGGGTACGAAATTCCTCAGCTGATATCTGAGATCCATCTTCTACATCTAAATATTTTTGAATTGCGTCAAGCAGGTACGTGTACGGTTGAGTAATATTTTTATTAACGTCATCTCCAAAATTACATTCTATCGCTCGTTCTGGATATTGCTTCGAATTTAGTCTAGCGTATATTCGTCAGACATCAGCGTGGTCAAATATTGCATTGTTTAGTTGTTGGTTGCTTCGACGGACGTGTTGCTGGAATGCGACAAGTAATTGTCTCGGCAGTTGTGCGCTTGATGTTGTTATGACACACCGTGTGTAGTCGGAAGTATTTGGAACCACTGTTTGATATATTTTATGCTGTTTAGAATAAATTCTGTATGCTTCTCAAGTGTGCTATTTAACTCAGACATTTTAGTGATCGATGGTGTTATAGGTGGCATCCATAGGGCAAGTTTGTTTATGATAAACTGTACATCAACCGTTCCAGATCTAAACAAGCAATCGTTTTGTTCTGCTCGATCTAAAATAAGAGTGTTTTACTCCGCGAAATACTTTATCTTGATCGCAACAAAAGCCGAAAATCATACTTGGTTGAAGCATCATTGTAATCTGACCTGATCCTGCTGCAAGTCTCTTCGCCTAGCAAAACCTTCGTTATAACGTGGATTTTTTACAAGTGTTTTAAGAAGCAAATTTAACATTGCAGTACCGTTTGCATCTGCAGCTGGTGGTGTTATATTAAGATTATTAAAAGCGGTGGTAAGAGAAACTCTTGTAGCGTCTGCATTAGCAGCTGCAGCAGGTGTGGCAATTTTTAAAGCAGCAGCATTAGCAATGAGAAAATTTCTAAATAAAAATTAGCTCCGTGTACTATAGCGCCTCTCTTTAAAAAATCGGATGATTCAGCTATACCCCGACCAGTATCTTTAAACCACATCATGTTCGTTGATGTTGATCTCGAGTAATCATCTGAAAACGAAATAATATTTAGGATTCTACTTGCAACATGTAGATGACCTGAAATATCTTGTATATTGTGATTGGCCAGTTGATATCTAGCACTTTTGAATAAAATCCAACCTTTATTTATAAGAGCCACTTCTGCTCCAACTGCAATTACAGCAGGTGGATCGGCTACTGTCATAGTTTGACCGCGAGCTTCTAACATAGCATTATGTGGCAGTAGAAATACGTCTTTGTCTCTAGTATTAAAAGTTCGGATACCAGCTTTATTTGGTTCGTTAGAATTCTCATCGAGATATTCAACATACTCAAATTCTGTCAAAGCGTTGTCGATATCATGAGTTTCTGTTAATTCGAGATAAATTGTAACAGACATTTTATTTATTAGATTATATAAAATTTTATTGCGGCACTTACTTTAGATATCATTTTTGTATGATCTGCTCGCTCTTTGGTGATAATAGTTTTTCTTTTGTTGTTATCATAGCTCGCTAAGTTTCTTTTGGAGCGATTGCTGAGATAGCTTGTTTTCTTTCAGATGCAGTCGATGGATCTCCTTTTATTTCATCAGCTATTTTTGTCCAACTGCAGTCGCAGCGGCAGATGCAGCCCCAGTTGCAAAAGCTTTATCCGCGTCAAGAGCAATTAGTGCAACTTAACGCGCTATACCCGGAATATTTTCATTAACTTTAGTGAATATATTTCAAAAAAATCTTATTTATCTTCGATAATTTTTTTTCTTTGTTTCATTATATCTGTTGTTGTATATAATTTTTATTGTTTATTGTTGCTCGCGTAGATGTAAATAATAAGTTACAACTTCCATATTAAAATTCAACTGTTTTCCAGATTGATCTTTCAACTGCATTATTATACTTGATATTTGATTTTCAACATTTACAGGATGATAGATAATATGTCGTGGAGTTAATTGCATGAGAGAACCTTGCAGAACTTCTGGTGAGAAACTGTAAATAGTTTGACCTTTGCTGCCTTTTGATGTTTAAGAGCCAGAAGCAATAGAGCAATTTACTAATATTGTATTTACTTCTGTTATATTTACTAGCAGTTCACTGTTTTACGTAATAGCCTGATCAAGAGCACTAAAATTCGTCAGTAAATCCTAACAGTTGTGCAATACTTCTTTCCCCAGATCTAAAACTGATTGTCATATTTTTCAAAGTCATCCTGTGTTATAATTCGCTGCCAACTCAAAATTATCAGCCAAACCTCCAGCTTTTGTTAAAATCTCTTTGATTGTCTTGTTTAGATCAGTAATATTATAAGCTCCTTGTGGAATTTTGATTATTTCCACCTCATAATCAGTGTTGTATTAAGACCAGACCAAATTTCATCATCAGCGACGATTGGTTATGCACCAGAACCAAACCAAATTTCATCGTTAACATCAGTTTTCACATGAGGCATAGCATTCCAACAAGTACAAGAAATTAATCCAGTCTCATTGTTTTGCAGGATCTAGATGTATACGAGGAATATAATTTACTGAAAAGTTTGCGCTATCTATCGCAGATGTACTAAGAGTCTAACAGTAATGTTATTGACCTTTTTTATATTAGATCATTTTACAAAATTAGTCGCGGTGTAAAGTTTCATATTCGTCAGATGTTAATAATCCACTCGATCTTAGATAATCAAGTATGTCAATGATTTTATTATCAATTTCAACACTAGCATTCTCAGCGTCTTTAGATGATATTAATAACATTAATCTACCTATCATTTCAGTAGTTGATGTTACTTTTTTTACACCAGTTCCTGTTTTCCTTCTCTATTTTTTGGCACTCGAGTTTTCTCGAGTGTAGCAAATTTCCTTTCAAAACTCCACCCCTTACCAAAAGGTTTTGCTCTACTATTTTCTGCTGTTCTTCCAAACATGAAAGCAATAAAACCATATCTTATTCTATTATAAAGTGGATGTATATTCTCATTTCTGTAACCGTGTTTATTTCATCTTTAGCAGCAATTCCGTCTCTTTTCATTTCATCTAATCTATTGATTAATGCATTATATTCTTCAATGGTCCACTTACTTATATAATCAATATCTTTTATACTTTCTTTCTTTAAAAATCATCGAATTAATTAACTTTTATCTCATTTGCTCTTTTTATAAAAAAAAGTCTTTTCTCTCCAACCTCCATATACGTTACAGTAAGATCAACAACTCTTTTGCTCGTCTTTTATATCTTTTATTTCTCCTGATACATTTGTTATAATATTTTTTATTCCTAGTGAAGTTAACTCTGCTAATCTTCGCTCAAGTTCCAGCGGATTATTTATCACTCGATCTGTTTCAGCATGTATAGCAGCAAGATTAGCTATATTTGCTGTAAGTGCCTCTTTTTTTCTTCATCAGATCTAGTAACAATTTTTGCAGCAGCTGTTTTTTGTTGTTCTTTAACAAAGTAGTATTAGGAAACAAGGATTTTAGCCCACCCGACCCACCCCCTCCGCACCCAAAACCCTTTTTTCCTACTACTACTACTACTACTAATACGGATAGGTATTTTATAACCAGACAAAACAACAGGTGTTAGAATGCTATGATTCATCTAGATAAGCTCTGTCATACAGAGGTGACAAATTTGTTAGAACAGCGCATGCGTGGAATAAGATTATTCTAAAGACGGCAATGGGTTTTATAATCAGTCTACCACAAGTTTTTTTATCAGATAACAGGATGAAAATTACACTGTGCATTAGAACGTTTCAGTTAACAAGGCGGAAATTAAACTACGCATTAGAGGAAGGTAAGTAATATTATATCGTAAGTTTAGATAAAATTATACGTTACTCATATTTTTTGATAATTTTTTCATATTTGCTATCCCTCATTGGTAGAATGTCTGTTAACATATTATCAATAATACTAAATTCGCGTAATAAATCATCCATATTATATTTGACTCCTCGTAGGTAAGACCGGATCTGATCAAGTAGTTTCTTGTAAGATTTTAAAGATGTGCTTTTTTATTAAAATTCTTGGTTCTACTTTTTTACACGCCGCTGTAAGTGAAACACCAATACTGGATATGATTAACAAAAAAGGATTTAAAGATACCTCACTTGAAATTATACCAGAACTGGTCATTAGCAAGGGTAGATATGATATTACTCGAAGGATCTTGTTGTAGCATTTGTAACATATTTTAACACAAAGATTTTTATGATAATATTTGTAATATTGTATTAATGCGTCCACATCCTGTACTGGAATATCTTTTGAAATGTGATTGAAATCAACTATATTTCTTTTCATTGTAATATTTGTTTACATAATCCCTAGGCTTGGTTGTTATGATGTTTCAGCTACAAATTCCAAACACCAATTATAAGAGACATTTGTTAAAGTTTTATCGACTGGTTCAAGTAAAAATTCTTCTTCAGAATTTTTATCTATTATAGATAATACTCCAGACGAACAATCATTTGATTTTTTTGTTTGCTTCTATTAAAGTTAATGCTCCAGATTCATCAATTGAAATACGCAATGAATTGATAGATATTTTAAAATTTACAATGCTAAGCACTGAAAATCTATACACACCAGTAACTTCTGCAGTGTGTTTGATAGAATTATTATTTTGCTTTGCCCATGTACCATACCAAGAAGCAACAGTATACACAATATTTTTAATTTGTTTGTGAGGAATTTTAATCATACTCGTTTTCTCAACAATACTAGGAATTCCACTAATAATATCATTGAGTTTTGTGTTAATATCATTGAGTTTTGTATTAATATTAGCGAGTGTAATATCAACATTTGATGGATTTCCAAAAAAATTCGTTTTTAAGTGTGTTTATGTTTCTACGAAAACTTAAAAACATATTCACGTGACCAAGAAACTCAGTTTTGAGTGCTGTTATTTCATTATTGATTGGAACGTCCTGATCATCGACGTATTATTTGTTTACAGCGTCTCCATCTATAGTTGGATATCCAAGATCTGTAATCTTATTCTGGTTCATAACAATATTCCCACTAAATAAAACACCAGCTTTTTTAACAAAATCATCCACTGACCTACCAGAATGTCGTATCTTACCTCGATTGATAAAAGTCACAATATTACCAGTAACCGCATTAGGTATTCGTACAAGTACATCTGGCAGTTTTACATCACTAGTTTTTAATCGTCCTTCTTTGTCCTGGAAAATGACGACTTCATCTGGATCTACACTGGTAAGATTTAGTAAATTCTTGATTTCATTTTTGAGCTGATCAAGAGTTGCATATTTGAATAAGTCACCTTGGTAACCTTCCGTGGATATATCTCCTGATAGTGTTCCAAATTTTGTATAGTAACTCATTATTTACTGTCCTAGATAAAATTATCAACACTAGTTTAATATTATATAAAATGGCAAAATCGTCGATATTAAACTTTGATACAGAGAGACTAGTGAAGCATAAACATAACAATGAACTTACTGATTGTCATTATCTTTTTGTTGGGCGAACTGGATCGGGAAAAACAAATTTGCTTATGAAGTTGCTTCTTGGTGATAATTTTAACTATGACAGTTTATATTTACACAATCAATCCACAGCAAGATAAGTATGAGTTATTAAGCCAGTATAATGACAAACTTCGTGATGAACTTAAGGCTGGTGAAGATTTTTTTATAATTAAGCAGCCAGAAGATCTTATTCCAATTAATCAACTTGATGCAGATGAACATAAGATAGTAGTTTTTGACAATATTCCTCTAAATAACATGGAGATGAATAAAATAAGATAGTATTTCTCACTGTCACGTAATAAACAGTGTAATTCTGTTTATCTTGCTCAAGGATTTTATAATGTTGACAGATTTATTCGGCGAAATACGGGTTGTTTTATATTATTACCAGGACTGGACAATGTTGACATTAAAAATATTGCAAGCGAGCAATGCGGTGACGTGACAAAAGATAAGTTTATTGAACTTTATCGTAATGCTACAAAAGATAAATTCAACTTTTTCTTATTTGATAAACTTACGCATGATCCAACTAAAATGTTTCGCTGTTGTATTGATATTTACTTACAGTAAGGGGTTTCAATTTTATAAAATTTATAATAATAATAATGGACAAACGAGCAAGATACAGACAACATATAGAAGATCTAAAAAAAACTTGCTCAATCTCAGGCATTACTTAAGCAAAAAGTACAACAAGCACGACGTGGGCAAGTAACCGCTACAGAAGCAACAGCTACAATTTTCAAGCCGGTTACTGAAGCACTATTAGGTAAACAACCTGAAACTAAACCACTGTCAGAAGAAGAACTTAAACAACTGCAGGAAGCAGCTGCTGCAAAACTTGTTACTAGATCTGATGAAGAAGAAAGAAAACTAATTGAGGCACTTACATAAAAAATAGCTGATCCTGTGGCTAGACAAGCTGAAACAGATCGATTGATAAACAATCCGCTGGAACTTGAGCGAAGATTAGCAGAGTTAACAACGCAAGGAATAACAAATATTATAAAAAATTTATCAGGAGACATAAAAGATATCAGAGAGGAGCAACAAAGAGTTGGTGATGTTACTGTAAAGTATATGGAGGTTGGAGATCAAAGACTTCCTTTTATAATAAGAGTAAATGATGAGATAAAAGGTAATGAATATGATGATTTTTTTAAAGAAAGAAAATATAATAGATATTAATAATATAAGCAGGTGGACTGATGAAGAATAACAAACATTAATCGATAGATTAGATGTAATATTTAAGGACGGAGTTACTGCTAAATATGAAATAAACACGATTACAGATATTGAGGATATGCATCTACTTTATGTTAGAATGAGAAATGGTGTCATTGCTTTAGTGTTTAAAAAATAGCAGAAAATAGTAGAGCAAAACTTTTCGGTCAAGGGTGGAGTTTTAAAAGGAAATTTGATACACTTGATAAAACTCGTGTAGAGAAAAGTAGAGAAGAAAGAACAGAAACTGGTGTAAAAATATTTACTTAAACTACTGAAATGATAGATTAATGTTATTAATATCATCAAAAGAAGTTGGGAATGTTAGTGTTGAAATTGATAATGAAATCATTGACATACTTGATCATCTAAGATCGAATGAATTATTAACATCTGACGAATATGAAACTTTACACCGCGACTTAATTCTGTAAAATGATATTATATAAAAGGAATGCAAACAACATTATTACTAAACTCTAGTGAGTCTGCGATAGATAGCGCTAATTTTTCAGTAAATTATATTCCACCTATCCAACTATATCCAAACAATATGAAATTGGATTAATTTCTTGTACTTGCTGGAATGCTATACCTAACGTGAAAAATGATGTTAACGATGAAATGTATTTTACTAAGATTACAACATCTCCAATATCTACAACAAAAAAAAATAAAAATTCCGCAAGGAGCTTATAATATTACTGATCTAAACAGGACAATCAAAGAGCTCATCACAAAAGCTGGCGGTGTGGCTGATAATTTTGAATTGGCAGCAAAATATAACACATTGCGAGCTAGGATAACTTTGAAAAATATAGTAATCAGTCTTGAACCAGGAGAAAGAAGTATTGCACAACTGTTAGGATTTACTGAAAAAACTTACACTGCACTTGATCAGCTTATTATATATGACAGTGAACTGCCAGTAAATATAACAGAAGTAAATACGATATTAATAAATTGGTCTATTGCTTCTGGGTCTTATACAGCAAAAGGCAGCAAAGGTCAAACGATTTACAGTTTCTCACCTGAAGTTCAGGCCAGGTTCTCTCATGCAAATAACTCCACGACATATTATCTTTTATCCTTTAAACGTTGAAGATCAAATATCAAGTATAATCATGCAGTTGACAGATCAATCTGGAGAACAGTTACATGTTAATAATGAAGCTGTAACTTATTATTTACATCTACGCGAGCAAAAGTAAAAATTATGCAACATCAAATATAATGAAACAAAGAAAAAAGGTTTATCGAAGAAAAATAATAGGAGGATTTTTTGGAAATATTTTTACTAAAGTTATTGAAAATATTCCGGGTATAGCGCGTAAAGTTGCACCAATTGCTATTGACGCGGGTAAAGCGTTTGCAACTCGAGCTGCATCTGCCGCTGGGACTGCAGTGGGACAAAAAATAGCTGATAAAATAAAAGGTAATCTACCGACTGCATCTGAAATAAAACAAGTTATCTCAGAAATCGTTCCAACAAAAGAAACCCAGCGAGCTATGATAACAACAACAACAAAATTATTATCACCAAATGGCGAGCAGATCATACAAAAATTGGTATCTAAAATAACAGTGCCGCAATAAAATTTTATATAATCTAATAAAATAAAATGTCTGTTTAAAATTATCTCGAGTTAACAGAAACTTATGACATCGACAACGATGTGACAGAAATTGAGTATGTTGAATATCTTGATGAGAATTCTAAGGAACCAAATAAAGCTGGTATTAGAACCTTTAACACCAGAGACGAAGATGTATTTCTACTGCCACATAAGGCTATGTTAGAAGTTCGTGATTTTTTGTTATCTTTAATTGATTTTTAGCGCATGCGCAGTGTGATGTAAATTATCAAATAAATATTATATTATAGTATAATAATGTTATTATTGCGTGATATTGCTAAGAGAAGCCTTATGGGAGAAACTAATAAAATAGTGACTGCTTTTGCAGGTTTTGACAATAGCTATCAGTTTGATAATCAAAATGTTTTAGTAAATTTTACTGCAACAAATCTTTACCACCTACTACAGACAACTGTAAAACGTGAGCTCGAAAAAACACAAAAGTATCAGATTATTTGTGGAATATCATGTTATATTTTCAAAGTTAGTTGTAACGGAAGAATCAACTGACAAGGAAACTGCAGATCCTTATATGAACGCAAAATCAAGACGTATTTTAATTGGGACTAATCTTTTACCACTATTTGATGAAATACACCAAGTAATCTGAAAAAAATAGAGGAATTCGCTGAATTAGGTTCGGGTTGGAAGTTTGAAATGATTAAAGAAATATTGTTTCACACGATGAAATATAACGCATTACGAGGTAGTTCGTATATCGACCTGCCACCAAAAAAAAGTAAAAGATGTTGTATAAACATCAAAAACGTAGATAACAAATGTTTTCAATGGGCTGTTCTTTCCGCACTATTTCCAGCAGAAAAACACGCTGATCGCGTTGAGAAGTATATCAGTCACGTGTCTAGATTAAATTTTAAAGATTAACTTTCCAGTGGCAGAAAATCAAATACCAAAATTTGAAAAGCAAAATAATGTCTCAATTAACGTTTTCGAACTAGATAAAAAAAGATGTATATCCAAGATATATTTCAGAAAAAGCCTCACATTCGACTATCAATCTACTGTTTTATAAAAATCATTACGTTTGGATTAAAAACTTAAACGGACTAGTTGACAAACAGTACAATAAGAACAAGAACAAAATTTTATTTGTTACCGCTGCTTGCATGGCTGTACAAACAATGAAACATTACAAAAGCATTTGCAGTACTGTAGTGATGTACAAAGAATAATAATGCCATCTAAAAAGATAATACTACAGTTTTTCCATCATAATTACAAACTAAAAATTCATTTCGTCATATACGCTGATTTTGAGTGTTTACTTCAACCTGTACTTGGTGTAGAAAATAATCATAATCAATCGAGTACAAGAAAAATTCAAAATCATGTTCCATGTGGAGTAGCGTATAAGGTAGTTTGTTGTACTGATTCTAGATTATCTAAACCAATCCAATACTATCGTGGTAAAAATCCAGCTGTCTGGCTTCTCAAGCAGTTGATTAATGAAGTTGATAATATTACTTATCGTTTGAAAAGAGTAACGCCAATGTTAAAATTAACACCTCAACAAGAATCCGCTCACGAGCAAGCAGAAATTTGTCATATTTGTGAAAAAGCTTTTGATCCTGACAACGTTAGGACTGACAACGTTAGTAACAAAAAAGTACATGACCATTGCCATTTGACCGGACAGTACCGTGGAGCGGCTCATAATCAGTGTAATTTAAAATTTCATGCTCCAGATTTTATTTGGGTTATTCTTCACAATTTTTGAGGATATGATAGCCATATTAGAAGCTTTTGGTGATCCCGATACAAAAGCTCGTCTAAAACTCGATAACGTCATTAAATGCATTCCAAATAATTTTGAAAAGTATGTCAGTTATGCTAGGTAAATTGCGTTTCATTGACAGCCTGCAGATTATCGCAGCCTCGTTAGATGAGTTAGTAAAAGGTTGTAGTAAATTTGATAACCTAAGAGATTGTTTTGGAAATAAATTTAATCAACTAGCTTAAAAAAAGGGGTATTTCCGTACGAATACCTCGACGACTGGAGTAAATTTGATGAACCATCTTTACCTGACAAAAATAAATTTTACTCGCAACTTAAAAATGAAAATATAACCGATGACGAGTACAGGTATGCACAAGACATCTGGAAAGAGTTTGATTGTGAGACTTTTGGAGATTGTCATAATATGTATTTGAAAACTGATGTGTTATTATTAGCAGATGTTTTTGAAAGTTTTCGAGAAGTGAGTTATAATAATTACGGACTAGATCCTTTCTGGTATTATTCTGCCCCTGGGCTATCATGGGATGCTCTGCTAAAGTTTAGTGAGGTAAGGTTAGAATTACTGACAGACGTTGATATGTTCAATTTTATTGAAAAAGGTATCAGAGGCGGTATTAGCGTGATAACAAAAAAATATGGTCAAGCAAACAACAGATATTTGAAAGAGTATAATCCTGAGCTCCCTTCGAATTATATAGTTTATCTGGTATTGCAATAATCTTTACGGTGGTTCGATGGCAGAACCAATGCCTCTTGGTGGATTTCACTGGATAACGGCTGATCAATTTCTATCGGAGACAAAAAAAGATACCTGACGATGTTTCATATTTCGTTGAAGTTGATCTTGATTATCCAAATTCGCTACACAAATTACATAACGATGATCCTTTCTGCGCGGAATCGATGGTTATAGATTATAGTTTGTTATCAAAAGAACAACAAGCGTTAGCATTACCAAGGCAACATTCCATGGTCAAGAAACTAATACCAAATTTACTCGATAAGAAAAATTATGTCTTGCATTACAAAATTTAAAACAAGCAGTCGATGCTGGTCTTTGGTTGAGAAAAGTTCGTCGTGTACTAAAATTTAATCAGTCGCCATGGATGAGAGGTTACATTAACTCAAACAGTTCAAGAAGAGCTGCAGCGAAAAGTTTGAGAAAAACTTCTTTAAACTGATGAACAATTCCGTTTGTGGTAAGACGATGGAGAATATTAGGAAACGCGTAAATATCGAACTAGTTAATGATGTCAATCGCAGAAACAAACTTGTGTCAGACGATGATTTTGTGAGCATGAAAATATTTAATGAAAATCTTGTTGCAATACAAAGAAGAAAAACAAATCTAAAACTAAACAAGCCGATCTATGTTGGAGCTGCCGTGTTAGATTTATCAAAGTGGCCGATGTACGATTTTCATTATACTTTTGCTAAAATTCAGTGGCCGGCAAGTAGATTATTGTTTACTGATACCGATTCGCTCGTATATGAAATCGAATGCGAGGATATCTATCAGGACATGTACAATAATCGACATCTGTTTGATCTTTCTGATTACCCACGTGACAGTAAATTTCATGACGACACAAATAAAAAGGTTATTGGTAAGTTCAAAGATGAAATGAACTCGAGCGCTATCAAATACTTTATCGGATTACGCAGCAAAATGTATGCCGTATTATTGGACAATAATAAAATAACAAAAAAGCCAAAGGTCTGCCTCGTAATTTTGTTAAAAAGTTTATGAAATTTGATGACTAAAAGTATGCGCTTGATGACGGTGTTAGTTTTATGAGAGCTATGGCAATTCGAGCGAAACATCATAAGCTTGAAACAGATGTCATTATGAAACGTGGATTGTGTAATTTTGATGACAAATGTTATTGCGAAAACGGGGTAGATACATTTGTCCTTGGGTATTGTAGTGATGATAGACCTATACTCGACATTATCTTTTCCAACTGAAATTTTATCTAAACTTATAAAATAATGTTTGAAAAATTGATAATAACAAATAGCTACAATAGTAACATCAAATATCTAATGATGGACGGTAAACAATTGACAGTTGAATTTAATAATGAAACATCAGGTATATGTTTTAATGGAACACCTGACAAGTTAAACCTTTCGCTCATCAGATCTGATAATAGCGTGTATTTCAATTATATCGAACAATTGTATCAAAAGTTGCTAGCGGAGTTTAAAACTTTCACAGCCCCATTACCCAACAAAAATATACTAAACTCACAATGACCTCGATCAGTCAAAAGTGTATTTTATCGACAAAACATATCCTCTAAGCAAACCAGAAATGAAAGATTTGTTTGAGTCCCGTCGCTGTGTGAGATGTAAAGTAAAATTTAGTATCTATAGTCTAGATAGTGAAGTATTTTTAATATCAACAGTTGAAACATTAATCATTGGTAACGAGATATAAAATAATATCATTTTCATTCTAATGCGAGTTAAATTTCCGCCTTGTTAACTGAAACGTTCTAATGCTCAGTTTAATTTTCATCCTGTTATCTGATAAAAAACTTGTGGTAGACTGATTACAAAACCTATTTGCCGTCTTTAGAATAATCGTATTCCACGCATGCGCTGTTCTAACAAACTTGTCACCTCTGTATGAGAAAGCTTATCTAGATGAATCATAGCATTCCATCACCTGTTTTGTCTGGTTATAAAATACCTATCCGTAGTAGTAGTAGTAGGAAAAAGGGTTTTTTGGGGTGAGGCAGTGGGTGAGGGAGGGGTGGGTTGGGTGCGCTAAAAGCCTTGTTTTTTAATACTACTAACAATTCCAACCACCCTTTTTCTTGTAGTTGTTTAGTTCTTCTTCTGGTACTGATTTAGTTTCAATTTGTTTACCAAGTTGTTTCAGTAACTGGTTTGAAAATAGAAGCTGTTCCTTCTATAGCAGTTACATGTCCACGTCGTGCTTACTGTACATTTTACCTAAGAGCTGCCTGAAATTGAACAAGTTTCTTTAGATCTTCTATATTTTTTCTATATTTTGCTTGTTTCTCCATTATTAATATTATTATAAATGTTATAAATCTAAACCACGTTTTACTGTAAGTAACTGTTAATACAACAGCGAAACAATTTAGTTGGATCATTTGTAAGTTTATCAAATAAGAAAAAGTTGTAGTAGTAGAGGAAAATAAGATTATCAGATCAAACCCTTATTTTACCCCTCCAAACAAATACAAACTATGTCCTAAACTCTACCCTTCACCCCTTTGTGACAAAAGTATTAGTAAGGTTTCTAGCTCACCCCCTCTCTCTCTCTCTCTCTCTCTCTCTGTTATTACAGTGTTAGTGAATCAAGGTAGAGATGTGATCGATATCCAGGTAAGCTAACAAAAACTCTGTCATTATACCACCAAAGGTTGTAGACTATCTACCCCGTCCTGTATTTTTACACAAATCCAGGTAGCTGTATGATGCCACGTGATCGGTAAATTATCCCGGTAAACTCGAGTCATACAGAGGTTGTCGAATTTGCTGGAAACAATGAAATCTCATAATATTCATACGTGATCGCCCGTGTATAAAAGACCTGTAGATTCTTAATTGCGCAGTATTCACCAGGTATACAACTTTAACCCAAGCGGAAATTAGAACGTAGTGAGAGAGGTAAGTGATATTTTATACCTCATTACCAATGATTAATGTTTCAATTGTTGATATTAGAAATATTTCATTATCACGATTGTAGAGACTAAATTTTACTTTACCGCTCACACAGCGACGGGAATCAAACAAGTCTTTTATTTGTGGGTTTGTTTAGAGAATATTTTTTGTCGATAAAATATATTTTTGACCGATCGAGATCAATTGTAAGTTTAGTATATTTTTGTTGGCTAATCGGACTGTGAAAGTTTTTAAATTCTGCTTGCAACTTTTTATACAATTGTTCGAGATAATTGAAATACTCGCTATTATCAGATCTGATAAGTGAAAGTATTAGCTTGTCACGTGTTCCACAAAAAACATGTACCTGATGTTTCATTTAAATTCAACTGTCAATTGTTTTCCGTCCATCATTATATTTTTGATTTTACTACTGTAGCTATTTGTCATTGTCAAATTTTCCAAAATTTTATAAGTTTAGATAAAATTTTAATCGGAAAAGATAATGTCATCATAGTTTATGATAATACCCAAGGGCAAGTGTATCTACCCCATTTTCGCAAAAACGTTTGTCATCAAAATTGCACAATCCACGTTTCATAATGACATCTGTTTCAAGCTTATGATTAGTCCGAATTGCCATAGTTCTCATAAAACTAACACCGCCATCAAGCGCATACCTGTAGTCATCAAATTTCATAAACTTTTTAACAAAATCATGAGGCAGACATTTCGCTTTTTTCGTTATTGTATTATTGTCCAATAATACGGCATACATTTTGCTGCGTAATCCTATAAAATATTTGAAAGCGCTCGAGTTCATTTCATCTTTGAACTTACCAATAACTTTTTTATTTGTGTCATCATGAAATTTACTGTCACGTGGGTAATCAGAAAGTTCAAACAGATGTCGATTATTGTACATGTCCTGATACATGTCCTCGCATTCGATTTTATATACGAGCGAATCAGTAAACAATAATCTACTTGCCGGCCACTGATTTTTTACAAAATTATAATGAAAATCTTTCATCAACCACTTTGATAAATCTAACACTGCAGCTCCAACGTAGATCGACTTGTTTAGCTTTAGATTTGTCTTTTTTATCGCAAAAAGATTCTCATTAAAACTTTTCATGCCCACATAATCATCGTCTGACAAGTTTGTTTCTGCGATTGACATCATTAACTAGTTCGATATTTACGCGTTTCCTAATACTCTCTTATCGTCTTACCAAAAACAGCATTGTTCATCAGTTTAAAGTTTTTCTCAAAATCAGTTTTTGCTGCAGCTCTTCTTGAAGTGTTCGAGTTAATATAACCTGTCATCTACGGCTACTGATTAAATTTTAGTACACGATGAATCTTTTCTCAGCACAAGACCATCATCGACTGCTTGTTCTAAAACTTTGTAATGCAAAACGTAATTACGTTTATGAAGCAAATTTGGTACTAGTTTCTTGACAATAGAATGTTGTTTTGGTAATGCTAACGCTTGTTCTTTTGATAACAAACTATAATCTATAACCATCGATTCCGCGCAGAAAGGGTAATCGTTATGCAATTTGTGTAGCCAAGTTGGATAACCGAGATCATCTTTAACGAAATATGAAACATCGTCAGGTATCTTTTTTCTGTTTCAGATAGAAATCGATCAGCCGTGATCCAATGAAATCCACCTTGAAGCATTGGTTCTATCATTGAACCACCGTGAAGATTATAGCAGTTTAGATCAACTATATACTTCGAAGGAAGCTCAGGATTATACTCTTTCAAATATTTGTTGTTTGCTTCAGCATATTTTTTCGTTATCACGCTAATACCGCCTCTGATACCTTTTTCAATACAATTGAACATATCAACGTCAGTCAGTAATTCTAACCTTACCTTAATAAACTTTAGCAGAGCATCCCATGATAGCCCAGGGGCAGAATAATACCAGCAAGAATCTAGTCTGTAATTATTATAACTCACTTCACGAAAACTTTCAAAAACATCTGCTAATAATAACACATCAGTTTTCAAATACAAATCATGATAATCACAAAACGTCTCACAATCAAATTCTTTCCAGATATCTTGAACATACATGTACTCATCATCGGTGATATGTTCATTTTTAAGTTGCGAGTAAAATTTGTCTTTTTCAGGTATAGATGTTTTATCAAATTTACTCCAATCGTTGAGATATTCGTACAGAAATACCCTTTTTTTAGCTAGTAGATTAAATTTATCTCCTAAACAGTCTCTTAGGTTATCAAATTTACTACAACCTTTCACTAGCTCAACTAACGATGCTGGTTTAAATTGCATGCTGTCAACGAAACGCTATTTACCTAGCGTAACTGACATACTTTTCAAAATTATTTGGAATGCATTTAATGATGTTATCGAATTTCAGACGAGCTTTTATGTCAGGATCGCCAAAAGCTTCTACTATATTGTGACTATCATATCCTCAAAAGTTCTGACGAATAACTGGAATAAAATCTGGAAACTTGAAATTTTAAATTACACTGATCATTAGCCGCTCCACGGTACTGTCCGGTCTAATGGCAATGGTCATGTACCTTTTTGTCAGTCCTGACATTCGTCAGTATCAAAAGTTTTTCACAAATATAACAAATTTCCACTTGCTCGTGATCAGATTCTTGTTGAAGTGTTAATTTTAACATTGGATTTGCTTTTTTCCATGAGTAAATATATTATCAATTTCGTTAATCAATTGCTTGAGACGCCAGACAGATGGATTTTTACGACGATAGTATTGGATTGGCTTAGATAATCTAGAAACAGTACAACAAACTACCTTGTACGCTACTCCACACGGAACATGATTTTGAATTTTTCTTGTACTCGATTGATTAGGATTTTTTCTACGCCAAGTACAGGTTGAAGTAAGCATTCGAAATCAGCGTATATGACAAAAAGATATTTTTAGTTTGTGATCATGATGGACAAACTGTAACACACTATCTTTTCTAGATGACATTGTTATTCTTTGTACATCACTACAGTACTGCAACTGATTTTGTAATGTTTCATTGTTTGTACAGCCATGCAAGCAGCGGTAACAAAAGAACTTTTTGTTTTTATTCTTATTATACTGTCTTCCAGCTAGTCCGTTAAAGTTTTTAATCCAAACGTAATGATTTTTATAAAACAGTAAATTTATAGTCGATCGTGAAACTTTCTGAAATATATCTCAGATAAACGTTTTCTTTTTCATCTAGTCTGAAAAAGTTAACTAAAACATTGTTTTGCTTCTCAAATTTTGGTATTTGATTTTCTGCCACTGAAAAGTTAATATCTTTACAATTTGATCTTGACACGTGACTGATACTTTTCAACACGACTAGCGTTTTTTTTTCTGCTGGGAATAGCGCGGAAAGAACAGCCCATTGGAAACATTTGTTATCTATGTTTTTTGTGTTTATACAGCATATTTTTATTTTTGGTGGTAGGTCAATATACGAACTACCGCGTAATGCGTCATATTTCATCGTGTGAAACAAAATTTCCTTGATCATTTCAAACTTCCAACCCGAACCTAATTCGGTGAATTCCTCTTTTTTACCAGATTTCTTGGTGTATTTCATCAGATAGTGATAAAAGATTAGTCCCAATTAAAACACGTCTTGATTTTGCGTTAATATAAGGGTCTGCAATTTCCTTATCAGGCGATTATTTCGCTACTAGTAGCTTTCAAAATATTGCATGATATTGTACTAATAATCTTATACTTTTGTGTTTTTCAAGCTCACGTTTTACAGTTGTCTGTAGCAAGTGGTAAAGATTTGTTGCAGTAAAATTTACATGCACGATTTGTTTATCAAACCGATGACTATTATCAAAAACTGCAAAAGCAGTCGCTATTTTATCAGGTTCTCCAATAAGGCTCTTCTTGGCTATATCACGCAATTTCGACATTGCTATAATATAGTCTAATATCTAATTGATAATTTACCTCACACGGCGCATGCGCAAGGGTTGAAAAAATTGGAGATAACAAAAATTATTATAGCATAATGACAGCAAATCTGAAAAGCACACGTGAGCAAGAGGTATATCACGTTCACCCAAAGTACAACTTATACGCCAGAAATGCATTGTTGTTGTTGTTGTTGTTGGGCTTAACGCCATTTTTCAGCACATGATAGGCTATTCGTGGCGGCCAGTATTAATGGTGGAGGAAGAAACCGGGAAATCACCGGAAAGAACCACCGACCCACGAGAAGCTACTGGCAAGCTTTCTCACATATCCACATTTGCCGAATCCTAGACTCGAACACACGCAGACAGAGGTGAGATGGCATTGATCCGTAACGGACAGCGCTTTAGACCACTCGGCCACTCGCGGCCCCCTAGAAATGCATTAGGTTCAGTCATTAACATCAAAACTGCAATATCTGTTGGAAAAGCAACATCAGAGGGTTATCAGTTTAGTTTAAAGGGAGATAATACCGAGAGGATTACAATGCTTAAAAAAGATTTTATTTACACGTTCTGCGATGACATTCCAGAGGGACAGCGTGTATATCAGTCACTGATGATAACATTGAAAAATTATCTTTACAAAACGAGTTTCAGCCCCATCCGGTCTTTGATTTTATACGAGGCTAACGATAACGGTATTATTAGAAACAAAAAAACTAAAACAGTTCTTAGTTCTATGAGGAATAAGAGATATATCAGTGTAACTGTTAGAAAAACATCGCCACATCAAGGTCGTTATTATGGTCATAGGTTTGTTTATGAGGTGTTTAACGGATCTATACCCGATGATCTGGCTATTAGTCACATCAATAGCGTAAAGACTGAAAATCAACTGTGAAATTTGGAGCTAGTGACGCAACAGGAAAATGTGAGAAAAGAACAAAATAGCAATGGTATTAATTTTAGATGTCCAATAAAACCTGTTGTTTCGTTAAACCTCGGAACGGACGATTAGATTAAATTCAAATAGATTACAGCCGCTGCGAAATATTATAATATAAATCCCATGAGGGTAAAATTTGTAGCTGATGGAGTAATGAAATCAACTTTTTCAAACCAATACGATGCCAGGATTGTTTTTAGATATGATGAATAAAAATATTTGATAGCTCAGTTTTAGTCAAACAATGATGAGCAAATGCTACAACATTATGATCAAATTTTAGAGTCATTACTGCACTTTCAAAAATTTTATTTTTTTCTGCTTCTGTTAGCAACATTTTATGAGAATCACCTTGCATTACAATAACGTCAACAGAATATACAATATAACCCGACAAACATTTTCTTACCGCTTCGGCTAGCTCTTTGTAATTTAATATAATAACTTTTTGATGATATTTTACCTCGTCAGTCATCTTATAATAACAAATTAGATACAAATATTATAATAATGGACTTGATGAAACGACTCGCTGAATTATACGCAGAAGATACTAGTGATAAGGTCGCCAGCGATAAGGTCGCCAGCGATAAGGTCACGCATAGTATTACATTTTCCAAAGATTTCGTAGACAAATCTGTTGGTTATAGTGAAGATGATATTTTATATAACAACGAATCTGACGATGACGATCAAATAGTCACCGTTGTTGATAGATCTAATTACAGCAGACCAACAACTGAACGCTATAATGCCAAGTATCACATTACTAAAAAAAATAATGAAATTTTATTTTACCGTTGCCGAATAGGAAATATTTTGGCAGCTAATCAGACCTTTCTTAAACATCAATATTCCAGGCCGACATAAAAATATCAAATTAGATTTCATATTTTTCAATTTTTAATCTAATATCGATCTCTGATGATCGCAGACAATATCTAATATCGTTATGTAAACCAGTAAAATGCAAATCTGACAAACAAAAGTACGAGGAAATTTATAATAGCATTATATCATAATTTGTTTGGATGGGATCCAACTGTTAAATTTATCGCTATACCCACACCATTTGACTATACTTTTGTCTGTTTTTTTCCTAATCACGTTTTCAATAACAAAAACATCCTGCTCAATTTTCTGTAGTTCTTGTTCGTAAAAACTATGATAGGTTCCCCTGCCAGATCTTTTAAAGCGTACGTTACAGATATTGTTAAAAGTACCTTATAAACCACAAATACTTCTTCGCTCCAGTTCGGAGTAAATACTTTTGCAAATACCTTTTTTATCAAAGAAATTCTAACTTTATCAACAACCTTAAATTTGTCTGCGGTACATATTTTCATTTGCTAATATCGGATTTTTAATAGCTTTATTGGGTGACATTTTGATGATTTGGTGTTTCGTTTTATTATATTCGCCTACGATTTGAGAAAGTTCATCGATGTACCTGTTGGTGTTTTTAGCTGTCATATGTTTGTGTATTTTTTCGTTTAGCGTGCGATTAAATCTCTCGACAACAACGCTTTTACCTTCGTTTCCTGCAACGTATTTTTTATATCATATTGTTCTATAAACTGCTCAAACTTTTTGTTAAAAAACTCGGCTCCGTGATCAGTCCAGATTTTATTTGATTTCCGTTCTGTGCTCGTTATTATTTGTTTTAGCGCATCAGTCATTGAAGTCCCTGTCTTATCCGAAACAGGTACACTAAAAGCGTATTTACTAAAAACTTCTATAACGTTAAACAAATAATTTCTTGGAGCTCCATCAACGCCAACGTTAAACTGAGTCAGATTGGACATATCCACCAAATATATTGCCCAAATATCATCTACAGCATTTGCGACAATTTTACGTCGTGGAAACTTTTTTTTAGGTCTATGTAGTTCGACTGCAAGATCATCGTATACTTTTTCCAAGTCCAAGTTTATATTTTGCTCCAATCATTCCCTGATCAATCTTCTATCAAAACGTTTTCGTAGATTTGTTGGATCCATATCAAGTAATTCGTCTAACATCACTTTATCACAATCTGATTTCGAGTTTTCATGATGACGATAACAGATATCATGACGCATCACTATTGCATCAAATTCATTATAGGGCTCTTGTCCTGGCAACGGATTATCGTTTTCATCTAGTTGTTGATCTAGCGACGTAAGGTCCTGTATACCGATGACCTGGCAAAGTCCAACCGCCTTTTGGTTTTGGTAATTTTCCAATAATTTTGTGTATATCTATACCTATTATTTCTCTGTTGTTACAACATTGACAGTATGCGACAATTTTATTTTGCTCAAGACAAAAATCTGTCAGAATCACAGTTGCATATCATTCTATATTTTTAGTCGTCTACTAAAATAACCTACCTGACGATATCAGAACAACCAGCGCCTAGCGAATTCATCGCTGGCGACACTGTCGCTGGAGACGTTTTCTTTAAAAACTTATTTTTTTCCCACAGATTGCAAAAATACTTTTTAATATCATCTTGTTGTTTTTTTGTTGTTGTTTCATTAATATTTTATGTTGTAGTTCTACACTTGAGACTATATGTTGACATTATTATATTTGTAAGTTTAGATAAAATTAATTGCAATCTCATCATTAGCGTGAGAAGGTTGCTTGTCAAACTGTAAAATAAATTTTTAAAAATTGAGATTTCTTCTTTGGGACATCTGTCGGATAAACATTATACAATAAGTTCAGCAAGCAGACGTTCCAACAGGTTGGAGTTGATTTGACGAATAATATATTTTTTATATTTTTCGTTCTTGTACCGTTTTATTACATCGCTTGGAGGAAGTCCAAACGAGTCGAGATAATTATTATTATCAACTGCTACCCAATGCGTACCGGATCCGTCATTGAAATCTTGCAAATTTATCACACACGAACCTACATCTGACGGTGTTTTTATTGCTGCAAGTTCATCTTTAGAATAAACTCCGTGAAATCCAGGAACTGCTTTTAACTTATCAATTATATCAAAATTGCTTAGTGGGGTGGTCGAGTTCCTGGTAATGTCAGGCCACGTCCGATTCCTAAAAGATTTAGCAGCAGACTTCGCGCTAGTCCCGCCAAAAGTGGAACCAACGGAATAATTCCTCTTTGTTTTGTTTCATTGCATATGAATTTGCATTTTGGTGTTGGCAATTTGTTGTTTTCTTTTTTTTGTGTTTTCTTTTTTCTGGCGATTATGTTGTTGGCGATTATGTTTTCCCTTGTGGCATTATAATATATCAATTATATAAAATACACAATTGTTTTATTCCACTTCCACGAATGATACCATTACCCTCAACGGCTTTCTTCGTTGCGCCATAGACTGCTCCTGGCATTGCTGCTAGACCTAATGTTCCCAACACCGGCAAAACTTTAGGTATTATTGTGCTAGATAATACTGATAATGCCGGACCAAGAAAACCACATTTTGCCATCGCTGTCATTTGTGGAGCATTAAAATTTAAAATAATTTTTTTTACGATCATACTTCTTTACTTGATTTTTTGTTATTAATTTTGTTAAAACACCATCAGAAATATTAGGATTGATTTTTAATGATACCTGTTCTCGCCTTGCAATAGCAGCTACTAAGTTTTTAACTGGGCCATCGGTCAAATATTCTTTTACAATATATTTTGCCATTTTATATAACAACTGTAGATTAAACTTGAACTGTCATTTTATCTTTAATAGAATCTACCGTGATAAATCTATCACTGACCACTAATGCGTAACGGCGCTACTGGAATTTCTCCAAGTGTCCAGGTGATTTCAATATCCGCAGTGCTGTCTACAATTCGCTCGTTATGTTTACTAACATCAAAATAAAATATAGGATAAAATGTTCGAAATTTTTTTTCTGCTGATATCTGAGTTCCATCTTCAACTTCTTGATATTTTTGCATTGCGTCAAGCAGATACATGTACGGTCCAGAAATGTTTTTATTAGCGTCATCTGAAAAATTGCACTCTATAGCTCGATCTGCATATTGCTTCGAATTTAGTCTAGCGTATATTCGTCTGACAGCGTGGTCAAATATTGCATTATATTGTTGTTCGTTGCCTCGTCGGGCGTGTTGTTGAAATACGACAAAAATTTGTCTCGGCAGTTGTTCGCTTGATGTTGTTGTGACTCTCCACGTGTAGTCAGTAGTATTTGGAACCGCTGTCTGATATATTTTATGCTGCTTAAAATAAATTCTGTTTGTATGCTTATCAAGTGTGCTATTCAATTCTGACATTTTAGTGATTTATGGTGTTATACGTAGCATCCACAGAGCAAGTTTGTTTATGATAAACTGTACATCAGCCCCTCCAGATCTAAACAAGCATTTGTTTTGTTCTGCTCGATCTAAAATAAGCGTATGTTTTACACCGCTAAATATTTTATCTTTGGTCGCAACAAAAGCCGAAAATCATATTTAGCGGAAGCATCATTGTAATTTGACGTGATCTTGCTGCAAGTTCTCTTCGCCTAGCAAAACCTTCGTTATAACGTGGATTTCTCAGCCACACCGCCAGCTTTTGTTCTGAGCTCTTTGATTGCCCTGTTTAGATCAGTAATATTATAAGATTCTTGTGAAATTTTTATTTTTTCTGTTGTAGATATTGTAGATGTTGCAAATGTAGTAAACCACATTTCATCGTTAACATCAGTTTTCACGTTAGGCATAGCATTCCAACAAGTACAAGAAATTAATCCAATCTCATTGTTTTGCAGGATCTCGTTGTAAAGGCGGAATATAATTTACTGAAAAATTTGCGCTATCTTTCGCAGACTCACTATAGTCTAGCAATAATGTTGTTGACATTTGTATGTTAGATCATTTTACAAAATTAAGCCGCGGTGTAAAATTTCATATTCGTCAGAGGTTAATAATTCGCTCGATCTTTAATGATCAAGCATGTTAATGAATTCATTATCAATCTCAACACTATAATTTCAGGCTTCTTTTGATGATATTAATAACATTAATCGACCTATCATTTCAGTAGTTGATGTAAATATTTTTACACCAGTTCCTCTTTTTTACTTCTCTACTTTTTTGTACACGTGTTTTATCAAGTGTATCAAATTTTCTTTTAAGACTCCACCCTTAACCAAAAGGTTTTGCTCTACTATTTTCTGCTGTTTTTTTAAACATGAAACCAATAATACTATGTCTCATCCTATCATAAAGTGGATGCATATTCTCAATTTCTGTAGCCTTGTTTATTTCAGCTTTAGCAGTAACTCCATCTTTTATTATTTCATCTAATCTTTTGATTATGCTTGATATTCTACATCAGTCCACTTGCTTATATTATCAACATCTTTTATATTTTCTTTCTTTAAAAAATCACCATAATCTTTAGGATCTATTGTATTATTTGCTCTTATCAAATGAAGTCTTTGCTCTCCAACCTCCATATACTTTACAGTAAGATCATCATCTCTTTGTTGCTCCTCTTTGATATCTTTTATTTCTCCTGATAAATTTGCTATAATATTTTTTTATTCCTAGTGTTGTTAACTCTGCTAATCTTCGCTCAAGTTTCAGCGGATTATTTATCAAATGATCTGTTTCAGCTTGTCTAGCAGCGGGATCAGCTATATTTGCTGTAAATCCTTTAGTTAGTTTTCTTTTTTCTTCATCAGATCTAGTAACAATTTTTGCAGCAGCTGCTTCTTGTTGTTCTTTAACAATTCCAACCAAACCTTTTTTGCAGTTGTTTGTTTAATTTATTCTTCTGATAGTGGTTTAGTTTTAGGTTGTTTAACTAATAGTGCTTCAGTAACTGGCTTGAAAATTGTAGCTGTTGCTTCTGTAGCAGTCACTTGTCCACGTCGTGCTTGTTGTACTTTTTGTCGAAGTAATGCCTGAGATTCAGCAATATTTTTTTAGATCTTCCATATTTTTTCTATATCTTTGCTCGTTTGTCCATTATTATTATTATTATAAATTTTAAAAATTGAAACCCCTTACTGTAAGTAAGTGTTAATACAACAGCAAAACATTTTGGTTGGATCATGTGTGAATTTATCAAATAAGAAAAAGTTGCATTTATCTTTTGTAGCATTACGATAAAGTTCAAAACACTTATCTTAAGTCACGTCACTGCATTGCTCGCTTGCAATATTTCTAACGTCAACATTGTCCAGTCCTGGAAATAATATAAAACAACCAGTATTTCGCCGAATAGATCTGTCAACATTATTAAAAACCTTGAGCAAGATAAACAGAATTACACTGTTTATTACGTGACAGTGAGAAATACGATCTTATGTTATTCATATCCATGTTATTTAGCGGATTATCGTCAAAAACTACTATATTGTGTTCATCTGCATCAAGTTGATTAATTGGAATAAGATCTTCTGGCTGCCTAATTATAAAAAAATTTTCACCAGCCTTAAGATCATCACGAAGCTTGTTACTATACGCGTTTAATAACTCGTATTTATTTTGCCATTGTTATTATAAATTTATATATAATGTTGATAATTTTATGTAGGACAGTAAATAATGAGTTACTATACAAAACTTGGAACATTAGCAGGAGATGTATCAAATAAAGGTTATCATGGTGACTTATCTAAGTATGCAACTCTTGATCAGCTCAAAAATGAAATCAATAATGTACTAAATGTTGGCAGTGTAGATCCAAATGAAGTCGTCATTTTCCATGACAAAGAAGGACAATTAAAGACGAGTAACGTGCAACTGTCAGATGTACATGTACGAAATCCTGCAGCGTTTGCTGATAATATCGTTACTTTTAACAATCGAGGAAAAATACAAGATTCTAGTAGGTCAGTTAATGATTATGTAAAAAAGCTGGTGATTTATTTAGTGGGAACATTGTTATAAACCAAAATGAGATTACTTACCTTAGGAACCCAACTTAGGACGGTGACGCTGCCACTAAATACGTCGACGATCACTAATCAAAGTACATGTCAGTCAATGGCGGTATGATGCGTGCATTTCTCAATATGAACAATAATGCCATTATTGAACTAAGAACACCCGAGTCTGGTTTTGATGCTGTAAACAAAAAATACGTCGTTGATAAGGAAGTTCCAATCAGTAATGAAATTACAGGGCTCAAAAAATAAATTTCCTACTCACGTGAACTTGTTCTTAAGTTTACGCAGCAACATAAACACGCTTAAAAATGAATTGTTTGGAAATCTATCAATTGTTGACATTACACTCGTTAATATTAACACAAAACTCAATGGTATTAACACAAAATTCAATGATATTATAATTCCTAGCATTGTTGAGAAACGAGTATGATAAAAATTCCTCACAAACAAATTAAAAAATGGTGCATTCTGTTGATGCAGGATCTGGTATATGGAAGCAGCAAAATAATTATATCAAATACACAGGGGAAATTTATGGTTTGTATAGGTTTTCAGTGCAAAACATTTTAAAGTTTAAAATATTTTCCATTTATTCGCAGCTTCGTAATTTAAATGTTGAGTTTTCTGAAACTGAAACTGTAACAATAGATAAAAATTACAAAGAAGAATTTATACTTCAACCAGCTAAAGAAAATTTTAAAGGCCCTGGCCCTTATTGGTGTGTTTGGAATTTGTAGCTAAATTATAATAATTACCTACTACGTAACCAAGCCTGGGGATTATGTAAACAAATATTATAATGAAAAGAAGTATAGCTGATTTCAATCATATTTCAAAAGATATTCCAGGACAGGATGTGGACGCACTAATACAATGCTTCAAATATCACAAAAACTTTGGTGCGTTAAAATATGTTACAAATATTATAACAAGATCCTTCGAGTAATATATCTGCCGATAATAATGACCAGTTCTGGTATAGTTTCAGATGGGGCATCATTAAATCCATTTTTGTTAATCATATCCGGTGTTGGTGTTTCCCTTACAGCGGCGTGTAAAAAAGTTGAACCTAAACTTTTAATAAAACAGCATGGCTGTCTAATATCTGTTATAACTTACAAGAAACTACTTGATCAGATCCGGTCTTACCTACGAGGAGTAAAAATATAATATGGATGATTTAATACGTGAATTTCCCATTATTGATAATATGTTAACAGACATTCTACCAATGAGGGTTAGCAAGTATGAAAAAGATTATTAAAAGAAGTATGATATAACGTAAAATTGTATCTAAACTTAAGATATAATATCACTTACCTTCCTTGCTTTCGCTCTAATGCGTAATTTAATTTCCGCCCTGCTTATCTTAATTGGATACGCCACGCTCTACTGCTTAAAAAGAATATACAGGTCTGTTTCACACAGTTGATCACGTGTGAGGTAATAACATCCTTGCTTCACTACATGTAAACTGATACCTAATTGCGATATAAAATCCAGGTAAACCGATGACTAACAGCCACCTGTAAAATATCGAGAGAGGCTAAACTGATAGATCTATACTTGACATTTATCTTTTCCGACTGAAATTTTATCTAAACTAAAGAAAAGTTTGAAATATTTAACAGTGACAAATAGCTACAGTAGTAAAATCAAATATCAACAATTGAAACATTAATCATTGGTAATGAGGTATAAAATAATATCACTTACTCTTCTCACTTTGCCACTAAGTTCTAATTTCCGCTTGGGTCTCCGTATAGGATTGTTAAAGCTGTCTACCTGGTGAAGGCCGGCTCTACTGCGCAATTAAGAATCTACAGGTATTTTATACACGGGCGATCACGTGTGAATATTTTGAGATTTCATTGGTGCTAGCAAATTCGACAATCTCTGTATTACGCATCCTTGTGTGAGCTTACCTGGGTGATTCACCGATCACATGGCATAATACCTGTACCTGTACTGCACCTGTTGTTGTGTAAAATACAGGAAAGGGAAGGTAGGCTACCACCTGTTGGGGTATAATGACAGAATTTGTGTGAGCTTACCTGGATACCGATCACATGGCATTATCTCTACCTGGATTCAGTAACACTGTAATAACAGAGAGGGGGTGGGCTAGAAATCTTACTATACTTTTGTGAAAAGTGGTGGGTGGGTAACGTTTAGGACATAGTTTGTATTTGTTTGGAGGGACAAAAGTAGGGTTTGGGGTAGAACCCATGTTTTACTCTACTATTGTATTTATCCTTTGCAGCATTACGATAAAGTTCAATAAACTTATCTTTTGTCACGTCACCGCATTGCTCGTTCGCAATATTTGTAACGTCAACATCGTCCAGTCCTGGAAATAATATAAAACAACCAGTATTTCGCCGAATAAATCTGTCAACATTATAAAATCCTTGAGCGAGATAAACAGAATTACACTGTTTATTACGTGACAGTGAGAAATACGATCTTATTTTATTTATCTCCATGTTATTTAGCGGAATATCATCAAAAACTACTATCTTATGTTCATCTTCATCAAGTTGATTAACTGGAATAAGATCTTCTGGCTGTCTAATTATAAAAAAATCTTCACCAGCCTTAAGATCATCACGAAGCTTGTTATTATATTCGCTTAATAACTCATACTTATCTTGCTGTGGATTGATTGTGTAAATATAAACTGTCATAGTTAAAATTATCACCAGGAAGCAAGTTCATAAGCAAATTTGTTTTTCCTGATCCAGTTCGCCCAACAGTAAGATAATGACAATCAGGAAGTTCATTGTTATGTTTGTGCTTCACCGGTCTCTCAGTATCAAAGTTTAATATTGTCGATTTTGCCATTGTTGTTATAATTTATATAATATTAAACTAATGTGCATAATTTTATGTAGGACAGTTAATAATGAGTTATTATACAAAATTTGGAACACTAGCAGGAGATTTATCAACAGAAGGTTATCAAGGTGATTTATCCAAGTATGCAACTCTTGATCAGCTCAAAAATGAAATCAATAATTTACTAAATGTTGGCAGTGTAGATCCAAATGAAGCCGTCATTTTCCAGGACAAAGAAGGACAATTAAAGACGAGTAACGTGCAACTGTCAGATGTACTTGTACGAAATCCTACTGCGGTAGCTGACAATATCGTTATTTTTAGCAATCGAGGTAAGATACAAAATTCTGGTAGGTCAGTTAATGATTGTTACAAAAGCTGGTGATTTGTTTAATGGGAATATTATTTTGAACCAGAACAAGATTACCTACCTTGGGAACCCAATTGGGGATAATGACGCTGCTACCAAGAAATATGTTGATTATCAGGAATCAAAGTACGTGTCAGTGCATGGTGGTATGATGCGTGCATTTCTCAACATAAACAATAACGGCATTACTGACCTCATGACACCAGAGTCTGATTTTATTGCTGCAACAAAGATATGTCGATGACAAAGAAGCTCCAATCAATAATGAAATAACTGCGCTCAAAAGTGAATTTCTTGTTCACGTGAACACGTTTTTAAGTTTTCGCAGACACAAACACTCTTAAAAATGATTTTGTTGGAAATCCATCAAATATTGACATTACATTCGCTAATATTAACACAAAACTCAATTATTATCAGTGGAATGCATGATATTATTGAGAAAACGAATTTGATTAAAATTCCTCATAAGCAGATTAGAAATATTGTCTATACTGTTGATGCTAGTTATAGTGGGTGTTCACCAAAATATAATTCTATCAAACACACCGCAGAAGTTACTGATGTGTATAGATTTACAGTGCTTAGCGAAACAAAGTTTAGAATATTTACCACATACTCATGGAGTCATTCAAATGACGACTCATCTGGAGTATTATCTGTAATAATAAACAAAAATTCTGAAGAAGAACTTATACCCTAACCAGTTGATAAAACTTTAAAAATAACCACTTTCCTGTGGTGTTTGGAATTTATAGCTGAACGACCGACTCTTTTTATTAATTATGATTAATCAAACATGGAACTATGTAAACAAATATTATAATGAAAAGAAGTATAGTTGATTTCAATATTTTAAAAGATATTCCAGGACAGGATGTATACGCACTATTACAATATTACAAATATTATCACAAAGAAACTTTGGTGCGTGAAAAAATATTACAAATATTAAAACAAAATACTTCGAATAATATCATATCTACCTTTGTTGATGACCAAATGTGGTATACTTTCAAGTGTGGCATCATTAAATCTGTTTTTGTTAATCATATCCGGAGTTGGTGTTTCCCTTACAGCAGCAAGTAAAAAAGTTGAAACAAGACTTAATAAAACAGCATGGACGTCAAACAGCCGTTATTACTTACAAACAAACTACTTGATCAGATTCCATCTTACTTGCGAGGTGTAAAATATGATATGAACGATTTAATACGCGAGTTCCGCATTATTGACTGTATGTTAACAAATATTTTACCAATGAGGGTTAGCAAATATGAAAAAGATTTATCAAAAGAAGTATGATAAAATTTTAATTTTATCTAACCTTAATAATAATATACTTACCTTTTCACAAATGAGTAGTTTAATTTTTGCCTGGTGTTCATATGATCTCTCGTATAGCTGTTACCTGGTCAAGCTTCTGCCCAAGACTGATTTATTAAGCGCGACTTGCCTTTCGTATGTGACGTTTAGTCAAATTCCACGAATTCGCATTACAGTATATCCTTGTTCGAGAACATTCCACGCATGCGCATTACAGTATTTCCTTGTTCGAGAACATTCCATGCATTACAGTATTTCCTTTTCTGACAAATTCCACACATGCGCATTACAGTATTTCCTTGTTCGAGAACATTCCACGCATTGCAGTATTTCCTGTTGACTAAAAAATAGAGCTACCTGGAATGTAAAGTATGAACACAACGATTCTTAGCTACCTGGAATTTAAAGCATGTACAAGACAACAATCTAGACAGTAGGCAGACGGAGGCTACAACGCATTCTTGTGTGATTAAAGCATGTACACAATGATGATTAACGGCCACCTGGCTTCATACCTGCAAAATAGATTGTTATATAAAATACATGTAATGACAGAGATGGGGTGTAATTTATATCTTGCGTTAGAAGTCTTAGTATCCTTTTGAGAAGGGTGGTGGGGTAAGAGTTTTAGTTAAAAAGGGTGGGTAATTTATTCAGGTATTAATAATGAAAATGGGTGGATGGGATAGAAACCTGGTAGTATCCTTTTGAAAAGGGTGGTGGGGTAAGAGTTTTAGTTAAAAAGGGTGGGTAATTTATACTTGTTCTGATAGTGAAAAGTGGTGGGTGGGCTAAAAAAACTGGTTTCTTTCTACTACTAGGTGACGTCATTGTAATGGAAACTTGCAACAATGTTGTTAAGTGGCTGACTTGAATACACGCAGCTACTCTCAGTAGAGACAAATACAAGAGAGACAGACATATATAACACATATAGAACATACAGGCAAGAAAGAATAAATCTTTTTGATGCATAAGATAGTGGCCTTAAAAAGGGATTTTGGTTGTTATGTTAACTTATAGGATATTTCACTGACAGTCTTCTCTTTCTCAAACTTCCTCTAACCTCTGGACCGTAGATAAGGACTCGTTTAAAACAGCCCTCTATTTCCACATATCATCTCCTTTCCAAACAGTCATATCGATGATTTGGAATGGAATGAAGTGAACCGCTTTTATTTATAGTGGAAGATCGGATTGAAACGGCTTGGGATTATCCACCAATATCAATACTTGTTGCATAAAAAAACAGTCACTTCGCGAAGTCTATCATCCAATCGATAGAGAGCGATCTGTCACGTCACATTCCCTATAAGGAACGCTAGCGTCTGTGCGCAGTGAATTGATGCGACATGTTTTTTTTTTTAAACATAACGGAAACTAAGAATACTATGAATATGGGTGTACTGGCCGTAGAGAGAAAAGCGATGGCATAGCAGCAACTACCAAAGATAGCACAGAGCTTCTTCCAAAAGAGGTCATTTCTCTATTTGTAATAATTTGTGCCGACACCAGTACGTTCACCACCTTTTTACCATAAGACAAAGATAAATTTGAGAAATGTTTGTAACAGAAGAAAAAAAGCAGAACACGCTATTCTCTTTCAACAGCAACAGTTAGAAAAAAAAGAGGCAAGAAGGAAACGGCAGCAAGAAGAAACATAAGAAACAAGATCTAGAAGAGAAAGAGGACAGTTAAAGTAAAACGGAAATGATACTTAGACAATTAGTAAGAAACCATGATGTAAATATCAGACTTCTTTATTACGACCCAATAGAAAAAAATTCTGCCCGAGCCAAACATTCCATCTTTGTTAGCACAACGGAGATACCACCTCTAAGGATTTGTTTCAATCATCGACGGTATCAGGTTCAGAAGTTGGCCTTGACCGTGGCAAATGCTTAAGACATTTAAAGCTGATTGCTTCTTGTTCCTGGGTTTGTTTTATTATATAAAAAAAAACATATCCAACGGTCGGGTCGTTTTCAAGGCCTTACTTCTTTCGAAAAGAGAATGCATTCATTTTACTTCAATAAATTGAAACCCTATCATGCACGTGTGTGTCGGCCTTTATTGTAGAAAAATCAAAACCAGGAACAGATTATAATATCCCCCCTCTCTCTCCGTATTTTCCTCCTCTTAGTCCGGACATCTTTCTGAACTTGACGGAAGTCTGAGTAATGTTAATTTGGCTATAACAATGTTTTTTTAACATATGAGAGATGTTTGGCCTCTAAACCCTGTTTTAAAAGCTCACTTTTGTCAGCCCTGCCTGTTAACAACATCTAAAGCAGAAGGGTTCAATACGTAAAATTGCTTATCAACTCATGAGGTTGTGCCAATAATGCCAAGGCTCACTTATGTTCAGGAAAGAAACAAGGTCACATTTGTCACCAAATCGTGGACATGGAACACGAATGATAATTTACAAATACCATTCCAAATATGAAGAGGATTAATACGACCAGAAGAAAGGCAGTTTCGTGTTTTTCGATATCGAATACATGTAAGAGACTGGCATTTACATTCCTAATGTATGTGTGGCGAAAAAGTACATCCAAGAGAATATCTTTATTCATCGCCTAACTGTCGCAAGATTTCTGGAGGACGTGAAAAATATTTCGGAGACCGAACACATTGGTTGATTTCACTTAAAGAATCTTAGACCTTAACGATGAGACTTGGAGCCAAAACGACATCGAACTTTACCAAGATTGTCATCGCTATGCTTAAGTGATGGCTCACAATTTCATGGGACACGATGGACAGTTTCTTTTCAGATAATATACGGAAGAAAGTAACTTTCAACGGAGACAAAATCATTTCCATGCACGTGCGACAAGTGCTGTTTAAAGATTCGATGAGTTACTTGGTAATGCCATTGAGCTGCATGCCTAAAAGGTTTGGAATGACAGAAATGGCAAAAGGCTATTTCTGCACTTTTTCAATACTGAAGCCAATCAACCCATTTGCCCGAGGTCTACTACTCGAACCCAAACATGTGCACCGAAAAACGAGACGCTTCATACGCTTTTTACCAGACTCACGCTTCAGATCTCTTTCGACTTTCAAGAAGAAATGTTAAAGTATTGTCGTTCTGACGTGGACATTTACGGCGTTTCTGTAGAATATTTCGAGACCTTTTCATGGCACACTGAGGGATCGATCATTTAAAATAAACTTGCACCATTTCCAAAGCGTGTTCCTTAGTGTACCGCCAACGATTCGTGCCCGGAAACATCCTATCTGTCATAGTCCTCAAACGACGAACTTTGTCAAACGTCAATACTCGGTCAAAGCCCTACGCTGGTTACATTAGATATGTGACAAGGAAGACAAAATTGATCCAACACGCTCGCAATCGAGGAGGCGAAAATACCATTGCCAACTTAAATCTGTCGATCGCTGGGACTTAGAAAACCATAAGATCGTGTACGCGTTTAATGGGTGCTTATTTCACTGATGTCCCAACTCCTAATCTCAACGTCGCACTAAGAATCAATTCGACAACGGACCGTGGAAGACTTCTATTAGGCTATTTGGCAATGGAGATTGAGGTTAGAACAACAAGGATAACAAATGGAAGATATGTGGAAACATGAGTATGATCACTGTTTGAAAATTGACCCCGACTTTACACGCAACGTGAAAAGTTACAAGCTGGTAGACCCTCTGAATCCGCACGACAGTTTTTGCAGAGAACGGACGAATGTCACTATTTTGCTGTACCAAACCGATGAGGAGAATAAATAAGAAATCAGATACATGGACGCGTGTTCTCTGTATCCTTATGTGTGCAAATATTGTCACTTTACCTCAGAGCACCCAAAATTGCTGACGAAAACTTCGAAGTGGACAAAATTCTCCAATGCAAAAGATTGATGATCAAGTGCAAAGTCTTGCCTCCCACGAACTGGTAACTTCCCGTTGTACAAGGAAAACTAATGTTTCCATTCTGCTCTATTTGTGCCAAAACGTGCAACCAAGGCCAACCTTGTCAGAAAAATGCGCCTTGAATGAAACGAGGGTTAGCGTGGAGATTTTTAAAGCTCTGGACCTGGGATACCAGCTGTTAGAAGTTTGAAACTTTAACAAGAGATACAAATACCACAAAGGGGCCCCGAGTGGCCGAGTGGTCTAAAGCGCTGTCCGTTACGGATCACTGCCATCTCACCTCTGTCTGCGTGTGTTCGAGTCTAGGATTCGGCGAATGTGGATATGTGAGAAAGCTTGCCAGTAGCTTCTCGTGGGTCGGTGGTTCTTTCCGGTGATTTCCCGGTTTCTTCCTCCACCATTAATACTGGCTGCCATGAATAGCCTATCGTGTGCTGAAAATGGCGTTAAGCCCAACAACAACAACAAATACCACAAGGACAAGAAGACTCAAAAAAGACATTTTTGGCAGACTACGTGAATACCTTTTGGAAACTGAACCAAGTCAACGGCTATCCTTCCTGGTTCCACACTCCCGAAGACCAAACGATTTTCAAAGACATACTGGGGGCAGGATAAGATCACTTTAGACCGCAAACTCCTATGGATTTCACCATACTGTCATCAAAATGAACCTCTGAAAGATGAATATTCGTTCCATGTGCGATTGCCTGAATACTGCAAGTCGATTCCAAACCTTCTGAGGAAAATAGCCTAAATATATGGACGGACCTACCCTGAAAAAATAGCTAGAGCTGAATATAGGGGATAAAGTCAAGTGCCTCATTTGCAGTGTGTCACTTCACAAGTGGGAGAAGATACCACTTACCTTGAAGATGCTCGATAGTCTCCGAATTGTCACAAGGGATGGTACACATTAACAAAGAAAAGAGTAAAAGCCAACAAGATTTGTATATTGTAACAATTTATTTCCCTAGGAAATAATAAAACTATTGGTAAATGGATTTCCAGTTTGTGAATATAATCCAAAATTTGATTGTAAACAGAAGTCCTATCACTAAATAGTTCTATTACAGCGACGATACACAAATATGATATGCAATGACGTCAGATGTCAGATGTCTTCCAATGTACGAATATCAACAATTCCTCAAATGAATCACAGTTTGCTTTCGAACAATTGAAGAATAAATTTTCCATGAATATGTCATAACTTTCTAAGAAAGTCAACATGTTGAGTTTCCAAGATAATAAATTATTAAATAAAAAAATCAGATGAAAACCAATCTGGCAACAAATAAAAAGAAACACCTTGTTTCTTAAAGATTTTAAAACGTCTCTACCACAAGAATATTAAAAATGCATATTTAAACCCAAAAGCATCATTTCAAGTCTCGCGAGATTAATCATTTGCTCTTTTGCTACAAGAACTCCGTCGTGTTCGCTGGTGAAACCCCACTTAAAATCAATCATATATAAGAGACGAACTGCGTGAACTAAAAATAATTCTCATGCAACACTTTTACGTCTTAAATAAATAACATTTAGTAAACGAAAATATCTAATAATTATTTCAATAAAATGTAATGAAATAATAAAAGAGTTTTAAAACTAACAGTTTAATTACATATACGTAACACTACATTTAATGGGACCTCGTCACTACAGTGGCATACCATATCGTTTATGAAACCAGCATGGCTGGGAGTCAAACGTTGGACAGCACCTAGACAAGCATTTAAACCCTGTTTAGAAAATAATACATTACCAAACGAATTGCAAGATAAAATATACAGGGACATTTGGCAGAGAATTGTCAGAGCAAACTCAATCATTGATGAACTTTTATGAAGAGAAATTCGCAAAAGGAAATTGACAAAAGTCACAAACAATTCAGATATCTCTAGATAAAGTGTGCTTTCTTCCATTTATTTCGCTTAAGAAAATTTACATTTGAAGATTTTAGTTACATCCTTGACCGTTTCCTGGGAATGCAGTGGAAAGTAAATACTACATCCGTTACTTTCGCTCTGAGAGAAGTGTTTGACTGACATGGTTATGGATACTTTACAAGAAAACGTTCGTGGTTTACTTGTAGAGTTGAGAGAACGCATTTACCAGAGTTGGGCAAAATTTCATGCGTTACGTCACCGATGTTACTGGTACCTAAATGGTTTAAGAGGACAGATCCATTTCAAAGCGTTTCATTGGTCAGACATTGATGAATTACATAAAATTCATAAAAGTTTTGTATGCCACTCCTTCTACTTACAACGTTATTCTAATACACCGACTCCCAACGGACGAGTTAGAGGATTACAACAAATCTTTACAAGAACTATTATATTAAGTTCAAGAGGAAACTTTTGTTCGACGTGAGGTATGCGAGTTAGTGATTAAACAGTTTTGGTGCGGTATTAAAATTAAACCGATTCTCTTCAAAAAGTTCACTTATTATATTACACCAAACAGGGTGTAAAAACTGACTACCATGCCAAGACCTTTATCAATGGTGAAACAATATATTCAGTGGAAGGCAATCAATGTCAATGTTCAAACGGTGGAGGATTACCATCGCATTTGAAGAGAACTGTGTCCATTGAATCGGGGTCAACGTGTGTTGTGTCTTAGTGACTTGTTTTCTGTGATTTCGCTTACCGACGATTCCTTGTTAACTCCTTACTTACAGTACAAAAAATAAAACATGAACGTGGTCCCTTTAAATGTATACGAAAAACTCATTCAGTTAAAATCTGTGCTTTCATTTAGATACTACTCAATCTCTATAGGAAAGCAAGATTCGTCAACTTTTTAGGTACTGAAAATGTGATCGATGACGTATGTATAGTTTGTGACTTATACCTTGTTACGACTTTGCAGTTTAATTACTTGTATGTTAAAATTCGAGTTCTTTTAATTTCATTTTTGCATCATTATTTTTTATTATTATGATGAGTATGAACAGAAAGAGTCAAATATGTTTTAAAGAAACATCGTGTTTATTTAGAACGTAGTATGACTCGCATACTCAATTTGTTGCATTCGATAGTTTGTTGATTTGAGCAAACACTGCTCAACAATGATCGGTTAGTGCAAACGTCAATTCCTGACCAACATGAAAATGCAATCTTATTATGATGAAATAACCACGCATTCATCGTGCGTGGGCATGAAGTGACGTTTTGGTTCGGTTTTAAAATAATTAGATCCATGTGAAATAGTCATAATCGTTCTTATACCTTGAAAAGGTATTTTTCTTGTGCTGGAAAGAGTATTTTTCATTACATTTGTATTGCTCTACAGTTGTCTAGTTATACATGACAGCTATAAGAGTTCATCTTTTTTAAATTATTTAGTTTTCCCTGGAGAACTACACTTGGTTTAGAGCAGACATTCAGTGATTTTATTTCTTAATTGGAATAGTACAGTAAAAATTGTGGTTCAATGAAATTATGGTCATTTGTGTAAAGACTTGATATGACTTGTTACGTAACGGCTCGTTCTAATATAAAAGAAAGTGAATACAACAAGCTTTATAAATTTTAACAAAGATAAAAAAAAATCCCCACATCACATGAAATAATGTAAATAATTTAAGCAAGACTTACGGTTTACAGAAATGATCCAATTTTTGTTCAAAATAAAAATATAAGTCCTGTAAAAGGTTCTAGGCATAGTCTGAAAGTGTATGATGTTCCGGTCCAAAATGGCGGTTGACCACGTCAGACGAAGGCTAACAGCAAATTCCAGAATTTACACAATAAAACAAAGTTTGTGTTGTCCCGTTCCAATATTAGGGAGAAAATGTCCAAATCAGTAATATTGTTCTCTAGGAAAACAGTTATTCATAAAGACGAAATGAAAATAGTTCCTCTAACAAGACATGTTATTCTATGTAGACATAAGGACAGCTTCTTCTGGCACAACAAATACCTTTTCAAAGATATTAGAAGTTGTATATGACTCTACTAGGACTGTCGACTGTTGACTCTCGACTACGACTCTCTGTTCGTGACTATATATATATATATATATATATATATATATATATATATATATATATATATATATATATATATATATATATCTTACAAAAATCTCAAACATAAATATGAAGGCTAAAGCGTAGTTTGAATTGCACGCGCACGAGGAAGCATGCAATTTCGTAATACTTCTGGACATTCAGGAAAGCCTGACCCAGTATCAGCCAATCGTTTTCGTGGCTATTCCTGAATGTTTATTTGTAATGAATTTGTTATCATACACAGCACGTGCCAACTTGAATCATATCTACGACTCAAGTAAACACTTCAAAAACATGTTAGACGATATTAATATAATGAAATAAAAAGAGATTTATACAATATTGATACATTAACACACATACTTTAAATTCAGGGTCGTAACAGACGAATCATTCTCTATCTTGAAACGTCACCATGATCCTAACTAGGATTCAGTTAAAATTATCTAGTCATAGGACTTGTATGTTTTCAGTACTAGGATAAGTGGTTTGATTTTCTTCAGAAACCGTAAGCCTTATTTCATATTTTTACATTTTCACAGTTTTGTAGGAAAAGAAATTAATTTTGTTACAACTTTCAGAGCTTAATGTCTTCACTCTTTTCCTTTGTTACTTTTGAATGAATTGATGCGTAACAACGTTAAAGGGAAAGATGTACTTGACTGGAAAAGTTGGGGTTTTGAGGCATGAACAAAAGAAGTGGCACACTATGCCTAAAACTTGTCATCCTAAATAATTAAAAAGTTCAGTAAGGAAGTAACTTTTAAACTTTTGTTACTGGCAGTGCCAGGAGAACCACACACTTCAGTACACAACATCCCCGAAAGATCATTCCGGAACGACACTTGTGTCACTGTGGCAAGGAGACTCTAAGAACATTACACACTATCCCTACTATTCCACATCTTGATCACTACGAAAGGTTGCAAAGAGACTTTAATATTATACTATGATCGTTTTGATGCGCCTTTTATTTTGTCATTCGTGTTCTTCACCTTTACAAATGGCCACAAACGTGTCCTGAAAAAAATACAAAAACTCATGTATTTTCTGTCTTCGTGTCGGAAGTAACAATCCTTACAGAACTATGGCTAATCATTTATGTTTCTACTCCCTCCTCATCCACTGTCAAAGTCATCGACGAGCACTTAAATTGCACTGGTTGGGAGGTCTTGCATCTTCCTATCCATTTTGATATGCTCATTTTCAGATATAGAGGTTCGGGCAAAATCAAATGTGTCAAACGTTTGATTGAACATAAGCATCATTTGATCTATCATCCACCTCATGGGAATCGTATGGTGTTTCAAAAGTGACAATCTGTGAGAAGTCAAATCGATTCCATCATGTTTGTGAAAGGTTTACCTGGCAAAAACGATGGATCATGTTTAACCCTAGGCAAACCCATCTGGTCATATCTTCGACTACATGTTAAGAAGACGAAGAAGAAATTAAGCTCTGGTTTATGAGCAAAAGATATCATCGTTACGCCATTGCTATTTACATCACTCAATTTGTTTTTCAACAAAATAAAGCCCATCCCACAATCAGTCTCGAAGCTCATAACGTGGGTTTGCTTAAAAGTCGTAGAGATAAATAGCAGGTGCAAGTATTAGCCAAACAGTTGGGAATCTATCATCCACTCTCTGACTCATGCGTACGACGATGCCACTCAAATCCCACTCTTTTATTATGTCGTGAATTTCAAACCCACTACCCCGATTATTTGAGATTTCGTACCCATATGTTTCACCACTGGTGCCAAGATAGAGTGTTTGTTGTGTACACGTCCCCTCCATTTATTTAACGATAACAAAAACATATATATATATATATATATATATATATATCTATATATATATATATATATATATATATATATATATATATATATAGATGCAATAAACTGACGACGAACAGTACGAAACTAGTAACTAACTAGCCTAAGCGCTTTCGACTCTTAATGAGTCTTTTTCAAAGGCAAATACAAAACATAGTTACGACAAACAAATAAACACAAAAACGTTGCGTTTGTAAACCTCTACATTTCTATCAGCTGCCTTGCTGCCTTGCTGCCCTTCTTCTTCCATTGCTTCGACCGTACATCAAAATAACAACATATGAGAGCGTGCTGGAATGAATCCCACTGATCCCACTGATCCCACGACAAACAAATAAACACAAAAACGTTGCGTTTGTAAACCTCTACATTTCTATCAGCTGCCTTGCTGCCTTGCTGCCCTTCTTCTTCCATTGCTTCGACCGTACATCAAAATAACAACATATGAGAGCGTGCTGGAATGAATCCCACTGATTATTCAGTTTGGTAGAAGCAGACTGCAACCATGAGAGCGTTTTGAGTTATTTTTCCACTCGTGATAGCCTTACATTCAGGTAGCTTTGAACTCATAGTTCTACAACCTAACGGCTAAATTTAACAGCACTCCTTGAGTGCATAAACGCCTGGGGGATGTAGCTCTAATACCTTCCCCATAATAGTTTAACTTTCTGCTATGCAACAATAAGCAAGTGGTACAGGTTTTTATGTACACTACTTGAAGTCAATATCATCATCGTCGTCGTCTTCGTCATCATCATTATCATCGTCGTCGTCATCATCATCATCATCAGTCTGCAACCCAGCGATGAAGATGAGCAGAATCACAAAACTGTTAGAAATTCATATGCACATGGAGTATGCGAGGCGCCTCCAAGACTAACTAGCCATAGAAGCTATTGCAGAAGAATCCTGGATAAAGGAGGAGGCGGAGAATAAAAAGAAAGACGAGAAGAAAGAAAAGAAGCGATGGATCATGCCTCACCTAATATCAAGACCTGTGTGTGAGGTCAAACCTGAAAAGAGGACACCTCCATTTTGAGAACGAATTTAGCTACTACCAGAACTACCACTTCAACCACAGTTATAGCCATAGTCACAACAAAAACATTATCGACTCTACGATAGATGACAGAAGGAACATAGTTGTTCACTGTCCATCAAAAAGAGGAGTCGGACAGTGAAGCCACTCAACATTTTTCCGCACTCGCAGGAGAAAGATTGATTTGGTAGCAGGACTGGAACAGACATTGTGTCTGTTGGGCTAGACATGTGAGGTGTCACCATTCGCCAGGTGGAAAAGAAACAACAGCCTTTCTCATGACTAACCAGGTTTCTACAAAAGAGAGACTATTTAAGTTGCCAATTTGTTTGAACGAGGAGAAGTGTGTCTATAAACACTCGTTCTTTTACTAAACTTAAGTGTGTATTTGTGTTTATGTATTTGTGTGTGCGTGTTTTGCGTTCACGTACGTCTGAGTGGATAGTAAGGTGTGTGTTTTTTCTTCTCTTCTCGTTTGTTTCCATAGTAGATATGGCGTGTTTGATAAGTTCTCTTCCCGTCTGTGTGGATAGTATAGTGAGTGTGTTTTATGTATTCGCGGTCGTTTGTGTAGATAGTATGTATTGTGTATTTTACGCATTCGCGTATGTTTGGGTGGATATTAGGTATGTTGAGTTTTTCTTCTCTTCCCGTTTGTGTCCAGAGTATATATATATATATATATATATATATATATATATATATATATATATATATATATATATATATATATATATATATATATAGTGTGTGTGTGTTTGATGCGTTCGCATTCGTTCATATGGATAATAGATTTTGGGGTGTTGTTCTCTTCCCGTCAGTGCGGATAGTATAAACGGTGTGTTTCATACATTCTCGCTCGTTTGTGTGGATAGTATGTATGGTATGCTTTTTCTCGCCTGTGTGAATAGCATAGTATGCGTTTTATGCATTCGCATCTGTTTGTGTGGATTGTAGATATAGTGTGTTTTTTCTTGTCACGTATGTGTGGATAGTATATATGGTTTGATTTGTTCGTGTGGATAGTATACACTATGTAAAATCAGTGCAAAGGATGATTTCCTTTACATCCGTGTTTCACGTATATAAAAAGTGGAGCGGTCGTCAATCTGGCTACCCAACATTTACTAATCAACACCTTAAATTAATTTGTTTAACGAATTGAAAGATATGTGGTACTGCATGTTTTATACAACCTACCTCGTGGAAAGACTAGAACAGGAATAGAAAAAATATCCAGTTACGAAGGACTTGTGGTCAGTCAAATCACAAGCTTGAAAGTAGTCTCGTTTCCTGACTAAGGTATAATAGAGCAGAAAGTGGAGAAATTAAAAGGATTTATCCAGCCTAAGTATGTGCGAGTGATAACATTCAAGGAGGCCCAAGTGAGAAGCTTCTATGCAAGATATAGCCATCTTAACCGAGTGATGTTTTGTCCAGCAGGGCTTTTTTCAACAGTTAAAGAAATCTGAAGCGATGAAAAAGAGGTAAAGAAACTCAAAGTCACCTGGACAAAAAAGAGAAAGGAGAAGGAAAACGGAAGGGAAAAGAAGTTTTAAAGACCCAACACGAACTGGATCAAGGGGAAGAAAACATTTAGATCTAAGACATACTTACTGGATGCCAGAGAAGGAAAAGAACAAGAAGAAAGGAATCATAGAGAAAGTGAGCAGCTAGTGGAAGCAGTGGAGAAAAAAAAGAACCCAAAGTCCTTTTTAAGAGCCACTTTCATTTGTCGCCAAAATATTTTTTTCTTTTTTGCCAATATCTGTCTTTCTTGTATTTGTCCCTACCTAGAGTAACTGCGCGTGTTCAGGTTAGCAACTGGCAACAAGCGTCCAGCACCATGACGTTACTGCACCTGTTCCATTCCTATTGTCGCTATAAAATCCCAATATTTTGGTCTCTATATGTGCTCAGCGGATATTTTGGTCTCCACATCCCCTGGAGGAGAGGTCTGTAATGTATATTCCCATTGTCTCTATATCTCTATAATTTTTGAGAATACCATAAGAAAAAAATGAATATATTACACATTATATAAATGTTATAAAGCAAGATTCGCCAAATTTTGTTTTTATAAATGTAGAAACCTCTCATTTAAAACTTTTTCTGACATTCTTAATTATTGGGAAGAGAGTGGATGCTCTTCTATGCAAACGTCTTTTTAAAAAGGAGACATGTTAAATACTTTTGAAACAGTAACAAAAATATTGTTAGGAAAATGAGAAGTGACAATTTTACAGTGACATAAAGAATATGACAAATAAAACCTAACAATTAACTTGTCCTAGTTGGAAATGTTACTCCTACTAGGATACATAAATGGTAAGGCTGCATGTGTTAGTTTAGATGGTAAGGCCTTCTTTTAGAAGTCTATATAATTTAGTTTAAATATATAAAACTCACACCAAGAGCATTAAAGGAAACTTCAACAAATACAGTTGTCCTATTTATGCATTGCTAGCTGAGAAAGATGGTGAATGTCATCAGACACGCATTCTATGAATTATATGATCATTTTTATTTCATTTGCTTTCATTTTCGAGGGGTGAGGGAGCCTGGAAATTGTGGGCATATAGATCTACACTTTTGTACATGCTATATAAGTTTGTTAAACTAATAAACTAATTTCAGTATCATTAACATTACATTTTGTTACAAGGTAATTTTTGAAATTAGGAATACATTTTAAATATGAAATATACTGACAGAAAGCTTACATAATTAAATTTGCTTAGCACAATTTTCAAAGTTTTCATTTATGCAAATACGAAGTCACGTGCTAGTCACTAAATTGAACAAATATTTCAACAGTTTGCAAGAGAGTAACTAGTAAGTAAACACATACACATCGCATTAAATGTTGTTTAGAATGAGCCAGTTGTCAAAGAGACAGATAAGGAATAAAAAAAGAGAAATTTATTATATTTTTGTGCAATGTTTCATGAAGACGGCAACTTCTATGCATCATTACAAGTTTTTAAATCGTACATCTCTATAATTGTTAGATGCCGTTTATCTATTTGGATGGATTTTGTTTACTTATGTTTGGTTATGGGCGGTTCTGAGGGAGTTGATTGTTCATAATATCATCGTCGTCTTCATCTGTATCGTCATAGTTGTCGTCTACGTAATCAGAACTCGTACTATTCTTTCATGGTAAAATCTTAATTTAAAAAAAAATAACAGAAAGCTAAAAAAAACTAATAAAATAATTTGCAAAGAAATTAATTTAAAAATGTAAGTCATATAAATACCAATTTAAGCGATATTTTAAAAACTTTTCATCTACATATTATCTATATATTCTTTGTGCATGCGTTTTCTCTTCAGCAAAATAAATGATTCTCTCATTTGGCACAACGAAACTCTTACAAAGTATCTCAAGGAAAAACCAGTTAGTATTGTAAGTTTCAACTGTAACGAGAGAGAGAGAGAGAGAGAGAGAGAGAGAGAGAGAGAGAGAGAGAGAGAGAGAGAGAGAGAGAGAGAGAGAGAGAGAGAGCACTTTTATTTGTTAGAGTTTTCCTCTGTTGACTTTTGCTGAATTTTATAATAATAATGACTATAATAAACTGTTGCGTTCAAGGCTTTTATTGCCCATAAAGTCTCAATAGAATCAAACTGTAGTAGTTAAAGGAATGATTTTGTTCCATTCACAATATTTCTCCGTACGATGTTCGAAATTTATGTGCTTTTGGGATGATGTTATATGCACGGAACCTATTTTGTTATAGGGTTTATTCAGACCTAAGTGTATTTTATCTCGTGATCATATGGACCTGTCAAAAAATTATAATTCTCATTTATCAACGACTAGACATTTACTAAACGAATGAAAGCATACGTAACAAATTATTACACATCTGACATTTTCAAAAAAATATTGCAATAACTTTTCGAGACATATTTCACATATGAATGCTTTAGAATGCTAGTGTTAAGTCATAAACCATAATTATGTTTGAAATTTACCTCCTCTGTATACATTAAACTATAGTTAAACGGTTATTAACAGCAAATCAAATCCGCATAGTCACTAATGGCGGTCTGTATAACAAGATGCTAATCTTTTCATTCATATTTTATTTGCATCTTGCACGTGACCTGTGTTTTCAATCATCCAACCAATCAAAAGAACAGTAAATCATGTGTGTGTGTGTGTGTCTTTTTCAATGGATATGTTCGAAAATGCTTTTCAGTTTAAATAATGACCTGAATTGTATGTGTTGTAGCTACATACGGGATCATCAATGCATTGTTTCAGCCTTAATTAGTGTGGAGGACACTTTTTATATTCTCAAAGAGATGACATTATTATTCTTTATTTGGTCAATTTTATATGCAATGAAAATTATGCATGTTTTTAAAGTAATGTGTAGGGAGGGTCACCATTCCTTGCATCCTCAGTCTTCAATCAATCTGTCTGTCTGTTTTGTGTTTGTGTTTTGTATTTGTATTGCTTGGATTTTTATGGCGTGGGCGGAATCTAATTGAGATGTTGCTAATTGTTATTGATGTATGCCTAATAGTTCTTGATATATACCTAACTGTTATTGGTGTGTACATGCTTTGTATTTGCGGACAATAAATTGCTACTTGGAAAGTCCTTATATATTACAATATTTGTTTGTTGAAGGTGCACCACACTGACTATCTAACACAAATGGCCTTATTATCTAACTAACACTGTGCCTATATCTACTAAACCGTATTACTAAAAATTGCACAAAGAGAGGCAGTCATGTCAATGTCAAGTTTTATTAAATATCGTGTCATGATATAATACAATTCAGAATTTGTGTTTTTCCGCGTAATTTCCTAAATAAGGGAACTATTAAAAGTCATGAATATTAGTGCGGTGTACAAGAAAACTCTATAATTGACAAGAATACTTCAGTGCTTTTCTCTAAAGTACTTCTCATGCGTCTACACACTTTCTCGTTGACATTGTCCGAGTACTAACTGCTATTTTGTATTCAATATTTGGTATGTTGATCATACACTAAAAACCTATACTTAGAACCACACAGCGGTATTTAGATGCTCTTTTCCTTGGCGAATGTTTGATAAATAAATTCACGAACTATGTCACGACGGTGGATTTGTGCTTTGCCGGTGTGTTGTCTTGGCCTGCACGCACCAACCCATATACCGTCATGACTAAGCACGCATCATCAAAAAATGATGGCACTGAATCGTTGTTATATAAGCTCGTGCGTAGCAGACACTCTCGCATGACGACCTAGTAATTAATTCTCATATATACACACAGTCGTTCCAGATTCCTATTAAAGAAATCAAGGTATATAGGATTTTTTGTATTACAAAGACTTATAAATATATACCAGAGAGAACAGAATGTACTATCCCTGGATTATAATATTATAAGAATCTTGATAATAGTGGGCAGAAATAATAGTTTAATACAAACAATACTATCATATAGGTTAGAGAAATTAAATTCGTACTCTACCGAGTTTCGAAACCAAGTCCGCGAGTAAATTGCACCCATCGCCATGCCTGCACCCATCAGCTAATATACCGTCACGACTAAGCATGTATCACCAAAAATTGATGGCAATGAATCGTTGTTATATAAGCTCATGCATGCATATATATATATATATATATATATATATATATATATATATATATATATATATATATATATATATATATATATATATATATATATATATATATATTAAATCATTCAAAAGTTTTTTTTCATTAGGTAATGATTGCTTGTAGAAAATGCTAATTGTGATCCTTAGGTCAAGCAGATAACTATAATAACATGTGACTGTGAGGATTTAAACTGTAATGCTTTAACATCTAGAATTTTAAGTTGCATTATGTTGTCACCAGCTTGTGCTGAATTTTATTTTATTCAAATTATTTAATTCAAGTGATTATTTTCTCTGGAAATACAAAAGTGCTCTGATAAAATTATTGGATAAAACATTCGCTGGAATTTATTCAGAATTCAAACCAAGAAAGACATTTGTATGATTCAACAGAATATTGTTGTCACATCAGCGCTTAGCAGACTATAACAGACACGTCATCGTCTATAATTTTGGATCTGTTTGAGACTTAAATCGAATTTTATTCAGGACCGTTTAATAGTAGGACTTGTGTCCCTAATTCTTGGATAATTTGTTTATATAATTCGCAATATCTTAAATTCCTTTTTCTCATATTTAACATTGAATTCTAGGGAAATAAATGATTTGCTACATTTTACAAAGCTTCTTGTCTTCACTCTTTTCTGTTACTTATTTTACGAGCACAGACTCGTAAAACGTACATCCAGGAAATTGATGATCTTAGATGGATTCACTACAACCAGTAAAATAATGAAACTACATCAACCATTTTGGATTCGACAGAGAATTACATCTGTAAACTTTATTAAAGTCAAGCTTTATGCGAACTGAAGAATAATCCGGATTTTATAATATGCCCTTTACTGAAGCAGAATTAGTCCGCTTCTTCCGAGTTTATAAATCATTGTCATGCACCGATCTTATATTATGCGCATATATCTGCCATAGCAGCAGAGAGGGTGAACCCTACAACAATATATTTGCGACAAAATCGATTAAAGCCTCAGAATGCCAAATTGCTGCCATCTACGTCTACAAATTTTTGCGACAGAATCGATTAAAGCCTCAGAATGCCAATGGAACCTTCCTACGAAATCTCATATTTCAACCAAAAAAAAATAAAGACCCCATCTTAGCGATTTTGTCGCAAATACATTGTCATAACCACACTCAAATTGCTGCCATCTACGGTCGCAAATATGTTGTCATTTCACCCTCTCTGCTGCTGATTAATACAAATTATTTAACCAAATATTTGATCAAGTCCAATACGATATCGTGACCGAGGGTCGTGTAAATTTATTGTTATAAATCCATATGGGGCAGACTGAGCATGACTAAAGTAATTTTTAAATCCATTGAAGTCCATATCGGAACACCATGTCTGCCAAATATTTCGTAGCGTATGTGTATCAACGCCATTGAATACAGCAAGAATATTGCAGTTATCGCGAATCACTTTTGGAATCTGAGTGTAGCGTTGAGTGACATATATCACGTCAGTGTTTTTATGCCTACCTCGGGAAAATATTCTAGCAGGGTTCTTTTGATTATCTAACATTACATCATCGTACACTACAAGATTGTTTATGTCTCCATCGAGATCTTCTACTGATGGTGCATCATCAATATCAGTAATAAAGTCGATTACACTTTCACCTTTAATTTCTGATGCATTTTTATTATAATCTTTTAGCACTTCATAGCACCGTTGATCATCTACGGATGGGGCAACTAAATATAATCTATCCCACTTCATAAATCGCATTATCAAATTAAGCAGTAATTGTGTTTTGCCTGATCCAGATGGTCCGATTATAATGGCACGGACAGAATTCGGAAGCGCTGCGTGGTGTTTTACCGGTTCTCTTCTTTTAGTCGCTGAAAAATCAATTATATTCATAACGCTATATATAAATTATGGATCTATATTGTGTTAAGTGTAAACAGCGTACTGATTCAACCGATCAGACAACCATTACAACTAAAAACAATAGACTAGCGCTTACTGGTAAGTGTGTAACATGTGGTACAAAAAAATTTAGATTTTTAAAAAAAAGCAACTCGGAGGTGATATTGCCGCAAAACTTGGAAAACTCCCCGGAACCCCATGGGCAAAATACCCCGGAGAAAAACACCTTCCAGGATATAGCTACTGTGGTCCCGGAACGAGATTAGATATCAGACTTGATGATCAAAATCAGCCCCGGCCTGGTGAGTATCCGATAAATGCTATTGATAAGGCATGTCATGCTCATGATGTTGCATATAAAAGCAATAATTTGCAACAAAGACATATCGCGGATGTAAAATTAATTCATGCCTTAAATGCTATTCCCGATAAATCCTTCAAAGAAAAATTGGCTTCATGGTTGGTCAAATCAGCTATGAAAGGCAAATTAGTGTTAGGTGCTGGTAATTGAAAACACCAGTGTTTTTATAGTATGGAATCTATTTATTATTCTCCGAAAGGATACTGGAGGGGTAAAGCAGCAATCAGTAAACTCGCTAACGCTGCAAAAGTGAAAAAGTCCACTGCGAAAGATTGGTTATCCAAACAAGCTATATGGCAAATTTATCTACCACCGCCTAAACAAATTAATTATTCTCATTTTGATGTTACCGTACCCAATGAAGTTCATCAGGCTGATTTATTGTTTTTACCACATGACCATGGTTACAAATACGCGCTAACTGTAGTTGATATTGCGAGTCGATTTAAACAAGCAGAACCATTGAAAACAAAGTCAGCTTCTGAAGTCGCTTCTGCATTTGAAAGGATTTATAGACGAGGTCCTCTAAGATGGCCAAATCTATTACAAGTTGATCCTGGCAAAGAGTTTCAAGGTGCTGTTCTATCAACAATGAAAACTCATAGTGTTACAATACGACGGGGCATACTGCGTTACATCGTGATCAGGCAATTGTAGAACGATTTAATCGAACTCTTGCAGAACGGTTATTTGGATATCAATATGCAAAAGAATTCATCCAAGAAAAACGATCTCGTGAATGGGTCCAAAGGTTACCGAGTGTAGTTGCAGCGTTAAATAATGAGATTACTCGAACTATTAATATGAAACCAAATATTGCAATAAAAAAAGAATATATTCCCGAACAACCGCAGCGGGTTAGCACTCAGCCACTTCTCGGTGATGTTACTGTGAGATATTTATACGAACCAGGAGAGCTTGAAGGCGGTAAAAGAAGAGCTACTGATCCTATATGGAGTGTTACTACGCATAAAATTTCAACTATAACGCGATCAACTGGTAGACCTCCAATCTACAGATTGGATTCAACTGCACCTCAGCGTGGTTTTACACGCGAACAACTACAAGTCATTCCGGACGATACTCAATTACCGCCACATGGTCTTAACTAGCTCCGTTACGTCTATTACACTCAAGACAGGTCAACATCACATTGTTTCTGACATGACCAAGACTGTTATTTTTTCTGTCTACGGTGAATTGTCGAGGGTCTTTATCCGAATACTGCCAGTGCATTATACAATTGCAACTGGCGCAGTGATTATTCTGTTGTTCTTTTAATGCGATTATTACTTCAGCATCAATATCAAATTCTCGTTGTTTTTTTTTTGTCCTGCTGTTTGTAGCCAGAGAGTTTTTTATTAATGATGCTAATATCAGTGTTGTCATCGTTTGCATTAAAATCATCATCGAAAACAATCCTTCGTAGTTGATTTATTCGTCGTACTCTGGACACTGCGAGATAGACTAAATTTGACCATTCAATGCGATTATCAACTATCCAAACAATTGTATCCGTGATGGTCAATCCTTGTGACGAGTGTATTGTTGTTACATAACCAAGCGTCCATGGTGATTTATCAGCGTATAATGCATCTTCTACAGTATTGATATCAACTAGCACAATATCATTTAACACTAGAATCTGTTTCTCCGTCTGGCCTGGAATTTCAACTTCAATATTCTGCTTTCGTGTATCCAATGGTCTATAACACAATGGTACTGGAAACGTTGGGAATTTTTTCTTGTGTAGCTCAAACAACTTTTTCTGAAGTGCGTCTCTGACTATCTTTCTACTTGCTACTACAAAATCATTTGGTTTCCATGTTTCCCAAAAATCATTCATAGGTGTTTCAGAAATTATTTCACGTGCTACTTCACATTGAATTCTATCGGGTTGTAATCTAATTAGTTTTTTAAACTCACGTAACTGCTCATCGAGTGCTCTATAGTCAGTATCAATTTCTTCGTAATAATCAACAAATCCTTTTAACCAATTATGTGGACTTCTACCAACAAATGGTGGTGGTTGACCATGATCGCCGCACAATATAATTTTTGTATTATTTTGCAATAACCAATCAAGAAACATTTTTAATACATCTTCTGAAACAGTACATGCTTCATCCCAAATAATAACCGCTGGAATAAATTTCTCACCCATTCGCTCAGGAGTCCAAGCATCGCCCTTGTATCGAAAAAAACTATGATACGTGCAAGCTTCAACATTTCGTTGTTTGATCTCTCTCGCTAGTCTATGGGTTGGTGTGAGTACAATCATGGACGTTCTCTCTCGATATAATTCTATCGCACGTGTTGTCTTTCCAGATCCACCACAACCGTTTAAATAAACTGTTTTATATCTACAAATTGGATCTGATATCGGTGGTGCTTTAGACATAGATTTTTCACTGATAGAATTATCGTTCTTCAGGTAACTGCTTTTAATCTCAACGTCTGCTGATTCAGAATAATCGCGTTGTATTTCTTGTTTAATTCGCCATGTTCCCCAAGTCTCTTCGCTATTAGTAAATTTAGTTATCTCTTTGATATATTTTTTATCGACATACATTGAATCAATTGCAACTCTGACTGCTATACTAGGAAATCTATTTATCATTGCAAATAAATTGATAGATGCATAACCCAGCATAGAAGCTCTCAAATGTAGATATGCAGAGCTTTCTCCATCACTGTAAGTAACAATTCTACCTAACTTTGTTTTATTGGACAAGAAGGCTGTTTTACAATTTGCGTATCTATTTTTCTCTACTGCATCTTTAATAACGAAGTCGTATTCGGCATCATCTATAATCAATCGTGAGGATTGTTTTTTAAAGTTAAATTTTTTTCCACCCTGTGTAAATTTACCGATTATTCTTCGGCCGAGATCCTTTGCTTCATTATTTCGTTGATTAAATATCTTTTTTGACCATTCAATAATGTACTCCTCGTCAGCATCAATATGTTTTCTAGACTTATCGATTATACTATCAAGACATTCTGGTTCTGGTAACCAGACATTGGTTTGTTTTCGATATGAGATAATCGCTTCGCTGACAATCAACGAAACTAACACTTTACAATCAATCATATATCGCAATAACACTATTGGTAACCACATCCTTTCAGCCATGTGTCTACCAATCCAAACATAACAACACGGATGAAGTCCTTCAGCGAATTCAAATGATACTACGCAAGCAAAACCGGTCAAATCAAAATCAGGCAGTGGTCCATTAATAGCAACGCGAGTCATTTCATGTGTGGGATGTCCAAACCGTTTAAAATACTCACCAGCGAATCCATATCCTAGAAAACTTCCTGGATAACAGGCAACGATATCAACTGATATCATATTCTCACGATTGTACTTAACGTTCCATAGACCGCCATGATAATATTCCAAACAGCTGGATTGAACATCCTGTAAAAACTCTTTTCGTGTTGGTTTCCAATTATTTTTCTTTCTTGCAAAATGAGCTGCAACTGATGGAATTGTAAAACAATTTGTAAGTAACTGTTCGTAATCTTCAGATTTTTCATTAAAAACGCTAGCGTTTTCACTGAGACTTATTGCTAGATTTTTCATCCTATTATGTAGACTTTCACTACGATATAATTCACCGTTAGGTTTCACAAATTGATTGAATTGACATTCTTCATCTTCAAAACTATGAAGTAGCCATACTGATACAGGGTCGTTTTTACACAAACTAGCAATAGCATCGAATAATCTTTCTTCAGTGAGAATGCCATCCTTGGTGAATTCTTCTGGGATATACTTCACTGTTCTGTCTCGCGGGAATATTGTAACCGCGGATGTCCATGCGTGCTTGTTATGATCAATAATTTTGATTGGAGCTCCGTTTTTATTGTATTTTGATTCGTATAATACTTCGCCAGTTATCGTTAAAACGGTTATCGGAAATCTCAACGACTTTTCCAATCTAGCTATATCGGAAATAGTTGCTCCGTTCTCTTTCACTGTTAGCTCCCATTCATCTATTTTTTTATGTCTTAGATCGGTTAATTTATTCCCACGGAGTGCATTTGTAAAATGTTCTAAGACTCTTTGTGCCACACAGTTGAGTGGCTTTTCCGCTGACGTTGACTGTTTCATTGGTGCTAGTTTTCCAATGTCAGGGTTATTTAACGGATACATCCCATAAACGACTGCTGTTTCTGGATACGCTTTTTCATAGTATGGTTTATCAATTCCAGTTAACAGCCCTGGTCTGGAATAACGGCTAACAATGACTGATGTCCCATCTTTGAGAATTGGAACAAATTTGTCTCTTATAATATATTCGCCCGATTCTAATTTGATAATGAATTTCACTCTGATAAAATACCGTTTATTGCCAAGTTGTGATAGTATCATAGCTGCTGTTTCATCATTCATTCTAGCATCAACAACACCATCAATTCTAAATGTTGACCAGGTGTGTGATGCATCATCCTGTTTAAACTCATGAACACAATCTCGTATTTTTCTAATCAGACTTCTATTAGTTATTCTCTCTTTTGGTACGTCTTCGAGAGTTCTATCAAGATTGAATTTAATATTTTTCCGAGGCTTGATTGCCGATAATCTCTTGAATTCTTCATTCATATAAATAAGACAAGTATTTAAATAGAAAAGTTTGTTTATATATAATGAATCACTGCAAATGGCTTATGATCGGATCAGTAACCCCATGCAATAAATCGTGTAGAGGTGAATTCTGTGGATATCACTTACAGAGTGTCAGAAATAATTCGACAGGCCCGTCCCCATGCATAAATTGTGGGGTGGGTGTGAGAGGAAAATCACAATTATGTATCAATTGTGGGGGTAAGCGGTTTAGAGAATTGAAACGTTATTATGATAAACGAATAAAAAACGCCATCATTGACCCTAACCATGACTCTGTCAAAGACAAAATCATAAAAACCCCTCAAGACTACATTAATAGATTTATAATTAAAGCAAATAATGAATTAGACAAATAGTATTATTATATAAATGGAGCAAGAATTCAGACCACATCCAATACTCGTTAATTATGAAATATCTCGTAATGGTGTTGTTAGACACTGTAGACTAAAGAAACCAGTGGGTTATGTTAATAATCAGGGATACTTGAAATTTACTGCTGGAGGAAAGGGATATCTCTGTCATAGGGCAGTCTTTGAGTGTTATATGGGACCGATTAAAGATGGCTGTGTTATTGATCACATTGATTCTAATATTCAAAATAACGCGATTTCCAATTTACAGTGTATTTCTCAAAGAGAGAATATAAAAAAAGGAAAGACAGGGACTTATAAGTCAGTTGGAAAGAGACCAGTACAGTCATTTGATACAGCGACGAATGAAGAAAGAGTTTTTCATTCAATGAATGCTGCAGGAAATATTTTGAAATATGTATGCCTTCAGTACGAAAAGTTGCTGAAGGGATTTGTCAAACAGCTATCTCAAAGAAAAATGGACATAGAATAAAGTTTTCCTATTTACAAGATAACTCTCAATAGTGAGTTATGCTATTTTAGTCATTTTTGCATGATTTTACCATTCAGATCAATTACCATAGGGCAATACACTAAAAACGTTTCGCGCGTTAATACATATTTTTTTTTTTCAATATTTATTCGCAATATTCACTTATATATGCATTAAAAGAGTAAATGACAATAACTGGAACAGCCGGAACAGCCACATAGTAAATATAGTTATTGTACCGGAACGCGCGCGTGTAAGACAAGACACTGGGTCAAGGTTCTATTAATAGATTTTTTAAAAATCCCAATTACAAAGACGGCGTTAACAGCGTTTGTATGAAAATGAAATTACTTTAAAATTACAAATTAAAATAGATTGTAGTGAGGTCAAAATAGTAAAATGCGCTACATGTAGTTTAGTTTTAGTGTGGCTATGTGTAATAAAATTCAGAAAAATATCATTCTCGATTCAAGAAATAGCAGGTCCTGAATTGACAGGGATCCCCATTACGGAGTTATCTTGTCATGTAAATCCATTATTACTACGATTATTTAATCGTAATATTATAGAAATTAATAAAAAAATAGCTATTATTTAACAGTTGTATTTCTTGTTTTAATGTTTTATTTAAATACTTAGCTTCCATTGAAATTACTACACAGTATTCATTATGAAATGCTAGAAAAATAAATACACACCTACACATTGACACTGCAGTATTAGTTCACCTTATATATAATATGAGCCGTAATAAGTTTGGGGCTTTAAAACGAAGCCCACTTTGCCAATTAAAACTCCCACGCCATTGACATGGTGTGGTTGAATTTTTTCAACTGCAACCAGGGTTAATTTCTTGGGTTGCTTTTGATTGGCAGATTGGGTGTAGGTCCGCCCCGTCGTTTCATGTTTGTATCGTCCTGTACTGTCCCTATCATACCATCCTATCATAATAACCATCCTATCATATAACCATCCTATCATATAACCATCCTATATAATCGCATTGTATATAACCTATAATCGCATTGTAAATACTCATTCATTGTAAATATTCATTCATTGAATCGCATTGTAAATATTCATTCATTGTATATATCCTATATAATCGCATTGTATATATGTAATGTATTGTTCAATGTTTGTAAAGAAATCACTTGGATTTCACGTCTAATACCCATATAACCCGCCCTTGAACTCGATTGGGGGGTTAGGGTATTGTATAAGTCTTTAATGTATGTGCCCTTTCTTGCCTCGAAACTCGAATGAGGAAGAGACGGGCATTGTATATGTTTTGTTTTTTTGTATATAAAAATATTTTAAAGATACAAATACATTAGTAATAATAATAAATGGAATTTCAAGATATTACATCTATCATCACAGAAATATCAAATTTAAGAAATCAAGGAATCGTACTTTCTGAATTTTTGAATGAAGACAGACTTTTGAATGAATTTGAACAAATTGATATACAATTGAAACATGGAAGATATGTTCTACCTAAAATGTATTCACTGATAAAAAGAATCCAAAAAGCGGTTAATGCTTCTTTGTATAACAATGATATTAATTTATTCATTCGGCTATTTAGTATAGTTGAAGCCATTAGAAAGAAACTCGGGGAACAGTACCAAGTTCGGTCAGAGATTGCTTTGAAAGTGAAATCTATAAGACGTTTGATTGATGCAAGCATTGAAACCGACAATTGAAAAATCGTTAGCATTTCCAATAATGACATCAGAAGCATTAACTACCAGACTAGCCCGTGAGAGGTTAGCATTACTGAAAAAGTTTATACCAATTCGAGATAACGTGCGAGATAAACTACAACTTAGACAGCAAGCGCAGACTGACTTTTCTATTGGAAGCGAACAACTTTTTGCCCCTGTAACTAAAGCCACTAAAGATATGAAACTTGCAACAGAACGTGCTATATACGGCGACATCCCTAAAGAGGGAGCAGTACCTATTATTGATGTATTAGGAAAGATTGCTACAGAAACTGAAAAAACTCACGAGGGGATAAAACAGCTTTCAGGTGAGTTACAAACTCAGCGAGAAATACAACAAATGGGTAATATTGATACTGATGATAACCACGTTGAAGATGCTAGTGTTTCCACTAAAAAAAGTGTTCCTTTTAACGAGAAATTCACTGATGAAGCTATAGAAGAAATCAGTGAATTTCAATTGTTGAAACCTAAAGACTATATAAAATTTGGTGACTTTGCTATCAAAAGTTATTATAAGAGAGGGAAATTTTTAAAAGATGAGTATAAAAAAAACACAATAACCAAAGATCAATGGGTGGATTGGTTATTTAAAATTAATAAAGAAATCCCCGGAAATTTAAATAAGAGTGACTTGAATTACCTAGCTTTTAAAATGGGAGTTGATGCGTATGTTTTAGATCAACAACAACAACAAAAACAACGAAAAGAAGAACAACAAAGTCGAAGTCGAGGTCGAGGTCGAAGTCGAGGTCGAGGTCGAGGTCGAGGTCGAGGTCAAGGTCGACAATCTTCAGAAATTCAAACTGTTTCCGAACCAGCTCCAGAAATTCAAAACGTTTCCGAACCAGCTCCAGAAATTCAAAACGTTTCCGAACCAGAAAGTACTTCAGGAGAGGGTTATGGAAGTTCTCATCATGATTCTCATATGTGTCCTAGTAATATCATTAATGATATATCACGACTTGAGGTTCTTATGGGAGGTAAGCGAGCTGGAAATAACTCAGTCGAAATAACTAATGAAGCATTTGATATTTGCAGACGATTATTCCAAGGTGGGATAATTGATATTCATACGTATCGAGAACTCTTGGATGAGTTAATGGACGGAATTCCGGGGGAATTTAGTGGTTATTATAGCGATTGAAATTTCTAATTGCTTGCATTTAGAAATTACAAAGTCATTTCAAATAAGATGATAGTACACTATAATCACAATAAACCAACAAACGTGTATGTAGTGAACTCAAGATTACCCGTTTATAAGGCATACTACGGTGACGGCCTTGGAAATACCATGGCTGGTTTATTCACAAGAATAGCCCCAAAAGTAGCACCAATTGCTAAACAATTAGCGATGAAAGCCATTGATGTTATTCGTAATAAGGGAATTAACGCTGTTGGAGATCTTGCAGGAACGGCCTTTTCTACCGCAAAGAATAGAATAACGTCATTGGTGAAATCTAGATTCGGACGAAAACCACCACCACCGCTACCTTCAACAACAATGATGCCTGCAAATGTCAGTAAAGTGATAAATAACGCAGTGGAACAAAAACTAGCATCATTAGCAATGACTTCACCAGATAGTAGTAATATTGCAAGTATGATAGCGGGAAGCGGTCTTGGAGGAAATCGAAAAAGAAAATGATTTAGAAAAACGATACGTTTTAGTATAAATGGCATTTAAAAAAATTGCTGATCCAGCGTTTGATATGGCGGCACCGGTGAATAAAGATGATTCTAAAATTAACTATCAGTATTATGCCTATCCTGCAAGAGAGCCTAATCAACGAGGGAGAGTTGAACTTCAAGTTCAAGATACAAGTAGATACTTTTTGCCGTGTGAGGCGTTTATTGAAGTAGAAGGAGAGCTTGTAACAAATGTTGCAGCTGATACACCATATGGGAATGACCAAAATATCCGAGTTGGTTTCGTAAATAATGGCATTATGGCGCTATTTAACAGTGCAAGATATATCATTGATGGAAAAGAAATTGAATCAATAGAACAAAATGTTGATATTGCAACAACAATAATCGGACTTGCGAGATATTCTGATGATTATACAAGGTCGGCTGGTCCGTCTATGATGTTTGCTAAGGATACTTCTGAACATGCTGACCATATTCAGTTTATTAAAGTACGAACTGCGCAAGCTACTGCAGAAGCTGATCAACAACTCGCAGCTAATCTAGACCGTGAAGATAGACCAGGCGCTGAATTCGACATTTTAAAAAGGGTTAATGGTAATTTCAATCTAGGATTTGCAACACGAAATGGAACATTGAAAGGACAACATCGACGGTTTTCATGTGCAATTCCGTTACATCATATATTCGGATTCTGTAGAAATGTCAGAAAAGTCATCTATGGAGCAAAGCATACAGTCGTGTTAGTGCGAAAAGAAAATGACAATGATGCAATTTGGCATGCTGATGGTGTTGATGATGGTAAAGTCATTTTAAATAAATTGACTTTATGGATACCCGTCTTGACACCAGCAGTTACAATAGAGCAAGAATTACTATCGTTTATGGACACAGGTGGAAAATCATTGCTAAGTTGGCTAACAACAACGACTGATACGAAGCAGGATAATGTAAATGGCACATTTACATGGCACTTAGCATCAAAACAAGGTGTTTCAGCTCCACGTCATATCTTTATAGCGTTACAGGATGCAAATCGAGTGGGTCGACAATTATCTAGTCATATGATATTTGATAAATTAGGGGTAAGTGAAGTTTCGTTGAGAATAAACGGACAACAAGAGCCAGCAGAGATTGTACATCTTAATTATGAAAACAACAACATAGCTCGTGTATATCATAGAATATTGTCGTATATGGGTCGTGATCAAAATGTTGATACTGGTTTGCAAATATCGCAAATTGATTTTGAAAAACACTATCCGATTTATTACTTTTCATTGGAACATCTTGACATGATGAGACAATCTGTTGTTGATATATACTTCCAAGCTCGGGTACAACGCCCTGCTGGTATAGCCGATTATAGAGCAGTTGCTGTCATTCTCAGTGATAAATCAATGTTGTTAGAAGGAGTTGGCGGACGAATGAGACTTATTGATGCACCAGTGGAAAACATGTAATGTTTTCAAAAATCATTTGATTTTCCAAACATGTAGTTAGGATTTTCACAATAAGATCAATTGAAAGTGTAAATTACATTTTAGAATAGAATGACATATAGTATTGTTAATGTCCAGTTGACTGATGGTCAGGTCAAGAAATTGAAATCAAAGTCGGCTAAAGAATGTGGAACTACAATAACGCTGAAACCCACTCAAATGTCCGGTGGTGCACATAAATTATCACTGACAGATCGTCAAATAAAACATTTCAATGATGCGCTAAAGAACAAACGAGGAGTTCAAATTGATTTTTCGAAAGCAGCTATCGCCAGTATGATAAAATCGGGTGGAATATTCCCGCTGTTAGCTGCTATTCCAGCATTGATTGCAGCGGCTGCCCCAGCGGTTGCGAAGGCGGCAGCGTTAGGAGCCGTTGGTACTGCCGCAGGAATGGCCCTGAAAAAAGCTACTGGGAAAGGCTATAAAAAAAAAGGAAAGGGTCTAAGACTACCAGGAACTCCACACAATTGGTACAAGGGCACGGGCCTAAGAATACCAGGAACGGCTTATTAGTGGAAAAATCCCTAGGATTTTCACCAATGTCCAATTTTGATTTAATTGATGCTGTAAAATCATTATCAATAAAAAACTTTAGAGGAGTTTTCATGAGAGATCAATTACCGTCAAAACCAATGAAAAATGAAACGGGTATTATCAATCTCGATAACAGCAGCGGAAAAGGAACTCATTGGGTCGCATATGCAATTGATCCACGTGGAATTGTCTATTTTGATTCATATGGATTAGCTCCACCAAAAGAATTCATGCGATATGTATCCACAATAACAAAGTCATCTCCAATTTTTTATTCCACGCTACCAACACAACAGTTAAATGATCCACCGATATGCGGTCGTGAAGTATTAAACTGTCCTTGCAGAGATATCTAAATTTCCAAGAAACCACCACAAGTTGTTGTTAATGAATATACTAGCAGGCAATGGCAAAAACGATAGCGTTATGATTTAGAAAAACGTAGCGTTTTCGTATAATGATTGATATTTGGGGACGACCTTTATCAGAATCAAAAAAAACAGAAACCGATAGCAAATTCGCTGTCGAAAGTGTAAAAAAAATAATCGAAGATGAAATCGCCGAGACATTAAATTTGTCAAGTGTAGATCCTGGGGAAATAGTTGTATTTCAAGATCGCCAGGGCAAATTGAAATCTAGTAATGTTTCATTGGATGATGTCTTAATACGAAGACGTGACGTCGTTGAAGATACAATAGCGTTATATTCAAATGATGGAAAACTCAAACCAGGTGTACTCGTTTCTACAATCACAGATGCATTAAAAAATTTAAATGAAGAACTTGAAAAACATATAACAACATATACTTCCCTTCGTAGAAATATTATCAATAAATTCTTTGGAACACCAGCGGTAACCTCTCCATCTCTCGCTGAAATTAAATCCAATTTTGATGAAATTAAATCCAGTATTAAAAATATTAATGATGCTGGATTTAGTATTATTAGAGATAGCATTAATAGTATTAAAAAATCTATCGAGGATATTACAAAATTTAAAACAGACAATCTTCCGCTACTTGAAAGAATAAAGATTCCTCATGAGAGAAATATCATAAATATGATATACACAGTTCTCTCTGGATCATTAGATTGGGAACCTAAAAAGAATACAGTAACCCTCACTGTGTCAAACAAGGGTATTTATCGATTAACAATAGTGTCACTGAATCAGTTTAATATATCATCATCGACTTCATATGGATACAACAACGTGATTTCAACGACTATTGACGTGGGTGAATACAAACGGTTTACAATAACAAGCACTGATCCTAATTTAAATAAGACATCATTTGTATGGTACATGGAGTTTGTAGCTGATCTAAATTAGAATTTTAAACAATTAAAAACCACTTGAGGTTTTAAAATAATATGATTCCATCATCGCAATATCGCTATGATACCGTCAAAGACTTCTTAACAAAACTCAAAACACTCATTGATGAATATGAAATAAAAATTAAAAAGTATCGCAGGAGAATTACCGCAATTGATGTTACAGTATACTCGGTATCTGGTATAATGGCCGGTGCTGGTATTATACTATCTTCAGTAACAATGGTAGCTCCGATTGCTGTCCCAATTGCTATTTCCGCGGTGACAACATTTGCTGGACTTGCAAATGCTATTACTAAAAAAATATCATCGTGTTCTCAAGAAAAACTTAACGACTATATAGTAAAACATCAAGCAGTATCTAACGGTTACTCACAATTATCCTCGTTGATGTCATCATCGATTGATGATACGATAATTACCGAAGACGAATTCTCCGCGATGATACGTATTTATGATACTACGATTAAAAACGCTAGCGTTTTTTCATCTATTGCAAAATTAGACATTGTGAATAATAATAATAATGTCGCAAGAGATTCAACTACTTCAGCGGATAGCAGAAAATACCACTCCGCGGAAAACAAGCATGATATCAATATCGTCAACAAACCCTAAATTCAGTGTGAATTTTCCCTCGCCTGTTTCAGTAAAGGAAATCGCGTTGGCAAAATTACGAGTGTATCATAGTTGGCCTAATATCAGATCGGTTCCATTTGGCGGTCAGAGACCTAATAATTCTCTGGTATTTGCATATAGGAATAAAAAAGATGACACTCCAGATTGGAACGTTGTTTCAATACCAACTGGGTCCTATCAAATTGAGCAAATTAATAATGAATTACAACGTAGAATAAAATCCATTACTAAAAAAGAATCAAAAATTGCGATAACAGTTCATGAACCAACACTATCATCTACAATTGAAATAGGCTCTCCTGGGTACGTTGTAGATATTTATAACAGTTCAATAAGAACAGTATTAGGATGGCCCGAAGATCCACCTAGAAGTGCTGATAATTCCACGCCCGAGCCTATAAAATCTGATTATGTCACTGATGAAATAGGACCTGAAAATCCATCAAAAGGATATAAAAAATTCGAGGATATAAACTTCACAAAAAGATATCGACGTAAGAATCAATATGGTGAAGATGTGTGGAGAATTCCATTTTTTAATGATTATATCCCACAGGAAGGTGAAATTCTGGAAATACATGAAACAAGTCCAACATTTGTAGATATTAAAGATCACATCCTTGATAGAATGAATAATGATTTTTTGTCGTTATTACCCTCGTTAAGATCTGGCTTTCTTACACAAGCTGAGTTTACTAGTGTAGTCTCCGCGGGTAATAAAATCATCGATGACATGGAAATATTTAATTCGAGGATTACTAATCTCTTCACTGATGAAAATAGCCCGATTTCAAAAACTAGCTCAGCTCAAGATTATAAAAAAAATATAAATGAAAATCCAAATTATAAATTACCAGGATATAACGTTCCCGAGTTAAAGAAAAAACTCAGAACTGCCATCGACGAAGGATTTAATAAAATCTATCAATCATGGAAAGATAGCCAGCCGAAGCCTATTATCCTCACTCATAATAATTCTCCCGACGGCGACGGTAGACATATCGCACCGAACAATGTGGATATTTCATCGGTGATCGCACTTAATTTAACGTGTGATGTAATCGAAGGAAGTTATCAAATTAATATGGAACAATCAAATCAAGCCCGACAGGGTTACATTCTTTATTCATTTTCACCAACAGCACCCCCCGGATTTTTAATTGTTGAGAATCCGACTAATCCAGTCTATATGCAATGTCAAAATGATTCACTAACCAGAATTAATTTTACACTCACCGATCAGTCAAATAATTTAATTGATCTACGTGGTGAAGTATTATCGATTAGTCTGTTTGTGAAAAGCTAACAAATATCGGTTAAATAATTTGTATTAATCAGCAGCAGAGAGGGTGAAATGACAACATATTTGCGACCGTAGATGGCAGCAATTTGAGTGTGGTTATGACAATGTATTTGCGACAAAATCGCTAAGATGGGGTCTTTATTTTTTTTTGGTTGAAATATGAGATTTCGTAGGAAGGTTCCATTGGCATTCTGAGGCTTTAATCGATTCTGTCGCAAAAATTTGTAGACGTAGATGGCAGCAATTTGGCATTCTGAGGCTTTAATCGATTTTGTCGCAAATATATTGTTGTAGGGTTCACCCTCTCTGCTGCTGCCATCCACATTCAGCTTCCTTTATTGTATAGAATTCTATTTTGTCTATCTATCAACAATTAATTTCCTGTCATATTAAAATAATAAAACATGATATATAAAAATATCGAGAAATTTTAAAATACCCAACTTATTTTAGGTTGGGTTCTCTTCTCATAGCGATTCTACCATTTTAGAAGCATTTATTGTGAACGAAATTGAAAAGAAACATTAAAACTTAAAAGTTTTTAAAATATTAAAGTGCAGTTGTCCTAAGCGTCTTAAATGCTAGGTAACCTTTTTATTTCGTTTTGGTTTTAGTCGGCTATGTACGGAAACCATCATAAGAATATGTGATGAGAATAAAATCCTGTTTAAATAATTGTTGACACCTAATCATTCTAAATACTTCACGATCTTTTCGCCCAGTTACACAAATGACATGCAATTTTGTTTTCTCCTTAATGGATTCTTTCGGATATTCATATTCAATTCTCCTGTAACTTGAGTATTGCGTGACGTATAGTTCTATCAACTTCCTTGTTGACATAATACATGTAATATTACACGGTCTTATTATAAGCAGAGACAAAAGCTGCTCGTCCTTATTGGGTCCAATGTTACATATATTTATCATTTGTCTGTCTATTGCTAAGTAAGAGGTAGTAAGGTGAATATAATTGCATGCTTTGCAAATAAATTTATACAGAATATTTTATTTAAAACTTTAATTTGAAGCTTTAAATAAAATGTAAACAAATGCTTCGATTATTTTTTTCAGGTCGGTAATATTAATGGACCTTCGTCTTTCCTATATTAATTATGTAATCGCGTATGACAAATTCCAAACAAATGCAACCCACTCACGTGCTTATAACCATTGAAGATTTTATACCAAGACAAATGTCTTTCAATCATAGAAAATATCTCTTTTTGAAATAAAAGCTTCCGACGATGTGAGGTTTTGTAGACTATTACTATGCTCATTCAGGTCCAAACCGAATGTATCACTGAATAATGTCTGAATCAATTGTTCTTGGCTTCGCTCAAGAACAGCCAGCAAAACAAGTGTGACCTTGTTGAATAATATTTGATGTCCTTTAATTTCAGCAGATTCATTTACGATGGGATATAATCAATGGGAAATAAAACTGATGTGGAATCAGGGTTGAATTGAACTTCAGCGCTGCAGAAACAATTATTGAATGTTTCGGTATCTCACGACCTTTAAGCATTTTCAGTTAACATTTAGGCACTTTCAATCAACGTTTAGGCATTTCCAGTCAACGTTTAGGTATGGCGAGTCCTTCGAATTGAAGCTGGTCTTTGGCGACTAATGATATCGATAATGTATATATGAAACTCTTGTGTTAGTATTGTCACCGGTACGGTCTACACTATATCCGTTTATAATCAACAAATACGATCTATTAAGATGCAAGGTTTAGATCAACGTATTCCCCGAACGCAGTGAAAAAAAATTCGGTTATTTAATATACCAATGTTTTCTTCCTTTTCTTGTCTAGTTAATGCGTTTCTTCATCATGTCCCATCATTTGTACCACGCAAGGTGCAATCATATCTGCGATTTGTTCATCCACGTACTGTTTTTTTTTTGTTGTAGCTACATCCTCAGCAAAATGTTTCTTTTTATATCAGACCAAGTCATACCACAGTATTTAATATCTCCGACTTCATTGATCATGGCCAGATTGTTTACAACAGTTCTTCTCAACCAGATAACATTATACTGAGAGTAAACGTTTGATGTATTAATGTACTAGTTCAATCATGAAAAATTACAAGCAAACTATAATGAATAATCAGTGTTTGGGGGGTTGGTAGACCCTCCAGCGCATACCATACGACGCTTTGATTGTACGATAAATCAATATGGCAACATCGAATTGAGTTTGCATTGGTATAGTCAAATAAAGCAATCTATGATAGCATTGTCCGCCCATAACTAAATAATCAACAACTACAAGTGGGTGTGAAAGTCCATACTATTCAAAATACAAAATTGATTGGGTATCACCAGAAACACAACCCAGTGCCTCTTTCTCGTGCGCGTGGTAATATCGATAATAGTTTATTTCTGATTTTACCACAGCCAATAAATCAAGATTATTGAATGGACGCTTAGCCTTTTACATAATAAGAGGCATCTTCCACTTGATATTCGACGACTTCTTGATAATAGATGGCATATATATATATATATATATATATATATATATATATATATATATATATATATATATATATATATATATATATAATTATATATGTGTGTGTGTGTGTGTGTGTGCAGTAAACTGACAATGAACAGTGCAAAATTAGCATCTAACTAGCCTGAGCGCTTTCAATTTATAACGACTATTATTATTATTATTATTATTATTATTATTATTATCATTATTATTATTATTATTATCATTATTATTATTATTATTATTATTATTATTATTATTATTATTATTATTATTATTATTATTATTATTATTATATATGCAATAAACTGACGACGAACAGTACGAAACTAGTATCTAACTAGCCTAAGCGCTTTCGACTCTTAATGAGTTTTTTTCAAAGGCAAACGACTCATTAAGAGTCGAAAGCGCTTAGGCTAGTTAGTTACTGGTTTCGTACTGTTCGTCGTCAGTTTATAGCATATATTTTAATCAATCCCTGACACACGTGATCCCTTGGTGGATCCAGTACGCTTGAAAGGGTTGTTATTCGCCACATGATTTGTATTCTCTCTCTCTCTCTCTCTCTCTCTCTCTCTCTCTCTCTCTCTCTCTCTCTCTCTCTCTCTGTCTCTGTGTGTCATATATATATATATATATATATATATATATATATATATATATATATATATATATATATATGTGTGTGTGTGTGTGTGTGTGTGTGTGTGTGTCTAATAAAATGCTACAATGTACGAAAATTATATTTGTAAATTTGCAAACCAGCATCAATGTTTTGAATGCCGTCATAAATGACTACATATTGAGATGTGCACGTATGATATGTTTTTCAGTATAGTCAAGCGAACTTTCTAATGGCTCAAGATGACCGTTAAATCATAAAGACATTAATAGCATGTAAAATATAATATTTCCATTTTTTCTTTATCTATTGTATGTATGAGAAACTAAAGATGTTCCAGACTGCATAAATTGTCCGAAACGTGCTTAAGTTAAACGCAAAATAGTTATAAAAGTTATCCACAAAAGTCAATGTTGACACCTGTATGCCAACATTGCACCGTTGGCTTAATTCTTATGAAATAAGATGACTGCGCTTAGCTTTAACCTTGTGAACATCTCTACAGAACACAAATATGTGCCTGAGAGGAATTCCCCTCTCTCAGGTTGTAATCGACGCTATGAAAGTCCAGAGTTAAGATTTGGATTGGCGCTAAACAATATCGTGGCGCCGTTTATACCAGGTCTGACATCCAGAACCCTTGAATGATATATGGCTAACATGATCTGACCAGCATCAGATCTCGGAGAATCATTGCCATATCTGGCGAGTCCAAGAATCAATATTAGCTTCAGTATTGTGGTCTGCTTACGGGGTCTAATAATCTCCTTCAAGGACCAGTTGGGTTGTCTATATCGTATACCATAGCTGTCAGTATCTGAATCAAAACTCGGAGATTCAGAGCTCGACTATGAAGGGGTAATTTTCGAACACTTATTTCTGAACCGATTTCATGGGGGCTGGATCGGAAGGAACATAGTCAAGTGGCAAAAGCATAATACGGTGGCATGTGCGTACACATTTGGGATGTGTGAGCCTTCTTACCTTGTACAATGACATATCTAAATTGGGTGTTTATATCACCTGATATATTTCTTTGTCCACTAGTCGGCTAATTGTGTTTTCCCGTTTAGTCCGAAATTGCACACTAGAACTCGGTCCCCTACTTCATGTTTGGACTTTTAAATCCTCTTATCATACTGACCTTTTTCTTAGCATCCTTATTGCTCGACTCAATCTCCACGGCTGTGTAAGCAAATCACAGACGTTCTTTCAGTTTTTCCGCTCACGTGGAAGGCTCTGCTGCAGTCTCGCCACAATCTGGTGTGGTGCCCATGTCGGAGTCAACCAAAAGCCGGGGGTGCCACCCAAACATAATAGAATGGGGTGAGAATCCAGTGGAATCGTTCTTAGTAACATATATGCATGGAGAATTGTAACAATGTTCGACTTCCAATCTTGTTTTTGTTTTTCCTACTTTGTGCTTAGCAGTTTTAAGAGTGTCCCACTTAAGTATTTGCACCATTTCAATGTGAGTGAATAGGGAGTATCAGGACAATTATAGATTCGTTAATTTGCATAGCTACTTGATATAACCTATTCTCGGAATTACATTACTTGATCACTGTGAGTCCTTTCAGGGTAACTATAATGTCGAAAACGTGCTCAAAATGGCTTTATTGGTAGTCTCAGCCGTTTGTTTGCGACAATGAACGACCTGATTATACATGGTGAAATGATCGGTTATCAATAAGATATTCTCAAATCGTCCCTTAGACTGCTCTAGTGACAAAAAGTCTACAGATAACCTCTATAGGACAAGTGGTGAGAATTGGGGCTAATTCACCTTCTGCCATAATCGGCATCTCTCTCCATATAAATCATTCGCAAGTCTCCTCCTTGTGATTCACGTCCGTCACCAGACCAAGTCAATAAAACTTGTTCCTACCTCACCAGTGTCTTCTTTATATACTAATGGCCCATGTCGGTGTAGATACCTTTCATGGCTTAGCTCCGGTATAACTCTGAATTCACAAGCTGTCTGACTAACTGACCATCAATAGAAGTGGCCTTGTAGAGAACATCATTTTCACCTAAACAATTCATGGAGAAATTTCTGTACGGACAAATTTCATAACCGGCGATCCTCCTCTCTGGACCGAAACCCCTTATTCATGAAGTCAGCAATTTTTGCTATTATTTCATCCGTCAACTGTTCCCTGTCCCAATTAGTGTAATTACAATGTTCAGATGAGAACACCTCATGGGCCAAACGAGGCACACAATCATTCGAAACACTCAATCAATGATACAGCGACGGTAGATGCATGGTAAATGGCTTGAACTACCTCCCTGAATATGTTTGGTAAGGCGAGAAAGTATCGAAGTAAGCTTTTTCTTTGTCGGCAGTTTACCTGATTGAGAAATCGTAGTTTGCTAGAGCTACAACCCTCTATGCTGTGTAGAGTCAACCTTTGCCATCGAAAGGGTGTATATCAATGGCTTTCTGTCCGTGACTTCCTCGAAGGAACAACCTACGAGAGAGTCATGGAATTTATCCGTCACAGCCTATTTCAAGGCTTAAAACTGGGTCTCAATCCGCGACTAGCTTAGGCAATGACCCGTTGTACACCATGATGCTCTTGATATACGACTGCTACAATTAATATACACGGGTAGAGATCAACTTGCCTATAAGGGTCGCGTAGATTTGGGAAGTACACCAAGTTTAAGGTATACTTATTTCCTTTTGGACTTATTATTTAGAGAAGCATTGGTCTTTCATGACCCTGTAACAGAGAGTTTAACAGTTGTGCTATCTGCGAAAATTTTTCGTTAAAGTGGCGATAGTTACCCGCGAATACCCAAAATTGATTTAGCTACTTAATATTTTAGGCTTTCACCAGTATTTTAATAGCTGATGTTTTCTTTGGGTCAGTTTTAATATCATTCTCAGATTTAACGTGTCCAGATAAACGACTGAAGACATGATCAACTCACTTTTAGAGGGTTTCAGTTTAAGACCATGCTGGTGTAAGCGATCGACCGTTGACTCTAAACGGTCCATGTACTCATAGAATGTCTTTGACGAAACGAGTATATCATCTATGAAAATGAAGCCAAAACTCATAGGGGTCGAATTATAAACGTCGAGTGGCCGTATCGAGAAGGCTGTGTACTACTCGTGTTCTCTGTAGTAAAAAATCGAATGTATCATCAAATCGAGGCAGCATGTCAGCTTCCTTCCAGGTCTTTGCATTGGGGAGCTTGTAGTCAATTCAGAAACGTAGGCTGTTATTTAGTAAAGGACTAACACCACTACATACTTGTAAGGACTATCAGATTCCCTGATTTGTCCAGCATAAAGCATTTCTTTGATATGCTGATCCACTTCCTCTTACATCCCCGTGAATATTCTCCTGTATGGTTGTTCAAATGATTTATCATTGTTGAGTACTATCTTAAGCTAATGAGATCAGTCTTTACGAATTCTGTGGGCTTTTTCTAAAATACGCAGTCCCATTTGCCCAATACTTTTCCGAGTCTATCCAGTTGCTCTGTGATCAGATCTTCAATGTTGATCTTAAGCTTCAGATCTTCCATATTATAAAGTAAACAGTTAGAAATATCAGAAGCTAATTGCATAACCAATGTGACATAACTTATGAGAAAATCATCAAACTTGGGTCTTATTGTCATACATTTGGCAGACATATTGCAACGTGTGACCTGAATTTTGGAATGAGAAACCTGTTGATTAAGCCTGGTCACTCTTTGACAAATCATAAAATGTTCTGTATTTTCTAAATTCTCTGTAAGCGCTTCTGTTATATGATCATCGACATTGCGGGCAATGTCGTTGATAGTAAAAGTATTATATGGCGAAATGTTGAAAGAACAACCATTGGCTCCAAATCAGACTTGAATGACATTAAAATAATATAATCAATGTATGTTAGGTAACTAAGAACAGAATCATCTGCAATTGTGACTTTGAGACCCAGTGACTCGAGAAAGTGAAGTGCTTGCTTGACACTAAGTGATACATAAAACCTGTTTGACACAGTAGTCACCATGGATCCACTGTCAGTAAGAGCTGTGACTGAGACATTGTTTAAGTAAATAATACAAGTATTGAAAGAACCAACCAAATACTGAAATAGCGTATTCTAGCCTTTGGATGATTACCTTCCCCGTATGGCCCTCTACAGAGGCGGTTACTCTTTTTAACAGCTAAGCTCCTCTACCATAGACACGCCATCGCTTGCTGATACCTCAATTTCCGTTTTCCAGATTTCTTCGGTAGTTGACCTGCTACTCTTACTGTAGTGGATACTGGTTTATTGTTGCCGTCATTTTGGTTCTTTGAATTCTCGTCACTCTGCCATCTACTAATTTCCGCTAGTTCTCTGAGCAGTAATGAATGTTCATGCAGCCGTTAAGTAAGAGTGTTGATTTGAGATTCCAATCTATCCTCTGTGTTGAATTCTTAAATTGAAATCTCTCTCTAGTTCATGTCTCTCGTATTAGTCGTCTACAATGGGCTGGTGGTATACATTTTTGTTGGGATTAGGCCAGCGTCCTTCGGCTTCAGCTGCTTGTCCAACATACTAATCTCTCGCAGTAACTCATCATATTGATGGTGTCGAAATTATGTCGAATGTGGGTTTTCAGAAGGTTACTCCTCAGTGATAACAAAACCTTCTGTCTGAGGAGGCCGTCCTTATCCTCTTCTCATGCGGCTCGCTTTGATCGCAATTTGTAGAAGTGTTTCCAGCCTACAACGAAAGATACTCACTGATTCCTCTTCTCTTTGGAAAGTTGAAAAAGTCTTTATGATATTGTCTTTTAATTGACATATCTCCGAGGACAGTATCTAAGCACAAAACAATAATTAACGAATATAAAAACAACATCTTCAAAAACTAGTGCATATGGAATATACCAAAATTTGATTTTAACAGTAGAGATGCCGACTTTGAAATTACACAAAATAAGATCATGTAACAAAGATAAGCAAGATTCTTTTTCGAATAATTTGATTATGGTTACACAACATGTAGATGAGGCTTGAAATAATATAGATGCTGAAACAGACGTAATGATCCTGTAACATTTTATAAATATTTGTTATCGCTAAGATATATTTAGAAGCTTTTAATATTTTAAATTTTAATAAAACAATTTCGGCTACAATATACTTGATACAATGGCTAAAATAGAGGATGAAGAGTAACAAATGTAAAAAGAATGACAGGCAGACTAGAGAACACAACTTGAAATCTCAATATGATATTGTTAATCGACTGATACTGGTTTCTTGTCGTAAGTATCTGGAAACGTTAGCACAGAAATCAGCAACAAAATTGTTGAAATATTCGATCATCTACGGTCAAGCAACTCTCTTACTAGAGATGAGTATTATGTGCTACACAAGGATATGATCAGCATGTAAAACATAGACCAAGAGTCAGAAAACCCCTAGCGGTGAAGAGGCTTGCACAAACTGCAGGCAATCTCAATTTTATCTGCAAATTACAAAAGAAATGTCGTCGATGACACTGCTACTAAACTCCTTTCAGATAACATTCTGTTAATTATAACCCTGCTATTGAATTTGACAATGATAAATAATGCGAAATAGAACTGGTATTCAACACTACCTGGTTTTCCAGAGTAAAATAAAAAACCAACATTAGCGATGATTTTACATTCATAGTAAGTTCCAGAGGCGTCATCATGTGAAATTTTATTAAGATAAAACAAGGTGCCTACAACATCTCAAACTTAATCAAACGTATAACTATCTAATAATTGCTGCAATCATCGGTATTTCATCTGATAATTTTGAAGTTATTCCAAACTACAACACGTTATGAGAAAGAATAAAACTAAAATCAACATTTTCATTGATTTCAATAGACATGGTCGTTACTCGGTTTTAATAAACAACAATACCGATTTAATGCTGAAATTTCAATATCTTATGAAGGCGAGTCATCTATGAACATCACAGATGTAAATGCAATTTTGATAAGTTGCTCAATTGCAACAGGGTTGTTCACAGCAAAAGATAGCCAAGGACAAACCATCTACTCCTTTGTTCCCGACGTTGCAGCGGGTTCGTTAACACAAGTTAATCCAAGGCAGCTAATATGCTATTTGATCAGTTTTGAAAATCAAATATCTATCACAATGACACTCGCCGATCAATCGGGTCGACAGCTAGATCTCAAAAACAAAATTGTGACTTAATATCTATATATGTGGTAGCTGATTACTGATTAACTGACCGTACTCAAGTTTATCAGACACTTGTCATATAATAAAACAACGAAAACTATATAAAATAAAGATCGTAGGTGGTTGTTTTGGAAACGTCTTCTCAAAATTAGTTGAAATACTGAACCTTGGATGGTTCATTAAATTGCACAATTCGCGTTAGATGTGTCAAAAGCTTTTGCGTCTACTTAAGATCTGCTGAAACTAATATGATTTGATTAAAAGATACTGAAATTGGTAATACCGTTTCGTTTGAGTTTGATCCTCTTGGAAATAGTGTTGCTGCTGGCGCTGGCGCTGGCGCTGCTGCCGATGTATTTATAGTTTGAAATTATCTTATCGCTAGCGCTGATGTTTTTTTGGCATTGTTGCACCTGATGAAGCTGCAAATGCAGATGCTACTACAACTGTGCTGATAAATGTAATATTCTTGGAACTACTGCACATGGTGCACTATTAGCAGTATTAAATAAATATTAAATGTATCTGTCAGAAAAGATAATTACAATGAAGGTTATGCTAAGCGAGGGGCGTTTACAAGTGAATCATCACATGACGATGATTCTCACCTTATGCGCAATATTTGGTTTTTGTAGGGACTACAACAAAGTGTTTCGTAGAATAAAACACTCTCTCATACTTGAGCGTGTTGATTAAATGGGCTGTATGATAAAAACTTTTGTTACTGCTGATTGTGAGTTTGCAATTTCACGATTTGGGTCGTGGATTCCACTAATTGTTGTATCAATGTCAAAACCGATTATTTGAGACAATGTTAGCCATTTATAGCAAACAATAGCTTCACGCGAATAATTGCCACTTCATATTGTTATTGTTTTCAAATGACAAGCACGTAATAATCAACATGAAAATAATTATATTTTTGATAGCGCTCATGTCGGAAGAATATTTTCAGAAAAATTATAAACAGTATCCAGAACGAGCAATCGAATGTAATTTTGCAGCTGATGATGATAGAAACGTATCTCGAGCGAATATTTATCTGAAGCAGGCGATATAAAAGTATCAAAACGCTGATACTGGCTCTCAAATTTAAAGAGTTTTGGCAATTTGTCCAATATTCCACTTTGACATTAAAAAGCATAGAGAAACAGCGACGGGTCATCTGCTCACATTGAAGTAACATTGATACTGGGAGCTATTCAAGCTCCTGCTTATTACATTTATGCGTTTATACCATCTGACATATATGACATTGGTTGCTGTGTAAGATAAAATGATTGTGCATATATACCATGAAATCAACTGACGATTTGGATTGATCTGTGCTCTGATCTTGTACTACATAGCAATCACAATTTTATCTATTAAAATTCATATCAGTAGCACAAATCACAGGAATGAATCTATTTACGACTTTAGCAGGATCAGTCGTAATAACGGTCGCTATTATGGCACGAAAACTATGCCTAAAATATTACGTGCTAGGAATATTAGATATAGACGCAGGATCAGATGACATATCAGGAGTAACAAAAGCTGTATCTGGCGATGGAATAGACCGTGATGGAGTCACCAGTGATGGAATAAAAATACTGTAATGTGGATCGATTAGCTGACTCAATTTTATCTGCTTAATATTATAAACAATACCAGCCACACAAGCACGGCTTTAATAATTACGCCTTTACGTTCCTATCGCTCATAAAATTGGATATACTGAAACAAATGTGTTACGAGATATCATCAGAATAGAAAGAAAGCCCAATATCCAAACCGATCATGCAGTAGAGGATTTTTTAACAGCTTCTGAAAGAGAATGTTTTTACAGATGTGACAAGTGATGAAAGATATATCAATGATCTGCCAAATATGATATCAGATTATAATAAAACTAAGCACTGTACACTGTCTGCACGCAGATCAATTATTGTTAACAATGCGTCTATTAGGTATCAGATTCTTGCAAACCAGAATATCGCAGACATAAGTCGGATATCGTATCAGTTTTATTGGTAAGAAAACTTTTGAGAAACGTTTCATTCCGAACTTTTCAGAATACGTATTTGTCACCGACAAGATACTAATAATAATACATGTAACATAAAAGCCTTAGTAATCTTTCAGATGAAAAGGTAATATGGTGTTTCTACGAGCAAGAACTTTGACGAACAGCACAAGACATTTTTATCGAGCACGTAATAAAAAAGAAGCAATCCAAATGTTGTTAAATGGTGCAGTACAATGACCGTTTTAATAATTTTTTTACCAACTGGTGAGATTAAAATCCTTTGATTAGATCGCTAGCGATCAAATCGTGTTATGCATATCATCAAGCGACCTATATAAGATCACTATAAACCTTTTCATGTTTTAAAAGTACAGACTTACAGTTGACACGTCGGCACAACAATTTTAGATTCTGTCTTGGCATTGTTATTAGATCTGATATCAGGTTAGGAATCGTTTTAAAGACAAAATCGAATTTTATATTTTGTGACAATTATAAACTTCAAGCTGTGCAATCCTCATAAACGGCTTAAGCATCTCCCAAAATAGCTGATGATCTGTGATAGTAAAAATTAAACTTTTGATTTTTATAGCAAGATAATATTTTACATTATATCGTGATTGTGATGCAATTACACTTAGAACTGGTAACAGTTTTTGAACTGCTTGTATTATAGGTATTCAATGCTGGCTCCTGATTGTATTGAACTGCGATCTTATTGTCAAGGTCATCTCGATGATCTGACAATCTTTATATCAAGACATCCTATCCATAAGACTTATCTAACTACTGTAATAAAATGCCACACGAAATAAGAACCATCGTCAGAGCTGAAATCTTAAACACAACCTGCTACATGCCGCTGCCAATATATTTATGAGAAACGAAACGACAGAAGAAAAAATATGTGAATGCACTAGTTAAATATGATCATTGCACTGGGATTAATGTGCTATTGGTAGATTGTGATGTATCATAACTTGTCAAGTACAAAAAATATTATTTGTTTGATCAACAAAGACAATGCCATGAAGAAGGCATATTATTGCTTGAACTCGAAATATCTCAGAAACGTTCTAAAGATAAATTTGTAAACAACAATTTTGTGTTAGTAGTTAAGATAATGGAACGATTTGCTATTCGAGCTAATGATGTCAATCATTATCAGCTTGAAAATGGCTATAGGAATTAAAACGAAAAAAATCTGATTTGTGCTCAAAAATGTTGATTTCGATCATTTCCTGAAATACGGTATGATCTTTGTCAAATATGATAAAGACACTTTAAATAAGTATGTAAATTGTTGTTTGACAAACAACGATGTGGCTAATATTTTCAACAGCAGGTGGTTCGTATCGAAAGACGATTCTATCAAAGGTCGTTCTTATAAAGGCTGATTTCGTAGTACCATCTGCAACACGTATTGTTGATGCCCAACAAATATTAAAGTATCTTGCCGTCGTTGTTATGGAAGGCAATTTCATTTCTTCACATATGATGGAGTTAGTTGATACAACAGGTTTAAGACTTTTGAAGTTGTTAACATTTTCAAGTCGGTTGTCTTCATATTGTGATCTACAACTAATCCACTAGGAATCAAACCATGAAAAGCCTCATAAACAAATGTGTGTGATCAATAACAAATATGTCTGATAATTCTTCTGCTACTGGCCTCTTATAAATTATAGACAATATATGATTGAGACGTATGTCGTAAATCATGTTTTCAGATATTATTGTTTGTGACCTGATGATTCACATGAAAATCTTCATTCCATCTGTAATATCATCGTTAAACAGAGTCCAGATAAACTCATGCAAACATATTTCCTTATACTTTGCATCATTGTTTTATTGCACGCGAATTGTATAACCAGAAGGAGTTAAAATCCAATCAATTGTTTTACATTTATCACAACGCTCAGTTCATTACCAGAAAACAATATTTCGGATGGACCCAGACAATCTACTGATATCTCGCCAGATCATGAGAGATACTAGGTTGATACAAATATAATGCTATTTATATATTGTGCTGTCCATATTTTAACTGACAATTATCACATCACACCAAACTAGAGAAATGTAAAACCATAAGTTTAGCGATGTTGACATTGATATCGCAAAGAAGACTTTAATACGGATAGCAAGATATCAGTCTAAATCACTTGCAACAGCATTAGGCCGGGATTGATAGCAACTTTAAATTTGATAATCAACTTTTACTAGTAAACTTATCTTCCACAAACTTGTGTCATCTGATTATACCCACTATAAAATCTGAACTTGCCGCGCATAAGGTACTGAAAATGATAGTAAAATTGCATGTTCAATTTTCTAAGTTATGTATTTCATCGGAGATACAAGAATCCCAACTGCATAATGAAACATTTGCTGATCCTTTTATCATAACATCAAGATCTGGTCTAAATGTAACTGAAATATTTCAGAAAATTTTAGGAAAAATAGATGGGGACTTATTAGGATCTAGATGGAGATTTCATAAAATATCATAAATTGTATTTCCTACCATGAAATATAGTCCATTGCGAGTTATCTGAAATAAAACAACTCGAACTGTTGCATGGATATAAAGAAAAGCGACAATAAATTTTTTCAGTGGACGGCATTATCAGCATTGTTCCCATTTGACAAAATGTTGATAGAGTATTAAATCATATTTGTCATGCTAAGAATCTAATTTTTAGCTTGATTGACTTTTCTGTCCCTGAGAATTCAATTCCATACTTTGAGAAGCAAAACAATCTACTGGTAACAGGAGTTTTTTATATATTTTTTATTAATGATGAATCACAAAAGATATATCCCAGATACATCATCGCTAGAACATTTCAAACAAGTTTTAATTTATTACTTTAGAGAAAATAACACACGTGGATGAAAATAAAACTTTAACGGGTTTTTCGGCGGTCAGTAAAACAAACATTAAGAAAAAATATTTCTGTGTCCGATGTTTGCATGGATGTAGGTCTCAGCTGGTTCTCGATCGTCATCTCGAGTACTGCTCCGACATACAGCAAATGTATATGCCAGACGAAGATGGATTAATATTACAATGTATAAACTACAGACACAAGACGAATGTTCCTTTTATGATCTACTCAGATTTTCTTCTAGTATCAGAAACAGAAAAAAAAACCCTGATAAATCTTCGTCAAGAAAAGTACAAGAGCATACTTGATGTGAAGTTGTTTACAAAGTTGTTTGTGTTGTTAATTCAGCTATATGAAATACTATTAAAATTCTATTGTAAAACTAAAACAAGAAAACGTGTTTGCTGCAGCAAATAAGTGTCATATTTGTGAGCGGGCGTTTATCCCTGTGCTTGGTCTCAAAATCGTGTGAAAGAAGTCCGTCATAATACTAGCTGATATCGATGTCCAGCTTATGAAAAATGTATTTTTTTTTTATACCGCATCAGATTTTGTTCCTGTTGTCTTTCATAGTTCTCGTGGTTATGATTATCATATTATAATTGAGGCATTCGATGACAAAAATATTATATATCGTCTTAAAATCAACAATAGCAATTAAATTAAGTGCATACCAAATAACAAAGATTTATATGTCTGTTACGCACGGCAAGTTAACATTTATTGACAGTTTACATTTATGGCTGCGTTGTTGGCTACGGTAATTTGATAATTCGACTGAGTATTTTGGTAAGAAATCAAATTAAACTGACACGAAAAAGTATCTTTCCATAAGAATATCTTGACAAATGAAATATATTTGATGAAGCAGGTTTACCTGACCAAAAAAAATATTCGAAGTTAAATGTTGAAAGTGTTAGAAATAATGATTATACTTATGCTTTCCAAAAGCATAAGAAATATCCATTTTGTGCTGAATCAAAGCTAATCAACTTAGAAAAACAACAAAAGTATGCGCGGTGTAAATCTATTATTCATAAACTAGTTCCTAATCTACGAAGCAAGCGAAGATACGTTTTGCATTACAAACATCTATTCTTGAACATGGTCATGTATTAAGAAAAGTCCATTGAGTTTTAAAATTTAATCAGTCATGTTGGATAAAAGATTTTATTGGGGTTAATACTAGCCGAAGAGCAGTTGCAAATACAGGATTCGAAAAAAAAAACTTTTTCATACTTGTGAACAACAGTCTTTTGCAAAATTATGGAAATATCAGAAATCGAGATAATATTGAAATCGTCAATAACGTGGAACGTCGTAGCTTGAAACTATTTAATGAGAATCTTGAAACCCTTCTAAGAAGAAAGACCAAGTTAAAGTTAAATAAGCAGTTATTGTTAGGATGACATTACCTAAAATATCAAAGTCATTAATGTACTGGTTGACTATGGTTTTGTTAGGATTAAGTGGTCAGATGCAGAGCTGCTATTCACAAATTCTGACTCCCTAATGTATAAAAAATATTCTGACGATATTTATCAAGAGTTTCACGGTAACCGAAAAATATTCGATCTTTCAGCTTATCCTAAAGACAGCGGATATTACTGTGATAATAGCCAAAAGGTTATAGAAAAGTTTAAGGATGAAAAGACTTTGTCCTTACAATGATGTTCAAAAAAAGCCAAAGGTGTCAAAAGAAATGTAGTTGGCAATGTAATCGAATTAGTGATTTTTTGAGATGATGGCAAAACAAGCTAATCGTCATAAAATTGAAATGGATGTTATTATAACGATGGTATCAATATATTCGCGTTAGGTTATAAAAAGTCTACTAGCGCACGCTTTAGCAAGGCAAGTTTTTTTAGATTGGTAGTTACAGTATATTTGTATGTAAATATCGAAAGTAGATAAGGTAAACTTTTGAGTAAAAAAATATAAAAGATTTTACGCATACGACTATGTCTAAAAACAGCAGTAATGAAAATAAAGGTAAGTTTTTGGATCAACCCTATTTTTGTTTGACGACGACGATGATTTTCGTGATTGTCTCAGGTTAATAATCAGCAATGAAATCGGCACTATTGCCTCAACAAAATTGTTTTCGTATTTGCTTAGACTAACCAAGGAGAGGAAGGGAGTGTACAATCATGCTGTGGTCCAAGTACAAAAACAAGGTTGAGCGAAAAACCCGCTATGTTTACCACTCACGAATGTGTTAATCCTGAGCGCCTAGCGAGGAATATGCAAGTATCTATTTATATACATCTTTGCGTACCTACAACGGTACTACATTGTATGCATACACTATACATGTATGATATACCTACATTGCATGTATAAACTATATATCTATGATGCACTTGCATTAAATGTATGAGCTGTACATCCATGAGGTATCTACATATTAAGTTTCACCTATTCATGTTGGATAAATTATAAAATAAACAACATCAACACATGCAATTATACATCGATCATATGTTAATGTCATGGTGTTATCCAGGTTTTTAAAAAAAAAAAAACACCAGCACATAGAATAATAAGTGGATCATATGTTGATGCCATGGTGTTGTCCAGGCTTTTGATAAATTATAAAATAAACAACACCAACACGTATAATAATAAGTGGATCATATGTTGATGCCATGGTGTTGTCCAGGTTTTTTTTATAAATTATAAAATAAACAACACCAACACTTATAATAATAAAAAAATCATATGCTGATGCCATGGTGTTTTTCAGGTTTTTTGTTTACAATTAGTTAATAATATTTCTATATTATTTGATATTTAAATTTACTTAATTTAATTAGTGTTAGTATTAATAAAATCATAAGGATATGTTTATAATGATTTAAAACTGATAGGCTATCTCAAATTAAAGTATGAATATACCGTTAATAATTATTTATAATTACTTTTGCACACTATAATGTATAAATATTTGTTATATAATGTAAAGTTCTGATACACTATTGAACATTCATTATCTTTTTTTAAAATATTTTTCTAGTTTTTTTAAAATGTTTGTGGATAATAAAAATATAAAACTGTTTATCTCTATTTATCCATGGAAGACTATACATGTATGACGTACCCACATTGTTTGAATAAGCTATAATGTATCACGCACTCACATATTATGCATAAGCAATTCATCTATGACGTCTCTACATTGTACGTATTAAGACACACATAGCATGACATATGTCACGTACCTACATTGTCTGTATAAGTTATACTTATTATATGCTCATTTTTTTCTCCGTTCACTTTACATTGTCAGAATCGTTCAATATCCAGCGATATTGAACACCTTCGTATTGCACCCCCACGTGACTGATGCACGTGAATAAAGAACTACTTTCTATAGTAAACAAACAATGGACGCAGACGCCAGTACTTTAGATTTATTGTGTTTGTCGATGGATGAAGTAAACCAACTATTTGAACCATTTGAAAAAAGAGATGCCAAAGTTGAGAATGTGGATGAATTCATAGAATCACAGAAGAAATTTTCAACGAAGCTGGCGACTGAACGTGATATCAAATGTTCAGCGATGGCTGTATGAAAACAAACGTGAGACGCGCTGCATTGAAAATATCATTCCGGATCATTTAAACACGTATTTAACTGAGATGTTTATAACGATTCGCAAAGCCAATGGTTCTGACTATGAGCCATCATCTTTAGATTCTATAAGAAACAGCATAGAACGGCATCTCAAGGCTAAAGGGTATCCCGTCTCTCTAAAAGACCGTCCATTTCATAAATCAATCGAAGCACTAAATTAAAAAAAAAATGCAACTGAAGAAAAATAGTTTTTGGAAGAAAAGCAAGAGCATCAGAGCCAATTTGCCACAATGACGAACAAGCTCTCACACACCCGCTCCATTGCAATTTGCCCTGTTCTACTTTTGGGAAAATGTTTGGATTTAGAGGCCGAAATGAGCAAAGAAAATTAAAGTTTGGAGATGAATCAGTTTTCACCGATTCCACCGGTACCCAATATCTTCAATATGCTGAGAGGGATAGCAAAACCTTTGATGGCAAGGGGAAAGATGACTATAGATCAACAATACCTCGCATTGTTTCCACCGGAACATCACCGGAGCGAGACCCTGTTCAACTTTACCAGGAATTTTTGAAACGAAGACCCTTGCAAATGATGAATGCCGACAGCCCCTTTTATTTGACACCAATTCCAATGCAGCAACTGACAGAAACTTCCCACATATGGTAATTATATAAAATAATATGACATGATTTGTATTCTCTCTCTCTCTGTATATATATATATATATATATATATATATATATATATATATATATATATATATATATATATATATATATATATATATATATATATATATATATGTGTGTGTGTGTATGTGTGTGTCTAATACAATGATACAATGTACGAAAATTATGTTTGAAAATTTGCAAACCAGCATCAATGTTTTGAATGCCATCATAAATCACTACATATTGAGATGTGCACGTATGATATGTTTTACAGTATAGTCTAGCGAACTTTCTAATGGCTCAAGATGACCGTTAAATCATAAAGACATTAAAAGCATATAAAATATAATATTTCCATCATTTTCTGTATCTATTGTATGTATGAGAAACTAAAGATGTTCCAGACTGCATAAATTGTCCGAAACGTGCTTAAGTTAAAGGCAAAATAGTTATAAAAGTTATCCACAAAAGTCAATGTTGACACCTGTATGCCAACATTGCACCGTTGGCTTAATTCTTATGAAATAAGATGACTGTGCTTAGCTTTAACCTTGTGAACATCTCTACAGAACCCAAATCTGTGCCTGAGAGGAATTCCCCTCTCTCAAGTTGTAATCGACGCTATGAAAGTCCAGAGTTAAGATTTGGATTGGCGCTAAACAATATTGTGGCGCCGTTTATACCAGGCCTGACATCCAGAACCCTTGAATGATATATGGCTAACATGATCTGATCAGCATCAGATCTCGGAGAATCATTGCCATATCTGGCGAGTCCAAGAATCAATATTAGCTTCAGTTTTGTGGTCTGCTTTCGGGGTCTAATAATCTCCTTCAAGGACCAGTTGGGTTGTCTATATCGTATACCATAGCTGTCAGTATCTGAATCAAAACTCGGAGATTCAGAGCTCGACTATGAAGGGGTAATTTTCGAACCCTCATTTCTGAACCGATTTCATGGGGGCTGGATCGGAAGAAATATAGTCAAGTGGCAAAAGCATAATACGGTGGCATGTGCGTACACATTTGGGATGTGTGAGCCTTCTTACCTTGTACAATGACATATCTAAATTGGGTATTTATATCACCTGATATATTTCTTTGTCCACTAGTCGGCTAATTGTGTTTTCCCGTTTAGTCCGAAATTGCGCACTAGAACTCGGTCCCCTACTTCATGTTTGGACTTTTAAATCCTCTTATCATACTGACCTTTTTCTTAGCATCCTTATTGCTCGACTCAATCTCCACGGCTGTGTAAGCAAATCACAGACAGTTTTTCAGTTTTTTTTTCAAGCTTATGATGATTAGTCCTAATTGCCATAGTTCTCATAAAACTAACACCGCCAACAAGCGCGTTTTTGTAGTCATCAAATTTCATAAACTTTTTAACAAAATCACGAGGCAGACCTTTTGCTTTTTTCGTTATCTTATTATTGTCCAATAATACGGCATACATTTTACTACGCAATCCGATAAAGTACTTGATAGCGCTCGAGTTCATTTCATCTTTGAACTTACCAATAACCTTTTTATTTGTGTCGTCATGAAATTTACTGTCACGTGGGTAATCAGAAAGATCAAACAGATGTCGATTATCGTACATGTCCTGATAGATGTCCTCGCATTCGATTTCATATACGAGCGAATCAGTGTCAGTAAACAATAATCTACTGGCCGACCACTTATTTTTAACAAAATTATAATGAAAATCGTACATCAACCACTTTGATAAATCTAAAACTGCAGCTCCAACGTAGATACTTTTATAATATTATGTTGTTTTTTTTTGTTTTTTCTTTAGTTTCATTAATATTTTCTGTTTTAGTTCTACACTTGAGACAAAATGTTGACATTATTATATTTGTAAGTTTAGATAAAATTAATTGCAATCTCATCATTAGCGTGAGAAGGTTGCTTGTCAAACTGTAAAATAAATTTTAAAAAATTGAGATTTCTGCTCTGGGACATCTGTCGGAAAAACATTATACAATAAGTTCCGCAAGCAGACGTTCCAACAGGTTGGAGTTGATTTGACGAATAATATATTTTTTATATTTTGTGTTCATATACCGTTTTATTACATTGCTTGGAGGAAGTGCAAACAAGTCCAAAATAATTATTATTATAAACTGCTACCCAATGTGTACCGGATCCGTCATTGAAATCTTGCAAATTAATCACACACGAACTTACAGCTGACGGCGTTTTTATTGCTGCGAGTTCATCGTTAGAATAAACTCCGTGAAATCCAGGAACAGCTTTTAACTTATCAATAATATCAAAATTACTCAACGGGGTGGTCGAGTTCCCGGTAATGTTAGACCACGTCCGATTCCTAAAAGATTTGGCAGCAGACTTCCCGCTAGCCCCGCCAAAATTGGAGCGAACGGAATAATTCCTCCTTTTGTTTGATTGCATATGCATTTGCATTTTGGTGCTGGTGATTTTGTTTTCTTTTTTTTTTCTTTTTTTCTGGCGACTTTGTTTTCCGTTGTGGCATTATAATATATCAATTACATAAAATTCACAATTTTTTTTATTCTACTTCCACGAATAATAATGCCATTACCCTCAACAGCTTTCTTCGTTGCACCAGAGACTGCTCCTGACATTGCTGCTAGTCCTAATATTCCCAACACCGGCAAAACTTAAGCTGTTATTGTGCTAGCAAATACTGATACTGCCGGACCAAGAAAACCACCTTTAACGACAATTTCGTTTGCCATCGCTATCATTTGTGCAGCACTCAAATTTAAAATAAAAGTTTTGTTTACGATCATACTTCTTTACTTGATTTTTTGTTAGCATTAATTTTGTTATAACACCATCAGAAATATTAGGATTGATTTTTAATGTTACCTGTTCTCGGTTTGCAATAGCAGCTAGTAATTTTTTAACTTGGCCATCGGTCAAATATACTTCTTTTACAATATATTTTGCCATTTTATATAACAACTGTAGAATAAACTTGATCTGTCATTTTAATTCCAATAGAATCTACTGTTATAAATCTATCACTAATCACAAATGCGTATACGCATAACGGCGCTACTGGAACCTTCCCGAGTGTCCAGGTAATTTCAATATCCGCTGTGCTGTCTACAATTCGCACGTTATGTTTACTAACATCAAAATGAAATATAGGATAAAGTGTACGAAATTCCTCTGCTGATATACGAGTTCCATCTTCAACATCTGGATATTTTTGCATTGCGTCAAGCAGATACATGTACGGTCGAGAAATATTTTTATTAGCATCTGAAAAATTGCTCTATAGCTCGTTCTGGATATTGCTTCGAATTTAGTCTAGCGTATATTCGTTTGACATCAGCGTGGTCAAATATTGCATTATTTTGTTGTTGGTTGCCTCGTCGGGCGTGTTGTTGAAATACGACAAATATTTGTCTCAGCAGTTGTTCACTTCATGTTGTTGTAACCCTCCACGTGTAGTCAGTAGTATTTGGAACCGCTCTCTGATATATTTTATGCTGCTTAAAATAAATCCACAGAGCAAGTTTGTTTATGATAAACTGTACATCAACCCCTCCAGATCTAAACAAGCTATCGTTTTGTTCTGTTCGAGCTAAAATAAGCGTATGTTTTACTCCGCGAAATACTTTATCATGATCGCGACAAAAGCCGAAAATCATACTAAGTGGTAGCATCATTTTAATTTGACGTGATCCTGCTGCAAGTTCTCTTCGCCTAGCAAAGCCTTCGTTATAACGTGGATTTCTCACGACAAGTGTGTTAAGAAGCAAATTTAATATCGCAGTACCGTTTGCATCTGCAGCTGGAGGCGTTATGTTAAGATTATTAAAAGCTGCCGTAAGGGAAACTCTTGTAGCGTCTGCATTAGCAGCTGCACCTGTTGCTGCAATCTCTAGAGCAGCAGCATTTAGCAATGTGAAAATTTCTCACAATTACAGCATTTGCATCAGAATCAGCTCCATGTACTATAGCACCTCTCTTCAAAAATTCAGTTGATTCAGCTATACCCCGTCCAGTATCTTTAAACCATATCATGTTGGTTGCAGTTGATCTCGAGTAATCATCTGAAAACGAAATAATATTTAAAATTGTACTTGCAACTTGTAGATGACCTGAAATATCTTCTATAGTTTGATTGGCCAGTTGATATCTAGCACTTTTGAATAAACTCCAGCCGTTATTTATAAGGGCTACTTCTGCTCCAACTGCAATTGCATCAGGTGGATTGGCTACTGTCAATCTGACCACGAACTTCTAATATAGCCTTATGTGGCAGTAGAAATATGTCTTCGTCTCTGGTATTAAAGGTTCTAATACCAGCTTTGTTTGGTTCGTTAAGAGTTTTCATCGAGATACTCAACATACTCAAATTCTGTCACAGCGTTTTCGATATCATGAGTTTCTGTTAACTGAGACAATTTTTAGCAGACATTTTATTTTATTAGATTATATAAAATTTTATTGCGGCACTTTTACTTTAGATATTAATTTTTGTATGATATGCTCGCCCTTTGGTAATAATAGTTTTTTTTGTTGTTGTTATCATAGCTCGTTGAGATTCTTTTGTTGGAGCAATTTCTGAGATAGCTTGTTTTATTTCAGATGCATTCGGTGGATCTCCTTTTATTTTATCAGTTATTTTTTTGTCCAACCGCAGTCCCAGCGGCAGATGCAGCCCCAATTGCAAAAGCTTTACCAGCGTCAATAGCAATTGGTGCAACTTTACGCGCTATATCCGGACTATTTTCAATAACTTTAGTAAATATATTTCAAAAAATCCTATTATTTTTTCTTCGATAAACTTTTTTTTCTTTGTTTCATTATATTTGATGTTGCATAATTTTTACTTTTGTTCGCGTAGATGTAAATAATAAGTTACAACTTCATTATTAACATGTAACTGTTTTCATGATTGATCTGTCAACAACATTATTATACTTGATATTTGATTTTCAAGATGTAAAGGATAATAGATAATATGGCCTGGTTCTATTTGCATGAGAGAACCTGGCGGAACTTCTGGTGAAAAACTAAATTGTTTGACCTTTGCTACCTTTTGATGTATAAGAGCCAGACGCAATATAGCAATTTACTAATATTGTATTTACTTCTGTTATATTTACTGGCAGTTCACTGTCATACGTAATAGCCTGATCAAGTGCATTGTAATTTTTTTCAGTAAATCCTAACAGTTGTGCAATACTTCTTTCTCTTGGTTCAAAACCGATTAACATATTTTTCAAAGTTATCCTAGCTCGCAATGTGTTATAATTCGCTGCCAACTCAAACTTTTCAGCCACACCGCCAGCTTTTGTTATGAGCTATTTGATTGTCCTGTTTAGATCAGTAATATTATAAGCTCCTTGTGGAATTTTTTTGTAGATATTGAAGATGTTGTAAACGTAGTAAACCACATTTCATCGTTAACATTATTTCTCACGTTCGGCATAGCATTCAAGCAAGTACAAGAGATTAATCCAATCTCATTGTTTTGCAGGATCTAGTTGTATAGGTGGAATATAATTTCCTGAAACATTTACGCTACCTATCGTAGATTTACTAGAGTTTAGCAATAATGTTGTTTGCATTTCTTTTATAATAGATCATTTTACAAAATTAAGTCGCGGTTTAAAGTTTCATATTCGTCAGATGTTAATGATTAGTAGTATAGGAAAATGAGGGTTTTGGCCCACCCACCCCCCTCCCACACCTCCTCCCCCACCTTCCTCATTTCTCTATACTACTACTATGTAGACATATTTTGTAACCAGACAAAACAATAGGTGTTGGAATGTGATAAGCTCTGTCAACAGAAGTGACGATTTTGTTAGAACAGCGTATGTGTGGAATATGATTATTCTAAAGACGGCAAATAGATTTTACCACAAATTTTTTATCAGATAACAGGATGAAAATTAAACTGTACATTAGAACGTTTCAGTTAACAAGGCGGAAATTAAACTAGCATTAGAATGAAATGATATTATTTTAGTTATATTATATCTTAAGTTTAGATAAAATTTTATGTTACTCATATCTTTTGTGATTTTTTTCATACTTGCTAACCCTCATTGGTAGAATATCTGTTAGCATATTGTCAATAATACGAAATTCACGTAATAAATCATCCATATTATATTTAACTCCTCGTAAGTAAGACTGGATCTGATCAAGTAGTTTCTTGTAAGTTTTAATTGACGTTAAACATCCGTGCTTTTTTATCAAAAGTCTTGCTTCTACTTTTTTACACGCCGCTGTCAGTGAAACACCAATACCAGATATAATTAACAAAAATGGATTTAATGATACCCCACTTGAAATTATACCAGAACTGGTCATTAACAAGGGTAGATATGATATTACTCGAAGGATCTTGTTGTAGTATTTGTAACATTTTTTAACACACCAAAGTTTTTTTATGATAATATTTATAGTATTGTATTAGCGCGTCCACATCCTCTTCTGGAATATCTTTTGAAATGTGATTAAAATCAACTATACTTTTTTCATTATAATATTTGTTTACATAGTTATGATAAATCAGCTACAAATTCCAAACACCACCGATAAGGACCTACAAAATTTTTATCAGTTGGTTCAAGTGTAAATTCCTCCTCAGAATTTTTGTTTAATATTACAGATAATATTCCAAATATGTCATCATCTAAATAACGCCATGAATATGTGGTAAATATTTTAAACTTTACACTGCTAAACACTGACAATCTATACACACCGGTAACTTCTGCAATATATTTGATAGATTTGTTTTGTGATGTCCATCCACTATAACCAGATGCAACAGTATACACAATATTTTTAATCTGTTTGTGAGGAATTTTAACCATACCCGTTTTCTCAACAATATTAGGAATTCCACTAATAATATCATTGAGTTTTGTGTTAATATCATTGAGTTTTGTGTTAATATTAGCGAGTGTAATGCTAACATTTGATGGATTGCCAAAATATTCATCTCTAATTTTGTTTATGTTTCTGCGAAAACTTAAAAATGTATTCACGTGACTGGTAAAATCAGTTTTGAGCGCTGTGATTTCATTATTAATTGAAGCGTCCCAATCATTGACGTATTTTTTAGTGACAACATCCCCATCCTCAGTTGGGTTTCCAAGATCGGTAATCTTGTTTTGTGTCATAACAATATTCCCACTTGGATTTCGTACAACTACATCTGACAGTTTTACGTTACACGTCTTTAATCGTCCTTCTTTCTCCTGGAAAATGACAACTTCATCTGGATCTACGCTAGTAAGATTTAGCAAATTATTGATTTCATTTTAGAGCTGATCAAGAGTTGCATATTTGGATAAGTCACCTTGGTAACCTTTTGTGGATAAATCTGATAGTGTTCCAAATTTTGTATAGTAGTTCATTATTTACTATCCTAGATAAAATTATCAACACTAGTTTAATATTATACAAAATGGCAAAATCGTTGATATTAAACTTTGATACAGAGAGACTAGTGAAGCACAAACATAACAATGAACTTCCTGATTGTCATTATCTTATTGTTGGGCGAACTGGATCGGGGAAAACAAATTTGCTTATGAACCTGCTTCTTGGTGATAATTTTAACTACGACAGAGTTTATATTTACACAATCAATCCACAGCAAGATAAGTATGAGTTATTAAGCGAATATAATAACAAGCTTCGTGATGATCTTAAAGCTGGTGAAGATTTTTTTATAATTAGGCAGCCAGAAGATCTTATTCCAGTTAATCAACTTGATGCAGATAAACATAAGATAGTAGTTTTTGACGATATTCCTCTAAATAACATGGAGATGAATAAAATAAGATCATATTTCTCACTGTCACGTAACAAACAGAGTAATTCTGTTTATCTCGATCAAGGATTTTATAATGTTGATAGATTTAGTAGGCGAAATACGGGTTGTTTTATTTTATTTCCAGGACTGGATAATGTTGACGTTAGAAATATTGCAAGCGAGCAATGCGGTGGCGTGACAAAAGATAAGTTTATTGAACTTTACCGTAATGCTACAAAAGATAAATTTAACTTTTTCTTGTTTGATAAACTTACAAATGATCCAACTAAAATGTTTCGCTGTTGTATTAACAGTTACTTACAGTAAAGCGTTTCAATTTTATAAAATTTATAATTATAATAATGGACAAATGAGCAAGATACAGACAACACATAGAAGATCTAAAAAAAACTTGCTCAATCTCAGGCATCACTTAAGCAAAAAGTTCAAGAAACACGACGTGGGCAAGTAACTGCTACAGAAGCAACAGCTACAATTTTCAAGCCGGTTACTGAAGCACTATTAGGTAAACAACCTGAAACTAAACCACTATCAGAAGAAGAACTTAAACAACTGCAAGAAAAAGGTTTGGTTGGAATTGTTAGAGAACAACAAGAAGCAGCTGCTGCAAAACTTGTTACTAGATCTGATGAAGAAAAAAGAAAACTGATTGAGGCACTTACAGCAAATATAGCTGATCCTGCGGCTAGACAAGCTGAAACAGATCGATTGATAAACAATCCGCTGAAACTTGAGCGAAGATTAGCAGAGTTAACAACGCAAGGAATAACAAATATTATAACAAATTTATTAGGAGACATAAAAGATATCAGAGAGGAGCAACAAAGAGTCGGTGATCTTACTGTAAAGTTTATGGAAGTTGGAGATCAAAGATTTTATTTTACAAAAAGAGCAAATGATGAGATAAAAGGTAGTGAATATGATGATTTTTTAAACAAAGAAAATATAAGTGATATTGAAAATATAAGCAGGTGGACTGATGCAGAATATCAAGCATTAATCGATAAATTAGATGTAATATTAAGAGACGGAGCTGCTGCTAAAGATGAAATAAACACGGTTACAGAAATTGATGATATGCTTCCACTTTATGATAGAATGAGAAACGGTGTCATTGCTCTCACGTTTAAAAAAACAGCAGAAAATAGTAGAGCAAAACCTTTTGGTAGTGGGTGGAGTTTTAGAAGGAAATTTTTTACTTTTGATAAATCTCGTATACAAAAAAGTAGAGTAAGAACAGGAACTGGTGTAAAGTTCAACTACTGAAATGATAGGTAGATTAATGTTAATAATATCGTCAAAGGAAGCTGGGAATTATAGAGTTGAACTTGATAATGAAATCATTGACATACTTGATCATCTAAGATCGAGTGAATTATTAACATCTGACGAATATGAAACTTTACACCGCGACTTAATTTTGTAAAATGATATAATATTAAAGGAATGCAAACAACATTATTATTAAACTCTAATGAGTCTGCGATATATAGCGCAAATTTTTCAGTAAATTATATTCCACCTATCCAACTAGATCCTAGAAAACAATATGAAATTGGATTAATTTCTTGTACTTGCTGGAATGCTATACCTAACGTGAAAAATGATGTTAACTATGAAATGTACTTTACTATGATTACAACATCTCCAATATCTACAACAAAAAAAAAATAAAAAATCCGCAAGGAGCTTATAATATTACTGATCTAAACAAGACAATCAAAGAGCTCATCACAAAAGCTGACAGTGTGGCTGATAATTTTGAATTAGCAGCAAATTATAACACATTGCGAACTAGGATAACTTTGAAAAATATAGCAATCAATCTTGAACCAAGAGAAAGAAGTATTGCACAACTGTTAGGATTTACTGAAAAAACTTACACTGCACTTGATTAGCCTATTACATATGACAGTGAACTGCCAGCAAATATAACAGAAGTAAATACAATATTAGTAAATTGTTCTATTGCTTCTGGTTCTTATACATCAAAAGGTAGCAAAGGTCAAACGATTTACAGTTTCTCACCAGAAGTCCCGCCAGGATCTCTCATGCAAATAACTCCACGACATATTATATATTATCCTTTAAACGTTGAAGATCAAATATCAAGTATAATAATGCAGTTGACAGATCAATCAGGAAAACAGTTACATGTTAATAATGTAGTTGTAACTTATTATTTACATCTACGCGAGCAAAAGTAAAAATTATGCAACATCAAATATAATGAAACAAAGAAAAAAAGTTTATCGAAAAAAAATAGTTGGAGGATTTTTTGGAAATATATTCGCTAACGTTTTTGAAAATAGTCCTGGTATAGCACGTAAAGTTGCACCAATTGCTATTGACGCTGGTAAAGCTTTTGCAACTGGGGCTGCATCTGCCGCTGGGACTGCGGTGGGACAAAAAATAGCTGATAAAATAAAAGGTGATCCACCGACTGCATCTGAAATAAAACAAGCTATCTCAGAAATCGCTCCAACAAAAGAAACTCAAAAAGCTATGATAACAACAACAAAAAAAAAATATTATCACCAAAGGGCGAGCAGATCATACAAAAATTAATATCTAAAGTAACAGTGCTGCAATAAAATTTTATATAATCTAATAAAATAAAATGTCTGTTAAAAATTATCTGGAGTTAACAGAAACTTATGACATCGACAACGATGTGACAGAATTCGAGTTTGTTGAGTACCTTGATGAGAATTCTAACGAACCAAATAAAGTTGGTATTAGAACCTTTAATACCAGAGACGAAGACATATTTCTACTGCCACATAAGGCTATGTTAGAAGTTCGTGGTCAGATTATGACAGTAGCCAATCCATCTGCTGCAATTGCAGATGGAGCAGAAGTAGCCCTTATAAATAACGGCTGGAGTTTATTCAAAAGTGCTAGATATCAACTGGCCAATCAAACTATAGAAGATATTTCAAGTCATCTACAAGTTGCAAGTACAATTTTGAATATTATTTCGTTTTCCGACGATTACTAGAGATCAACTGCAACTAATATGATGTGGTTTAAAGATACTGGACGGGGTATAGCTGAATCAACCGAATTTTTAAAGAGAGGCGCTATAGTAGATGGAGCTGATTCTGATGCAAATACTGTAATTGTGAGAAATTTTCTCATTGCTAATGCAGACGCGCTAGCTATTGTCGCACCAGGTGCAGCTGCTAATGCAGACGCTACAAGAGTTTCTCTTACAGCAGCTTTTAATAATCTAAATATAACTTCACCAGCTGCAGATGCAAACGGTACTGCGATGTTAAATTTACTTCTTAACACACTTGACTTGAGAAATCCACGCTATAAGGATGGTTTTGCTAGGCGAAGAAAACTTGCAGCAGGATCACGTCAAATTACAATGATGCTTCCACTAAGCACAATTTTCGGCTTTTGTCGCGATCATGATAAAGTATTTAGCGGAGTAAAACATACTCTTATTTTCGATCGAGCAGACCAAAACAATTGCTTGTTTAGATCTGGAGGGGCTGATGTACAGTTTATCATAAACAAACTTGCTTTGTGGTTGCCACATATAACACCGTCGATCCCTAAAATGTCAGAACTAAATAGCATGCTTGATAAGCATACGAACATAATTTATTTTAAGCAGCATAAGATATATCAGACAGCGGTTCCAAATACTACTGACTACACATGGATGGTCACAAAAACATCAAGCGAACAACTGCCGAGAAATATCTTTGTCGTTATTTCAACAGCAAGCCCGACGAGGTAACCAACAACAAAATAATGCAATATTTGATCACTCTGATGTCAGACGAATATACGCTAGATTAAATTCAAAGCAATATCCAGAACGAGCTATCGAGTGCAATTTTGCTGATGACGTTAATAAAAATATTTCTCGATCGTACATGTACCTGCTTGACGCAATACAAAAATATCAAGATGTTGAAGATGGAACTCAAATATCAGCAGAGGAATTTCGTACGCTTTATCCTATATTTCATTTTGATGTTAGTAAACATAGCGAGCGAGCTGTAGACAGCACAGCGGATATTGAAATTACCTGGACACTTGGGGCGGTTCCAGTGGCGCCGTTGTACGTATACGCATTAGTGATTAGTGATAGATTTATCACAGTAGATTCTATTGGAGGTAAAATGACAGTTCAAGTTTAATCTACAGTTGTTATATAAAATGACAAAGTATATTGTAAAAAAAGTATATTTGACCGATGGCCAAGTTAAAACTTAGTAGCTGCTATTGCAAAGCGAGAAGAGGTATCATTAAAAATCAATCCTAATATTTCTGATGGTGTTTTAACAAAATTAATGCTAACAAAAAATCAAATAAAGAAGTATGATCGTAAAAAAAACTTTTGTTTTAAATTTGAGTGCTGCACAAATGACAGCGATGGCAAAAGAAGGTGGTTTTCTTGGTCCAGCATTATCAGTATTAACTAGTACAATAATACCTAAAATTTTACCAGTCTTAGGCACATTAGGACTAGCAGCAGCGTCTGGAGCAATATCTGGCGCAACGAAGAAAGCAGTCGCAGGTAATGGTATCATTCGTGGAAGTGGAATAAAAAAATTGTAAATTTTATGTAAATAATATATTATAATGACAGAAAAGAAAAAGAAATCGCCAACAACAAAAAAAAAAAAAAGAAAATAATAAAAACAAAATCTCCAACACTAAAATGCAAATGCATATGCAATCGACCAAAACAAGGAGGATTTATTCCGATCGCTCCACTTTTGGCGGGACTAGCGGGAAGTCTGCTGCCAAATCTTTTAGGAATCGGACGTGGTCTAACATTACCGGGAACTCGACCACCCCGTTGAGTAATTTTGATATCATTGATAAGTTAAAAGCGGTTCCTGGATTTCACGGAGTTTATTCTAAAGATGAACTCGCAGCAATAAAATCACCATCATCTGTAAGTTGGTGTGTTATTAATATACAAGATTTTAATGACGGATCCGGCACGCATTGGGTAGCAGTTTATAATAATAATTATTTTGACTCGTTTGGACTTTCTCCAAGCGATGTAATAAAAAAGTATATGAATAAAAAATTTAACAAGATATATTATTCATCAAATCAACTCCAACCTGTTGGAACGTCTACTTGCGGATATTATTGTATTATGTTTATCCAACAGATGAGCAGAAATCTTAACTTTTTAAAATTTATTTTACAGTTTGACAAGCATCCTTCTCACGCTAATGATGAGATCGCAATAAATTTTATCTAAACTTAAAAATAGAATAATGTCAACATACTGTCTCAAGTGTAGAACTCAAACAGAAAATATTAATGAAACAACAGAAAAAACAAAAACCAACAGGATAATATTAAAAAGTTTTTGTGCAGTCTGCGGAAAAAGAAAAAATATGTTTTTAAAGAAAGTGTCCCCAGCGACAGTATCCTCAGAGATGTCGCTAGGATCTGGTTATCCTGATATTTGTTTAGTCGACGACTAGAAATATAGAATGATATGCAACTGTGATTCTGACAGATTTGTGTCTTGAGCAAAGTAAAATGGTTGCATACTGTCAATGTTGTAACGACAGAGAAATAATAGGGTCAGGTATAGATATACATAAAATTATTGGAAAATTGCCGAAACCAAAAGGCGGTTGGACATTGCCAGGTCATCGGATTACTGGTCCGTGGAATCCGCTAGATCAACAACTAGATGAAAACGACAATCCATTTCCAAGTCAAGAGCCTTATAATCAAGTGGATGCAATAGCGATGCGTCATGATATCTGTTATCGTGATCATGAAAACTCAAAATCAGATTGTGATAAAGTAATGTTAGACGAATTACGTGATATGGAGCCAACAAATCTACGAGAACGTTTTGATAGAAAATATGTCCAGGGAATGATAGGAGCAAAATATAAACTCGGACTAGGAAAAAAAAGTATACCATGATTTTGCAGTCGAGCTGCACAGACCTAAAAAAAAGTTCCCACGACGTAAAGTTGTCGCTAATGGTGTAGATGATATCTGGGCAATAGATTTGGTGTGATAAAGTTAGAATTTCTTTGACAAAAAAGGTATTTGCAAAAGGATTTACTCCAAACTGGAGCGAAGAAGTATTTGTAGTTGATAAGGTACTTTTTACAATACCTGTAACATACGCGTTAAAAGATCTGGCAGGGGAACCTATCATAGGTAGTTTTTATGAACAAGAACTACAGAAAACTGAGCAGGATGTCTTCGTTATTGAAAAAGTGATTAGAAAAAAAGGAAATAAAGTTTAGTCAAATGGCGTGGGTATAGCGATAAATTTAACAGTTGGATTCCAACTAAGCAGATTATGATATAATGTTATTATAAATTAACTCATACTTTTGTTTGACAGATTTACATTTTACTGGTTTACATAACGATATTAGATACTGCTTACGATCGTCAGAGATCGTCATTAAATAAAAAATCTTGACAAATATGAAATCGAATTTGATATTTTTCTGTCGGCCTGGAATCCTGATGATTAAGAAAGGTTTGATTAACTGCCAAAACAGTTGTTGTTCGGCAACGGTAAAATTAAATTTCATTTTTTTTGCAATGTGATACTTGACATTATATCGTTTAGTTGTTGGTCTGCTGTAATTTGATCTGTCAGCAACAGTGACTATTTCACCATCATCATCAGATTCGCTGTTATATAAAATATCATCTTCATTATAACCAATAGATTTGTCTATGAAATCTTTGGAAAATGTGACCTCATCACTGACGACCTTATAGCTGGCGATTTCTTCGCTAGTATCTTGTTTGTAGAGTTCAGCGAGTCGTTTCATCAAGTCCATTATTATAATACATTTTTATCTAATTTATTATTATAAGATGACTGATGAGATAAAATATCACCAAAAAGTTAATATAGTAAATTACAACGAACTAGCCGAAGCGGTAAGAAATGTTTGTTGGGTTAAAGTGTTGACGTTATTGTAATGCAAGGTGATTCTCATAAAATATTGCTAACAGAAGCAGAAAAGAATAAAATTAATTAAAGTGCAGTAACGACGCTAAAATTTAATCTCGATGATATCATAGCATTTGCTCATCATTGCTTGACTAAAACCGAGCTATCAAATATCATATCTAAAACCAATCCTAGCATTGTATTCGCTTGAAAAAGCTGATTTCATTACTCCATCAGCTACAAATTTTACTGCTCTGGAATTTATCTTATAATGCTTTGCCGCAGCTGTAATCGATTTGAATTCGATCTCCTCATCCGTTTCAAGGTTTTTTGAAATAACAGGTTTTGCTGGACATCTAAAATTAATACCACCACCTCGTCCTTTTCTCACATTTTCCTGTTGCGTCACTAGCTCCAGATTTTCCAATCGATTGTCAGTCTTTACGTTATTGATGTGATTAATAACAAGACCATTGGGTATAGATCCGTTGAACACCTCGTCAATAAAACGATGACCATAATAATGAACTTGATTTGGCGATGTTCCTCTAACAGTTACCCTGATATATCCCATATTACTCATAGTACCAAGAACTTTTTTAGTTTTTCTGTTTCTAATAATACCGCAATCGTTAGCCTCGTATAAATCAAAGACCGGATGCGGCTGAAACTCATCTTCTAAGGATAAGTTTTCAATGTTGTCATCAGTGACTTTATCGTTCACATGATATACACGCTGTCCCTCTGGAATATCATCGCAAAACAATGTGTAAATAAAATCTTTTCTAAACATTGCAATCCTCTCGGCATTATCTCCCTTTACACTAATCGTATAACCCGCTGACGTTAATTTGCCAACAGATATTCTAGTTTTGATGTTAATAACTGAACCTAATACATTTCCAGCCTATAAGTTGTATTTTGGGTGAACATGATAAATCTCTTGCTCACGTGCGCTTGTCAGATTTACTGTCATTATACTATAGGCGATTTTTTTTATCTCTAATTGATTTTTAGCGCATGCGCAGTGTGAGATAAAGTTATACTTTGGGTGAATTTGATATGCTTCTTGCTCACATGTGTTTGTTAGATTTGCTGTCCTTATACTATAGGTGATATTTTTTATCTTCAATTAATTTTTAGCGCATGCGCCGTGTGAGGAAATTATCAATTAGATATTACATTATAGTATAATAATGTTAAAATTGTGTGATATAGCTAAGAGAAGTCTTATGGGAGAACCTGATAAAATAGCGACTGCTTTTGCAGGTTTTGATAATAGTTATCAGTTTGATAATCAAATTGTTTTAGTAAATTTTAATGCAGCAAATCTTTACCACCTACTACAGACAACTGTAAAACGTGAGCTCGAAAAACATAAAAGTATCAGATTATTTGTGCAATTTCATGTTATATTTTCAAAGTTAGTTATAACGGAAGAATTAACTAACAAGGAAATTGCAGAACCTTATATGAACGCAAAATCAAGACGTGTTTTGCTTGGGACTGATCTGTTATCACTATCTGATGAAATACACCAAGAAATCTGGAAAAAAATAGAGAAACTCACTCAATTAGGTTCGGGTTGGAAGTTTGAAATGATCAAAGAAATATTGTTTCACACGATGAAATATAACGCATTACGAGGTATTTCATACATCGACCTGCCACCAAAAATAAAAAGTAAAAGCTGTTGTATAAACATCAAAAACGTAGATAACAAGTGTTTCCAATGGGCTGTTTTTTCCGCACTATTTCCAGCAGAAAACAAAGCTGATCGCGTTGAAAAATATATCAGTCACGTGTCTAGATTAAATTTTAAAGATATTAACTTTCCTGTGGCAGAAAATCAAATACCAAAATTTGAAAAGCAAAATAATGTTTCAATTAACGTTTTCGGATTAGATGAAAAAGAGGATGTATACCCGAGATATATTTCAGAAAAAGCTTCACAATCGACTATAAATTTACTGTTTTACAAAAATCATTACGTTTGGATTAAAAACTTTAACGGACTAGTTGGTAAACAGTACAATAAAAATAGGAACAAAAAGTTCTTTTGTTACCGCTGCTTGCATGGTTGTACTAACAATAAAAAATTACAAAAGCATTTGCAGTACTGTAATGATGTGCAAAGAATAACAATGCCATCTAAAAAAGATAGTGTGTTACAGTTTGTCCATCATAATCACAAACTAAAAATTCCTTTCGTTATATACGCTGATTTTGAGTGTTTACTTCAACCTGTACTTGGCGTAGAAAATAATCCTAATCAATCGAGTACAAGAAAAGTTCAAAATCATGTTCCGTGTCGAGTAGCGTATAAGGTAGTTTGTTGTACTGATTCTAGATTATCTAAACCAATTAAATTATATCATGATAAAAATCCAGCTGTTTGGCTTCTCAAGTAGTTGATTAACGAAGTTGATAATATATTTACTCGTTTGAAAAAAGTAACGCCAATGTTAAAATTAACACCTCAACAAGAATCCGATCACGAGCAAGTAGAAATTTGTCATATTTGTGAAAAAGCTTTTGATACTGACAACAAAAAAGTACATGACCATTGTCATTTGACTGGACAGTATCGTGGAGCGGCTCATAATCAGTGTAATTTAGAATTTCATGCTCCAGATTTTATTCCGGTTATTCTTCACAATTTTCGAGGATATGATAGCCATATTATAGTAGAAGCTTTTGGTGATCCTGATATAAAATCTCGTCTAAAACTCGATAACGTCATCAAATGCATCCCAAATAATTTTGAAAAGTACATGTCAGTTACGCTAGGTAAATTGCGTTTTATTGACAGCCTGCAGTTTATGGCAGCCTCGTTAGATGAGCTAGTAAAAGGTTGTAGTAAATTTGATAACCTAAGAGACTGTTTTGGAGATAAATTTAATCTACTAGTTTAAAAAGGAGTTTTTCCATACGAATACCTCGACGACTGGAGTAAATTTGATGAAACATCTTTACCTGGCAAAGACAAATTTTACTCGCAACTTAAAAACGAAAATATAACTGATGATGAGTTCAGGTATGCACAAGATATCTGGAAAGAGTTTGATTGTGAGACTTTTGGTGATTATCATGATTTGTATTCGAAAACTGACGTGTTATTATTAGCAGATGTTTTTGAAAGTTTTCGAGAAGTGAGTTATAATAATTACGGACTAGATCCTTGCTGGTATTATTCTGCCCCTGGACTGTCATGGAATGCTCTGCTAAAGTTTAGTAAGGTAAGGTTGGAATTACTGACTGACGTTGATGTGTTCAATTTTATTGAAAAAGGTATCCGAGGCGGTATTAGCGTGATAACAAAAAAGTACGCTGAAGCAAACAACAAATATTTGAAACAGTATAACCCTGACCTTCCTTCGAAGTATATAGTTTATCTATATTGTAATAACTTGTACGGGTATTCGATGGCAGAACCAATGCCTCTTGGTGGATTTCATTGGATCACGACTGATAGATTTCTATCGGAGACAGAAAAAAAGATATCCGAAGATGTTTCCTATTTCGTTTAAGTTGATCTTGATTATCCAAATTCGCTACACAAATTACATAACGATTACCCTTTCTGTGTGGAATCGATGGTCATAGATTATAGTTTGTTATCAAAAGAACAACAAGCTTTAGCATCACCAAGGCAACATTCCATGGTCAAGAAACTAGTACCAAATTTACTTGATAAGAAAAATTACGTTTTGCATTACAAAGTTTTAAAACAAGCAGTCGATGCTGGTCTTGTGTTGAGAAAAGTTCATCGTGTACTAAAATTTAATCAGTCGCCGTGGATGAGAGGTTATATTAACTCAAACACTTCAAGAAGGGCTGCAGCGAAAACAGAATTTGAAAAAACTTCTTTAACCTGATGAACAATTCCGTTTTTGGTAAGACGATGGAGAATATTAGGAAACGTGTAAATATTGAAATAGTTAATGATGTCAATCGCAGAAACAAACTTGTGTCAGACGATGATTTTGTGAGCATGAAAATATTTAATGAAAATCTTGTTGCGATACAAAGAAGAAAAGTAAATCTAAAACTAAACAAGCCGATCTATGTTGGAGCTGCAGTGTTAGATTTATCAAAGTGGCTGATGTACGATTTTCATTATAATTTTGTTAAAAATCAGTGGCCGGCTAATAGATTATTGTTTACTGATACTGATTCGCTCGTATATGAAATCGAATGTGAGGACATCTATCAGGACATGTACAATAATCGACATCTGTTTGATCTTTCCGATTATCCACGTGATAGTAAATTTCATGACGACACAAATAAAAAGGTTATTGGTAAGTTTAAAGATGAAATGAACTCGAGCGCTATCAAATACTTTATCGGATTACGCAGCAAAATGTATGCCGTATTGTTAGATAATAATAAAATAACGAAAAAAGCAAAAGGTCTGCCTCGTGATTTTGTTAAAAAGTTTATGAAATTTGATGACTACAGGTATGCGCTTGATGGTGGTGTTAGTTTTATGAGAGCTATGGCAATTCGAACTAATCATCATAAACTCGAAACAAATGTCATTATCAAACGTGGATTGTATAATTTTGATGACAAACGCTATTGTGAAAATGGAGTAGATACATTTGCCCTTGGGTATTGTCATGATGATAGATCTATACTCGACATTATCTTTTCCAACTGAAATTTTTATCTAAACTTATAAAATAATGTTTGAAAATTTGACAATGACAAATAGCTACAATAGTAACATCAAATATCTAATGATGGACGGTAAACAATGGACAGTTGAATTTAATAATGAAACATCAGGTATATGTTTTAATGGAACACGTGACAAGTTAAACCTTTCGCTCATCAGATCTGATAACAGCGTGTATTTCAATTATCTCGAACAATTGTATTAAAAGTTGCTAGCGGAATTTAAAAACTTTCACAGCCCCATTAGCCAACAAAACTATACTAAACTCACAATTTATCTCGATCGGTCAAAGGTATATTTTATCAACAAAAAATATCCTCTGAACAAACCAAAAATGAAAGATTTGTTTGAGTCCCATCGCTGTGTGAGCGGTAAAGTAAAATTTAGTATCTATAGTCGTGATAGTGAAGTATTTTTCATATCAACAGTTGAAACATTAATCATTGGTAATGAGATATAAAATAATATCATTTTCATTCTAATGCTAGTTTAATTTCCGCCTTGTTAACTGAAACGTTCTAATGTACAGTTTAATTTTCATCCTGTTATCTGTTAAAAAGTTTGTGGTAAAATCTATTTGCCGTCTTTAGAATAATCATATTCCACACATACGCTGTTCTAACAAATTCGTCACTTCTGTTGACAGAGCTTATCACATTCCAACACCTGTTGTTTTGTCTGGTTACAAAATACCTGTCTACATAGTAGTAGTATAGGGAAATGAGGGGTTTGGCGGGTGTGGTGAGGAGGTTTTGGGAGGGGGGCCAAAATCCTCATTTTCCTATACGACTTCATTCGCTCGATCTTAGATGATCAAATATGTCAATGATTTCATTATCGAGTTCAACACTATCATTCCCAACAACTTTTGAGGATATTAATAACATTAATCTACCTGTTATTACAGTAGTTGATGTAACTATTTTTACACCAGTTCATGTTTTCACTTCTCTACTTTTTTACACGAGTTTTATCGAGTGTATCAAATTTTATTTTAAAACTCCACTCCCTACCAAAAGGTTTTGATCTACTATTTTCTGCTGATTTTTTTAAACATGTAAGCAATGACACCATCCTATCATAAAGTGGATGCATATTCTCAATCTCTGTAGCCGTGTTTATTTCATCTTTAGCAACAACTCCGTCTTTTATTATTTCATCTAATCTATTGATTAATGCTTGATATTCTGCATCAGTCCACTTGCTTATATTATCAATATCTTTTATATTTTGTTTCTTTAAAACATCATCATGCTCTTTTGAATCTATCGTATTATTTGCTCTTATTATAAAATAAAGTCTTTGCCCTCCAACCTCCATATACTTTACAGTAAGATCGCCGACTCTTTGTTGCTCCTCTTTAATATCTTTTATTTCTCCTGATAAATTTGTTATAATATTTTTTATTCCTAGTGTTGTTAACTCTGCTAATCTTCGCTCAAGTTTCAGCGGATTATGTATCAAACGATCTGTTTCAGCTTGTCTAGCAGCGGGATCAGCTATATTTGCTGTAAGTGCCTCAGTTAGTTTTCTTTTTTCTTCATCAGATCTAGTAACAATTTTTGCAGCAGCTGCTTCTTGTTTTTCTTAACAATTCCAACCAACCCTTTTTCTTGCAGTTGTTTAAGTTTTTTTCTGATAGTGGCTTAGTTTCAGGTTGTTTACCTAATAGTACTTCAGTAACTGGCTTGAAAATTGTAGCTGTTGCTTCTGTAGCAGTCACTTGTCTACGTTGTGCTTGTTGTACTTTTTGCCGAAGTAATGCCTGAGATTGAGCAAGTTTCTTTAGATCTTCTATATTTTTTCTATATCTTGCTCATTTGTCCATTATAATTATTATAACTTTTATAAAACTAAACCACGCTTTTCTGTAAGTAACTTTTAATACAACAGCGAAACATTTTAGTTGGATCATGTGTAAATTTATCAAATAAGAAAAAGTTGTATTTATCCTTTGTAGCATTACGACAAAGTTCAATAAACTTATCTTTTGTCACGCCACCGCATTGCTCGCTTGCAATATTTCTAACGTCAACATTGTCCAGTCCTGGAAATAATATAAAACAACCAGTATTTCGCCGAAGAAATCTGTCAACATTATGTAAACCTTGAGCAAGATAAACAGAATTACATTGTTACGTGACAGTGAGAAATACGATCTTATTTTGTTCATCTCCATGTTATTTAGCGGAATATCGTCAAAAACTACTATCTTGTGTTCATCTGCATCAAGTTGATTAACTGGAATAATATCTTCTGGCTGCCTAATTATAAAAAAATCTTCACCAGCCTTAAGATCTCACGAAGCTTGTTATTATACTCGCTTAATAACTCGGTATTTATCTTGCTGTGGATTGATTGTGTAAATATAAACTCTATCGTAGTTAATTTTATCAGCAAGAAGCAGGTTCATAAGCAAATTTGTTTTTCCTGATCCTGTTCGCCCAACAATAAGATAATGACAATCAGGAAGTTAATTGTTATGTTTGTGCTTCACCAGTCTCTCTGTATCAAAGTTTAATATCGACGAATTTGCCATTTTGTATAATATTAAACTAGTGCTGATAATTTTATGTAGGACAGTAAATAATGAATTACTATACAAAATTTGGAACACTAGCAGGAGATTTATCCACAGAATGTTATCAAGGTGATTTATCCAAGTATGCAACTCTTGATCAGCTCAAAAATATAATCAATAATTTATTCAATGTTTCCAGTGTAGATCCAAATGAAGTCGTCATTTTCCAGGACAAAGAAGAACGATTAAAGACGAGTAATGTAAAGCTGTCAGATGTACCTGTACGAAATCCTGCTGAGGTTGCTGATAATATCTTTACTTTTAAAAATCGAGGTAAGATACAAGATTCTGGTAGGTCAGTTAATGGTTATGTAAAAAAGCTGGTGATTTATTTATTGGGAACATTGTTATAAACCAAAACAAGATTACTTACCTTGGGAACCCAATTGAGGACGGTGACGGTGCCACTAAGAAATACGTTGACGACCAATAATCAAAGTATGTGTCAGTCAATGGTGGTATGATGCGTGCATTTCACAATATGAACAATAATGGCATGATTAACCTCAGAACACCCGAGTCTGATTTTGATGCTATAAACAAAAAATACGTCGATGATAAACAGATTCCAATCAGTAATGGAATAGTTAAAATCGAAACTGAATTTAACGGTCACGTGAATACGTTTTTGAGTTTTCAAAAAACATGAACCGAATTAATAACAATTTTTTGGAAGTACATCAAATGTTGATACAAAACTTACTGATATTAACAAAAAACTCAATGATATTATTAGTGGAATTCCTGGTATTACTAAAAAACGAGTATGATTAAAATTCCTCACAAACAAATTAAAAATATTGTTTATTCTGTTGATGCTGGATCTGGTATGTGGACGCAGCAAAATAATTCTATGAAATACACTGCAGAGGTTTATGGTGTGTATAGATTTTCAGTGCTTAGCGTTATAAAGTTTAAAATATCTTACAATTATTCGCATAATCATAATTTAAATGTTGAGATTTCTGAAACTGTAACTGTAATAATAAATAAAAATTCTGAAGAAGAATTTATACTTCAGCTAATGAAAATTGTAAAGGCTCTGGCCCTTATTTGTGGTGTTTAGAATTTATAGCTGAATTATCATAATTACCTACTACTTAACCAAGCCTGATGATTATGTAAACAATTATAATGAAAAGAAGTATAGTTGATTTCAATAATATTTCAAAAGATATTCCAGGACAGGATGTGGACGCACTAATACAATACTACAAATATTATCATAAAAAACTTTGGTATCTAAAAAAATGTTACAAATATTATAACAATATCCTTCGAGTAATATATCTGCCGTTGTTAATGACCAGTTCTGGTATAATTTCAAGTGGGGCATCATTAAATACGTTTTTGTTAATCATATCAGGTGTTTCTGTTTACCTTACAGCGGCGTGTAAAAAAGTAGAACCAAGACTTTTAATAAAAAACATGGCTGTCTAATATCTGTTATAACTTACAAGAAACTACTTGATCAGATCCGGTCTTACCTACGAGGAGTAAAATATAATATGGATGATTTAATACGTGAATTTCGCATTATTGACAATATGTTAACAGACATTCTACCAATGAGGGTTAGCAAGTATGAAAACGATTATCAAAAGAAGTATGATATAACGTAAAATTTTATCTAAACATAAGATATAATATCACTTACCTTCCTCATTCGTTCTAATGCGTAGTTAAATTTCCGCCCTGCACATGTTAACTGAAAGCGCTACGCTCTACTGCGTAAAAAGAATCTACAGGTCTTTTACACACAGTTGATCACGTGTGAGGTAATAACATCCTTGTTTCACTACCTCTAAACTGATACCTAATTGCGGTATAAAATCCAGGTAAACCGATGACTAACAGCCACCTGTAAAATATAGAGAGGCTAAACTGATAGATGTATACTTGACATCTTTTCCGACTGAAATTTTATCTAAACTAAAGAAAAAAATGTTTGAAAAATTTAACAGTGACAAATAGCTACAGTAGTAAAATCTAATATCATCAATTGAAACAATCATAGGTAATGAGGTATAAAATAATATCACTTACCTTTCTCACTACGTTCTGATTTCCGCTTGGGTTAAAGCTGTCTACGTGGTGAAGGCCGCTCTATCGCGTAATTAAGAATCAACAGGTCTTTTATACACGGGCGATCACGTGTGAATATTATGAGATTTCATTGGTCGACAACCTCAATATGACGCATCCTTGTGTAGCTTACCTGGATGATTCACTGATCACGTAGCATCATGCCACTACCTGGATTTGTGTAAAAATAAGGTAGGCTACCACCTTTTGTGGTAGAATGACAGAGTTTGTGTTATCTTCCCTGAATACCGATCACATCTCTACCTGGATTTACTAACACTGAAATAACAGAGAGAGGGGGTGAGCTAGAAACCTTACTAATACTTTTGTAAAAAAAAAAGGGATGAGGGTATAGTTTAGGACATAATTTGTATTTGTTTGGAGGGGTAAAATAAGGGTTTGAGCTGATAACCTTGTTTTCTTCTACTTGCACTCCCAAGGTCGTGCAGTATAGCCATCCGAAAAAAACTCGTTCATATTTTCCCATTCAAATATAGTAACCTATAATACTTGTATGACGTCATTATATTGTATATAACGCACCGCTCCGATGGTCTTGTGGTATAGCGTACGCCTCGGATGCGGGAGGTTGATGGTACGAACCAGGCCGAATCATACCAAAGACTTTCAAAAATGATACTAACATTTGCCTCGCTTGACGATCAGCTTTAAGAGTGTTAGCATTGATTGGCCTGGTGTCAGGATAATGTGGCTGGGTGGTACATCATGCTACATGTGTGCGGCAAATGTCCCAGTAAAAAAAATACGACGATAAACTGTCACAGAGAAGACATCGTAGCAATACGACTGAAAAATGTTTTAAAGCTACGTTAAAAATCCAAAACTCAAAAATCACACGTACCCGCTTTGTATGTAAAAACTATATATTTATGACGTCCCTTCAAGCTAGAATTATGGCCATTTTCATTACGAAATCTGGATGTATCAACTTCAATATCAGAAGGTCGTTTGTGGGTTGGGTTTTTTGTTGTTATATTTACCCATTTTCAACATTCTAAGACGACAGTCGTTACCAACTGAAAAATGCAAATACAACAAATAACCTCTCTGATAAAGGATAACACATTCAAGAGATTCTATTTTCATAGTTTCGTACTTTTCCTTACTTCACCTTTGTAAGATGCATGTTTAGGCTGCGATTTCATGCCAAGTTCTACAAAACCTTCATTTAAGCATGTAATGCAGTAAATTGACTAAATAAGTATATATGAGAATATCCCAAGAATTCTTTGTGTTAAGAAATTAGGGAAGGTCAGTTTTACGAAACTAATCCAACTACCATTAAGCCTGGAGAAAACTGTACATTATGACGTCTGCTTCAGTATTTGGCTAATTTCTCCGCTGGAGAATTATCTTCCCACAACCGATAATCAAACAAATAATTACAAATCTGTAAGCAAGTTATCAACGAAGACGTGAATACAACAAAAGTATAAACCCTGGGTGCGTTAGAACATTATTTACATTTAGATTATATGGAAGATCCTTATCTCGAGACGCAATACAATAATTTTTAATTCCAGGATTTTTTAGAGTGTATAGTTATCAGTATAGTTATCATACAAACAGAAAAAGAATATTTTAAACAATTATCATTCGACTTCGGTCTTTGTGAGGTGATAGCTCAGTAAATGACCAGATCAACCAAATTAAAGTGACTACTCATAACGACTGAAATTTCTAAGGTAGTACCAATTAGCATGTTCGGGTGCCAATTTGCAGGACAGAACCATAACCATAATACTTAATATCATTAATGCCACCTTCTAGTGGATAACTCATTGTTTGACAAACTCTACACTGTACGTATACATTGTTCGTTCGAATGTCTAAAAACAGGCACATCCCTCGATCCGCTTTATTTGGTAGAAAGCACGTGGGACTGCCTTTACGCAAGCTTTTAGTATTTAGGTACGGCCAAAAGGGTGATACCTGGGTGGATAACCAATCAAACCTTTCGTGACTAGGTCAACAACTCTAACATTATCTAAGGACTTTCAAGACTTTAAAGTGTACCTGTAGGTAGTCACACTGTTTGATATCAGATTTACAACCACGCGTCACCTAGTTTAGAAAGAAAACAAATTGTGTTAGCATGCCCACCCAAGAGTTGAAAATATGCCGATAAATGACTTCGATCTAAATGCATTAACGATGCCCATCACGTCATGTGCCTGTGCTGGTTAGTGCATATGTCATGCTGTGCAACAGACTATAGGAAGATATTAGTTCGCTGCACATTTTTACATTTAATGATACATTTAAAAGGTGGACGTACATGGTTTCACTCGCTGCTCCAACTGTGCCAATTTACGCGATAATCATATTTCTGATACCGATACATCATTTCTTATGCACTGAAGCCTCATCTAAAGTACTTGAGCATCATCCCTCTCATCTCTTACGTGCCCTTTCATATCTTTTACATAAATGATATATCATGACTCACCTATCGATGTAACACCTCTCACATTCCAATGCATCGTGTCGTCTGTACCAACGCATCTTTCACGTACCGTTGCATTTGAAGAAAAAAAATTTTTAAACCTCACCCCAAAAATGGAAAAAATTTACTTGAGACTGAAATTTAAAGGTTTTTTAAAAAATAAGGGGGCAATAAAATTCTTTTAATTTTTTGTTTAAAAAATAGGGTTTTACGTAGAGGGAAAATAAAAAAAGGTAAAAAAAGCTTAAATTTAAAAATTTAATTTTTTCCCCAAAAAATGGGAAAAAATTTAAAAGTAAAAAAGGGCCATTAAATTTTTTAAATAAAATAAAAAAACCCTTTCTGTAAATTTAAATTTGCCCTTTCCGAAGGGGTTGGCCAAAATTAGGCAAAAACAAAATTTTCCGGGAAAAAACACTTTTTTGTTTTTCCTTTAAAAAGGAATTTAAAAAAATGTCGAAAAAATTTTTGGTTTAGGGGGAAATAATTATTTAAAAAGGGAAGTACAATTTAAAACCAACCTTTTTTCCGTGACCAAAAAAACTTCTACCCAAAAATTTTTTTAAGGAAAGGGCCTGGATTTTAAAAAGGAGGGCCGTTTTAATTGAAAATTTTTTTAAAATTTTTAAAAGCATTGGGTTTAATTGGGGGCCCCAATTGCACAGGAATCAAAAAATTTAAATTTTTAAAATTATTTTTTTGGGTTTTTTTTTGGGGGTTTTTTTTGGTTTTAAAATTTACTTTAAAAAAATTTTTTAAAAAATATTAAAAATTCAAAAAATTTTAAAAATTAATAATAATAATATTAAAATTAAAATTAAAAATTTTTTAAATTTTTTAAAATTTAAAATAAAAAAAAAAAAAAAATTAAAAAAAAGGTGTTGAAAGGGAAAAAACGAAAAATTTTTTTAAGGTTTTTTTTGGTTAAAAAAAAAATTTTGTAAACGTTAATATAATAAAAATTTTTTTTAAAAAAAAAAAAATAATATATTAAAATAAAAAAATTAAAAAAATTTTTTTTTTTAAATTAAAAATTTTTAAATTTTAAAAATTTCCCCTTTTCAAATTTAATAACGGTGAAATTTCTTTTTTTTAAAATAACAAATGAGTTAAAAACAAATTTAAGAAACTTTGATTTTTTTTTTCAAATAAAAATTTTTTTGGGGGTTTAGGTAAAATCGCAAATGGGGTTTTTTCTTTTTCCCCAAATTTTTTTTTCGGTTTTGGGGAAATTTTTTAACATTTCGTAAAAAACTTTAAATCAAAAAATTATTTTTTTTTTTTAAAAAACTTATTTGTGTTTTTTTTGTGTTTTCCCAGTTTTTATACCAAAATCTGCCCCATTTTTTTTTTAAGTTGCCCCCCTTTTTGTTGTTGAAACCCACATTGTTTGATGTAAAGGGTCAGGATTTTTTCCCACCCGTTTTTTTTTTTTAAATCCTTTTTTTGATTTTTGTTACCCCTTGTGTTTTTTTTTTTTTTGGGGCGTATTTTAAAACCCCCTTTTGGGCCCTTTTTCATTTTTTTTTTGTAAGTTTTAAAATAAAAGGGTTTTTGAATGTTAAACCCTTTTGATTGAGTTTTTCTTTGGGTTTTATAAAAACCCTGTGTTTTTTTCTTTTTTTTTTGGCCGTATTTTCCCCCCTTCCTGTTTGTTTGTTTTTAAAAATGGTTTCTTTTTGTTTTTTTCTGACAAAAAACCCCCCCCCTTTTTACCCTTTTTTCCAAATGTTTTTGGGTTTTTTTTAAATTTTTTAAATTTCCCCCTCTGTTTCTTTTAGTAACACCTTGGGGTTTGAATTTTTTGAAATTTTGTCTATTTTAACCCAAAACCCGTGTTTGGTTTGTGTGTTTATTTCGTGGGAGGGTTAAACCCCCCGGGGGTTTTTGATTTAAACCCCCCGGGGGTTTTTATGTTTTTTTACTAGTCCCCCAACATGTGTTTGTTTGATTAAAAAAACCCGGTTTTTTTTTTTTTTTGGGTTGAAACCCTGGGTTTTTGGTTGTACCCCCTTTTTGGGTTTGAATTTCTGTAGAAATTTTTCCCCAAATTTTTTGCATTGTATTTAAAATTTTTGAGATGATTTTTTGGTTTTTTTTTTAAACCCCCTTGGTTTGTTTTTGCAGGGGGTTTTTTAGTTTTTTTCCCAATTTTTTCCCTTTTTTAAAAAAAGTTTTTTTATGTTTTTTGTAGGAAAACCCCGTTTTTGTTTGTTTTTCCCCATGGTTTTGCTTTTGAATTTCGAGCGATAAACCCAATTTCCCTTTTGGTTGACCCCTTTTTCTTTTTGTATTTTTTTAATTTTAAAAAAACCCCCTTGTTTGTTTTTTCCCAACTTTTGCGTGGTAGACAGAAATGTAAAACCCCAACTTTTTGCAGGGGGCCAAGGTTTCGGTATTTTTCTGAGAGTATAATTAAAAGGGGGGGGTCCCAAAAATTTTTGGAAAAATTTGTTAAAAAAAAAGGGAAATTTTTAAATTAAATCCCTTACTTTTTTTAATTTTTTAAAACCCCTTTGGTTTGTTTAAAATTTTTTGCAAAAATCAAAAAACCCAAGCCAGGAAACCCCCCAAAATTCAAATTGAAAAAAAAAAAAAAAGCCCTTTTTAAGGTTTTTAAAAATACAGTAAAACCCAAAAATTGCTGATTTTGGTGAAATTTATTTGATTTACCCTTTGCTGCTGAAAATAAAAAATTTTTTAATTTTTTTTTGGGTTTTAAAAGATTCGAAAATTCAACTAACAATTAAAAGTGATGGGGTAAATTTTGTTAGGTTTTTTCTTTTTTAAGAGGATATCGGTTTTTAAAATTAAAAAGGGGGGGTCTTTGGAAAAAATAATAAAAAATTTAATTGTGGGTTGTTTGTTTTTTTTTTTTTAAAAACCCTTTTTCTACCGTTAAATTAATTTTCGAACCGATGAAAACCCCTTTTTCTGCGTATGTTGGGGGCCTCAAAAAATTTTTTGGTGGGGAAAAGGGGTTTGGCTATTTTTTGGATAGAAAAACCCTTCGTGAGGATTGGTGTTTTTAGTTAGGTCTTTTTCCCTTAATTTTAAGGATTCCCCGGGCCCCCCCCCTTTTGCCCCTTAATTTTCTTTTTTAAAATTTTTTCGAACCGAAAAAAATATTTTTTTGGTGATTTTTGCGGGCCCCGGAAAATTTTTTTAAAACGGTCTAAAAGGGTTTTTTTGGAAAAAAAAAAATTGTTCTTTGGAAAAAAATAAGGGGGGAAAATTTTACACTAGCTTACTTGGAAACGAAAAATTTTCTTTTAAATTTTTGGTGCAATTAAAAGCTAGTCCCCCTTTTAAATTTTTTTTCGTAATTTTTTAATTTAAATTTTTCAAAATTTAAAAGTTTAGGTTTGGGGTTTCCAAAAAATAAATTTTTTAACCCGGGGGGGAATTTGTTTAGGGGGAAAACTTGGGTTTTAAAATTGTTTTATTAATGTTATAATACACAACCCAAAAAAATTTTTCAAAAAGGGGGGACGGTTTTAAAGTTTGGTTTTTTTTTTTTTAAAGGTTTATTTTCGGAAAATTTTTAAATTTTCAATTTGATAGGACCAGGGTATTAAAAAAGTTAACTGGAGTGATATTTTTTTTTCCATTCAAACAAGGAATTTTTTCTGCCCCAGGAACGTTTTAATTGGGGGGGGGGAAAAGGGAATTTTGGCAAATTTTTTTTTAAAAGGGGGGAAAATTAATTTTAGGGGTTGAGAAAATTAAAATTTTTTTTTGGGGATTTTTTTCTGTAAAAATTGTAATTTTGCCTTTTAATTAATCCAAAAGAAAATTTTGATTGTAAAAAAGAAAAGGTTTTTCTAAAGTTTAAAATTTAACCAAAGTTTTCGCTTCGGAATTAAAAATTTTAAAAACGGGTAATTGGGGAAAACCAGTACGTTGGGTTTTTCTTTTTTTAAATTTTTTTAAACACTGTTATTTTTAAAAATACAGCAAGAGAAAGTTGTTTGGGAAAACTTGGGGCCGGAGATCTTTGAAAGAAAAAAGCCCCAAAATATACCGATCCAGAACTAAAAACTTTGGTTTAAACCCCGGGGGGAAAAAAAAATTAAATGGGGGGGGGGGGGGGGGGGCTTTTAAAGCTTTTAAAGGAAAAAATTTTTTTAAAATCAAGGGTTTTTTTTTAAATTTTAAAAAAGGGCACAAACTAGTATTACAAAGATTCTTTTTTAAAAGGGATAGGGTTGTTTTTAAACCCGTTGTTTTTAAAACCCAAATTTTAAATTTTTTTTTTAAATTTGGAAAAAAAATTTTTTTAAGTGAAAATTTTAATGATAAATCCCTTTTTAAAGGGGGGTTATTATTTTTTGGTTTTCCCATTAATGATGGAGTTTTTTTTATTTAAAAAACCCGGGTTTTTTTTTTAATAAAAGTTGCTTTTTAAAATTTTGAAAAATTTGAAATTTTTTAAAATTTAAATTTTCAAAAATAAAAATTAATTTTTATTTTTTTAATTTTTTATTTTAAAAATGATTTTTTTTTACAAGAGAGGATTAGTGGTTTAAAGAATTTTAATTTTTCCCCCCAAAATTTTTTAAGAATTTTTCATTTTTTTTTTTCGTGATTTTAAAACAAAAACAGGTTTGAGCCCCCCTTTTTAATTAAAACTATTGTTTTTCAAGACGCATTTTTTAAACATTTTTAAGAACAAAAAAAAAATTTTTCCCGGGGATCCTTAAAAACAACATTTGGATTAATTGAAAAAAATTTCCATTTAAATTTTTTTTTTTTTTTTAACTTTAAAGGAAATCTTTTTTTTTTTCTAAAAAGGTCGTCCCCAAAACTTTTAAAACAAATGCTAGTTTTTCAAAAAAAGTTTTTTTTCCCTTGCCTCGGTTTTTTATTAAAAAATTGGTGGTTTTTTTGGGAAATTTTAATTCCTAAAGGGAATTAAAATTAAAAGGGGGGATCTTTATTTGGGGGAAAAAAAATTTGGGAGGTATTTTTGGGGGAATTTTCCATTTTTTGGGCAACCTTGTTCAAAAACAATAGGGGTTTTCAATTTGCTAGGGAAAGGTTTTTTTGGTTATAAAAGTTAAAAAAATTTTTTTTTGGTTTTGACTAAAAACCCAAAAAACTTTTAAATTTTTTTTAAATGTTTTGCATTTTAAAAAATTGGGGGAAAAAAATTTTTTCCCTTGGTTTGGGTATTCAAGGGGGGTTTTAAAATTTTTTCGGGTTCTTAGCCCCTTTCCTTTTTTTTTATACCCTTTTCCTGTTTTTTCGGGGTTTTTAGCGCCCCCTCCCGGCCCGCTTTCCCGGGGGGGCGCCCGTTTTTTTAAATTTTATTGGGGGGGGAAAGGGGAAACCCACCCGGGTTTTATTTACGGCCCGATTCTGTTTCGAAAACTTTTGAACCCTCTTTTTTTTGGGCCTTTTTAAAATTTTTTTTTGGAAAACTTTCGGGATTTTTTTACCAGGTCCAATTTGGGGGGTTTTTAAAGATTGTTTCCTTCTTTGCAATTGTTTAATTTTTTCCCCAAACATCGTTCAAGGTTTTCTTCCAAATCTTTTAAAAATTTTTTCCTTTCCAATTTTCTTTTTTTAAAAAAATACTTTTAAAGGTTCAATTTTTCCCCAAAACCCTTTTAAAAATTTTTTTTATACGGAGAAAAAGATGTTAAATAATCGGCCCCCGCGGGCGGTTGTAATTGGAAAGATAAAAAATTTTTTTTATTTGAAAGATTTTTTAAAAAATTTTAGGGAAGGTTTTTCAAAAATAATTTCGATATTTGAATCCAACAAATTTTATTTGCCCCCTTTTTTTCGAAAAAAACATGGTTGGGGTTTGTTTTTGTTTCAATAACGTTTTTCGGGGTTTTTTTTGGGTTTTTTTTTCCAAAACTTCATTCCCCAAAATTTTTCAAAATTTAATGGGTTTTGTAATTTTTGCTCTGAAACCTTTTTAAGAATACGGGCTAAAAACCCTTTTTTGATCATTTGTGAAAAATGCCATTTAATTTCTGTGTCCCTTTTTTTTAGAAAACTTGCCAGTTTTTATTTCCATCGAATAAATTTTGTTTATTTTGGGGGGCAAAAGGGTTTCCAAAAAGGTCAATTTTTTTTAAAATTGTTTTCCCCTCTAAACCCTTTAAAAGGGGTGTTTGATTTTTTTGCAAAAAGGGGGTTTTTTTGCCCCAAAGTGTTTTCTTTTTTTTGAAAAATTTTGTGAACGGAATTTTAATATAAAAATTTTCCAGCCCTTTTAGCCCTTTTCGTGGAAAAACCAGTGTTTAATTCCTTTTTTTAAAATGGAATTTAGGGGGGGTCTTTTTCCGGGGGTTTTAAAATTTTTTTTGGGGCCCCTTTTAAAGACCCGTTGATTTAAAAATTGTAAGGGGCCAAAAAAGTTACCCTTGAACTTTAGGGGGCCAGCGCCAAAAAATCGTTTGGAAAGTAAAATTTTTTTTTCAATATTTTGTTTTTTGATCAATTTTTTTATTTTTAATTTTTTTTTAAAATTTCCCAAAAAAAGATTTTTTACGAAACCAAACTGGAAAGGGCCCCCATTTTTATCAGTAAAAATTTTTAAATTTTCCCACTCAATAAACCCCCCAAAGGAAAAATTCTTACTTAAATTATTTTTTCCTCCCCTTTTTGAAGTTTTGGGGAATAAAATTTGATATTAAAATTTTAGAATTTTTTTTTTTTGTCCAATCAAGGGGGGGGAAAATTTTTTTAACCAATCAAAAGTTTTTTAAAAAAAAATTTTTTTTCTTTTCCCCAGCCGCCCCCAAATTTTCTTGAATTTACATATCGGTAAGGGTTTCAAAGTTATTTTTGACGGAAATTTTTTTTTGCGGTCTTTTTTGGGTTTGGGGTGGTTTTGCCGTTTTAAAACCCCAAATGGTTTTTCATTTTGGGGTAAAAAAACCCCCCTTTGAAGATCTAAATTTTTCCCTTATTGAAAACCCTCAATGGTTTCTGAAATTTTTTGAATTTTTACGGGGCACTTGAAATAAACGTGGATTTAGCCAGTTTGTTTCGGGTTTTGGGTTACTCTAAGTTTTTTTTATGTGTTTAAATTTTCTTTCTTTTTAAAATTTTTTTAATTTTTAAAATTTTTTTCCCTTTTTTCCCCCCCGGATTTTAATCTCGGTTTTCCCCCAAAGAATTTTCTTATCCCCTTATAAGTCGAAAATTTTTGTTAAATTTGTTTTTTCATTTTTTAGCCCTTACCCCCAAAAAACCCCCAATGGTTATTTTGTTTTTTAGGAACATTTAAAAAAAATTTAGAGTTCCTTTAATTTCGAATACTTTTTTTTAAAATTTTATTTTAAGGGCCCCCCCTTTTCCCGATGCTGTTTTTTTTTTTTCTTGTTGGTTTTTATATTTAATCCTTTGAAAAACTCGAAACAATGTACCAAAACAAAAATTTTATTTTTTTAAAATTTAACCAATATAAAAAAATTTGGAAATTTTTTTAAAACCCTTAGTTTTTTTTTACGGAAACCCCAAATACTAGCCTTTTTTTTCCCAAAAAAAGGAATTTTTGATTATTTTATAGCCCGGTAATTTTTTAAAAAATTTTTTTTTTGGGGAAAAATTTTTTTAAAGGGGTTTTAAAAAAAATTTTTTTTGTTTTTCGCAGGTAATACTAAAGTGTTTTTTCCGGTTTTTTTTCGGAAATCTTTCCAAAATATAATGGGCCCCTTTTGGGGGTTTTTAAAAGAACTTTCTTTTAAAAATTTCATTTTTTTTTGGGGAAAAATTTTTTTTTTGGAAAAGGGGGTTTTAATTTTTTACCGCACGTTATTCGTGGTTAAAATTTTTGGGGAATTAAACCCTGGGGCTTTGGAAAGAATTTTTGGATTCTAAAATTACGATTTTCTTTGGGGGTTCAAATTTCAAATCAAGGCTTATGATTTCATTTCAAGCATTTTAAAAAAATTGGGTAGGGTTCCCGGGGCCTAATGGCCCTTTAAAATTGGATTTTTAAAAGGGGGGAAAAGAAGCTTTACCCATTTTTTTTTTTAAAAGTTTTTGGAAAAAATTTTCCGTTTAGTTATCCAATTTTTTAAAATTTTATAAAAAAGTTGCCAAAAAAATTTTTAAAGGGGTAAAAATTTTTTCCAAAAAATTTTTTTTAATTAAATTCGGGAAAAATTTTTTTAAATTTTTAAAAAATTTTCTCAACTTTTAAAAATTTTTTTACTAAAAAAAAAAAACATAAAAAATTTTCCCCCCTTTTTTCCCAATTTTGGGCAAGGGGGGAAAATTTTAAACTTTTTTCCAAAAAACCCCCCAAACGGTCTTTGGTTATTTGGTATTAGGGGAAATCATGGTTTTTTAAAACCGAACTTTAAAAACCCTTTTGGGAATTTGGAAAAAGGGAAAAAAAAAAACCCCAAAAAGGAGGGGGAGTTCCCCGAATATTTAGGTTTAAATTAAAATTCCCAAGGGCCAAAAAAAAATTCCCTTTGGATCAAGAAAAATTTATATTGGTTTTAAAAAATTTTTGGGGGGGGGGGGAATTAAATTTTTAAAAGGTGAATTTAAATGATTGAATTTACAATGGTTTTCTGTATTTTTATTCAAATGGGAAAATTTAAAGAAGAGGGATTATGAGATATTTATTTAAAATTTTTTGGGGGTTTTAAATTTTTGGGGGGAAAAAAAAAATAAGGGCCGTTTCTAAAAAGACGGGGGCCTTCCCACCCCTTTTTAAAAAAAATTTTAATTTTTTAAAAAATTAAAAACCCCAACTTGTCAAAAAATGGGTGGGGGAGTTTTTTTTTTTTTTTTTGGCCCTTTAAAAACTTTTGGGGTTTTTTTTAAAAAAGGGGGGCCCCCCAAAAAAAAAATAAATTCGGGGTTTTTTTAAAAATTTTGGGGAAAATTAAAAAATTTTAAAAGGGGTTTGGGTTTTTTTTCCAGTTTTTAAAAGATCTGGTTTAATTTGGGGGCATGAAAAAAATTTTTTTTTAAAAAAATTTTAAAAAATTGTTGAAAAATTTTTTAAATTAAATTAAAAGTTTAAAACGATTTTAAATATTGTAGTAATTTAAAAATGTTTTTAAAATGGGAAAAATTTTTTTTTAAAACTTTTTAGGGGGTTTGGGCACGGCCCTTTGGGATTTTGAATCGGGGAATTTTTTTTTAAAAAATTTTTAAAAAAAAAGGGGAATAAAAAATAAAACTGAGGCTTTTAAATTTTTGCCCAAAATTTTTTTTTTTAAATTTTTAAAAAAAAAATTTTTTTTTTCATTAAAAAAGGGGAAAGGCCCCCCGTTTTTTGGGTTTTTAAAAATTTATTTTTTCCCCCGGCCTTGGATCCTTAAATTAAATTGGTTTTTGTTAGGTTTTTTAAAAAAAAAATTGCCCAAAAGTTTTAGAAACAAAAACAAAAACCAATTAAAATTACTACGATTAAAATTAAAAAGAATCCACAATTTTTTAAATTTAACCCAATTTAATGTTTTCGGGGCGAATTTAAATACCGGATAATTTTGGGGAAAGTCATTTCGTCGGTTTTGGGGGGGGAAAATAAAAAAAAAAAAAAAAAAAAAAAAAAAAAAGAAAATTTTTTAAAATTAAATTTTAGGTATAAAATTTTATTTTTCCATTTTTTAAAATTCTGAAAAACCCCCAGAATTTTTTTTTGGGGTTTTAAATTAAAAATTTTTTTCCCCGGGGGGATTTTTTGAAAAAAAAATTTTTATTTTTTTTTAAAAATTAAAAATTTTTTTTGTATAAATCCCCCGGGTTTTTTTTCCCAATGAAAAAATTTTTTTCCTTTTTTTAATTTTTTAAAAAAACTTTGAAAATTAAATTTTTAAAAATTTTTTGGGTAAAGGTGAATTAAAACGTTTTTTCCCCCCCTTTTAAACAAAAAAAATTTGAGGTTTTTTCCCCGGGGTTAAAAAAAACCCTTTTTCCTTTTTCGGGGGTTTTCTTTTTTAATTTTTAAACACCCTTTTACTTTTTTCAAAAGGGGATATTTTTTATTCTTTCCTTTTTAAATTAATATTTTTGCAATTTGTTTTTTTGCTTTTTTTTTCATTTTGTTCGGGGGGTTTTTTATTTTTTCTTTCAAAGGTTGGGCATTGGCGTTTTTTTTTTACCCCATAAGTTTTTTTAAACCGCCCCCCCCTTTAAAATTTTTTTTTTCCTCCCCCAAACCCCAAAATTTTGGGTTTGGGGCATTTTTTGCCGTAATGTTTCAAAAATTTTTTTGTTTATTGCGGGGGTTTACGCGTTATTTCCCTTTAATTTTTATTTTTAAAAAAAATTTTTTTTAAAATATTTTTTTAAAAACTAAATTTAAAAATTTTTTAAGTTTTTGGGGTTTGGAATCCCTGGGAGGGAAAAAATTTAAAACTTTAAACTCTGAAGGACCAAAAAAAGGTTTTAAACCTGGAAAAAAAAACAAAAATTTTTCAGTTTTTTTTTAAAAAAATTTTTTCCCCCGGGTTTTAAATTTGTTTGATGGGGTTTTTGATTTTTTTAAAATTTAAAAACAGAAGCGAATTTAAACCTTGGAAAAACGGTTTTTTTGGTAAATTTTTAAAAAAATTAAAAGGGGCAAAACTTTTTAAAAGGCAAATTTTTCCCAATTCTAAAAGTGGGAATAGTTTTTTACCTTTTTCCAGGCGGGGGGTTTTTAAAGAAAACCCCAAAAATAAAAAAAGGTTTAAAAGAAAAGCATTTTTTTTGGGATTTACCCTTTTTATTAACGGAAAAATACCCCCCCGCACAAAAAGGGAAAAAAGCCATTTTGGGGGTAAAAAATTTTACAAGCCCCGGGGAAATTTTAAAAAAAACAAAAAAAAAAATTTAATGGGAGAAAAGTGAAAGAAAAACCCTTAATTTGAAGTTTGGAAAAAAATCGGGTTTGAATTCCGAAAGTTTTAACGAAAGGCGGGGAAATTAAATAAAAAAAGCTAAAAAGAAGCTTTAATAAAATTTTGAAAAAAAACCGATATTTCGGGTTTTAAATTTACCGGGGGGGGGAAAACAGGGTTTTAAAAAGTTTTTGGGTGGTTTTCCCCAAAAAAGGAAAAAAACCGAGTATTGTAGTTTGTGTAAAAACCCCTGTAAAAAGGGTATTAAAATTTTTGGTGTGAATTCAATTCAATAATTTTGAAAAACAAAGGTGAAAAAAATTTTGAAACTAAAAGGGAAAAAAATTAAAAAAATTCCCCTTAGCTTTTTAAAAAAGCGGGTTTTTTTTAATAAAAAAAAGCAAAAAGCTTAAAAAGTTTTAAACCGGGGGATAAAAAAGGGGAAAAAATTTTTTTAAAAAACAGAAAATTTGGATTTTAAAAGTGTTTGGTTTTTAAAAATGGGGTTATGGAAGTTAAAACAAAGATAGTACCTTTGAAATTTGGGCCGGGGGGGGAAAGGATTCGTGGGAATTTTTAAAAGGTTTGGGAAAAATGGATCCTTGCATTAGGAATCCTTTTTTTGGGGCCGGTTTGTGCTTAAATTTTTTTGGGGGGGTTCACCCTTTTGGATTTTAAAATTGGGGAAGGGGGGAAAAAATTTTGGTTCCAAATTTTTTACGAATTTTTTGGGGTTTTTCTTTGTTGTCAAACGTTACTAACAAAAAAAAATTTTTGGGTTTCCAAAACCAGAGTTTTTGTTAATAAATTTAAAAAATATTGATTGGAGGGGTTTTTTGAAAGGTAAAAATTTTTTCAAAGAAAAATGAGGGATGGGAAGTTTTTGGAAAATTTTAAAAGGGGTTTAAAAAAATTTAAATTTTTAAAAAAACATTAGGTTTTTTTAAATGAATGGATTTTTTAAAAATCAGGGGGAAAAATGTAGAAAATTGAAAAAACCCCCCTTTTTGTAATTTTAAAAAAAATGTTTTTTATATTGGAGGGGAAAATTTGCAATTTTAAGTTTAGTGGTTTTGTATAATTTTTTTTAAAAAAAATTTTTTTTAATGATTAAAATTTTGTTAATTTGGATAAAAATTTTAAAAAAAAAAATTTTAAATAGCAAGGAACGGGGAAAAAAGGGTTTAAAAAATTTTTTTATCTGTCGGAACTTAGGGAAAAAAGTGAAAACGTTAATTACAGTGAAAAATTTTTTTTTTTTAAAAAACACGAACAGACCCCTTTGAGAAAAAAGTTTTAAAAGGTTTGGGGGTTTGGGCCCAAGGGGAAAATTTAAAAAAAGGGGGGCCAGTTTTACCACACCAAAAAAGGATCAGGAACAAAAATTAAAATTTAAAACAGTTTTTTCGTTTCGGGCGTTTGGGGGACCCCCGGGGAATTTTTTAGAAAACCCAGGGAAAAAGGGTGAAGTGTACGTTGGTGATTAAAAATTTTTGGGTTTTTCCCCAAAAAAACAAAATTTTTTTCCGTATGGTCAACCCCAAATTTTTGGGTAGAACCCCCAAATGGTTTAAAAGGATTTTTGATTTTCAAAGAAATTATAAAAAAAGAAGTAATTAGGGGTTTTAAAAAACAATTTTTTTTAACCCCCGATAAACATGTAAGGGGAAAAATTTTTTTAACCTTTTTTTTTTTGGCCCTGTTTTGTGTACGTGGGGGTAAGGCGTTAAGAAAAAGGTTTTTACACAAAAAATTAAGTTTCCAGCCTTTTTAAAATTTTTTTAAAAAAAGCAAAAAAAGAAAATTTCGGCCGACAAAAAAAAACCCGATTTGTTTTAATATATGGGGATTTTTAAAAAAGGATTTCCGAAATCCCCAGGGCGGGTTTGTAAACATAATCGAAAGGGGTTGACCTAATTACAATTTTTGGGAATTAAAAAAAAAAAGGTAAATTTAGCTTTTTGGGGGTAGGGGAAAAATTAACAAAAACGGGTTTTTTTCGATGTATTTTAATAAAAACGAAAACCTTTTTGCCATTAAAAAAAAACTTTGAAAACCAAAAAAAAAAAAGGGTTGTTTTGTGGGGTTTTGTTTGAAAAAAAAATTCCCCCGAGTTTTTAAAGACTGGCAAAATTGGGAAAAAAGCCCCAATTTTTAAAAAATTAAAGCTTGGTTTAAAAAATTTTTTTTTGGGGATTTTTTAAAAAGAAAAAATTTTTAAAAGCATGGGGGGAAATTTTTTGGGAAAAAAAGGTTTTGCGGAAAAAAAACCCCTTTTAAAAAAACCCTTTTTTTTTGGGGGGGGGCTCCAGTTATGCTTTTATTGAAATTTTTTAAAACAAAAAGGTGTGTTTTTTTTTTTGTTCCTTTCTTAAAAATTTCCACGTTAAAAAAGGGGTTTAAAAACCCCGGGGTTTTGGGAAAATTCTTTTTTTTAAATTTTGGTTTTTTAATTTCGGAAATCCTTTTTAAGCGGGGAAACCCTGGCCTTTGGGACCCATTCACAATTTTTTCGGGGGAAAAATTTTTTATTTTGTATCCAAAACCTTTTGAAGGGTTTTGATTTTAAATTTTAATTTTACAAGGAAAGATCCCCTTTTTTATAGGTTTTTTTGAAAAAACCCCGGGAAATTTTTTCCGGTCAAACTTTAATTTTTGGAACAAGGGGTTCGAAAAACCTTTCAAATCAAAAACCCCAAAGTTTTGTTTATGGGTCCTTATCTCGAGACGCAATACAATAATTTTTAATTCCAGGGTTTTTTAGAGTGTATAGTTATCAGTATAGTTATCATACAAACAGAAAAAGAATATTTTAAACAATTATCATTCGACTTCGGTCTTTGTGAGGTGATAGCTCAGTAAATGACCAGATCAACCAAATTAAAGTGACTACTCATAACGACTGAAATTTCTAAGGTAGTACCAATTAGCATGTTCGGGTGCCAATTTGCAGGACAGAACCATAACCCTAATACTTAATATCATTAATGCCACCTTCTAGTGGATAACTCATTGTTTGACAAACTCTACACTGTACGTATACATTGTTCGTTCGAATGTCTAAAAACAGGCACATCCCTCGATCCGCTTTATTTGGTAGAAAGCACGTGGGACTGCCTTTACGCAAGCTTTTACTATTTAGGTACGGCCAAAAGGGTGATACCTGGGTGGATAACCAATCAAACCTTTCGTGACTAGGTCAACAACTCTAACATTATCTAAGGACTTTCAAGACTTTAAAGTGTACCTGTAGGTAGTCACACTGTTTGATATCAGATTTACAACCACGCGTCACCTAGTTTAGAAAGAAAACAAATTGTGTTAGCATGCCCACCCAAGAGTTGAAAATATGCCGATAAATGACTTCGATCTAAATGCATTAACGATGCCCATCACGTCATGTGCCTGTGCTGGTTAGTGCATATGTCATGCTGTGCAACAGACTATAGGAAGATATTAGTTCGCTGCACATTTTTACATTTAATGATACATTTAAAAGGTGGACGTACATGGTTTCACTCGCTGCTCCAACTGTGCCAATTTACGCGATAATCATATTTCTGATACCGATACATCATTTCTTATGCACTGAAGCCTCATCTAAAGTACTTGAGCATCATCCCTCTCATCTCTTACGTGCCCTTTCATATCTTTTACATAAATGATATATCATGACTCACCTATCGATGTAACACCTCTCACATTCCAATGCATCGTGTCGTCTGTACCAACGCATCTTTCACGTACCGTTGCATTTGAAGAATGGAGAAAACTTAAAAATAATGCTAAAATGCGTTACTTTAAGGTTGTCCTATATTGGTCATCATCGTCGTCGTCATCACCCTTATCTTCATCGTTGTCGATGTGTTGGCATCGTTTTTCTAATGATATTCAGCGTCCTCGCATCATCTCCCTAGTTATTAGTATCAAAAGTAGTCTATCTAGTCTTTTGCTCATTTTTATTGGTCATTTCTCAGTCAGTATTACAAAGCAGAAATAAAACTAATTCAAAATATACCTCAAATATAACAGATTTTGGAAACAATACATACTCAAACTATATACATTCATATGATAATGTTCTAATTTATACATTTGGTCCTAATTATGTTTAAGAAATTTTTTTCATGTGAGTAAAGACACGTGGAATATATATTAACAGTTTAAGAACAGCAAAATCTGGTAACAGCCTCGATCAAACATATAGGAATAATATTATCTTGACGACTAGCATAATTAGAATGGTATTATATTCGAAAAATAATGTTTTGTAGCAGTATGTATACACCACATCCGTGTTTGCATTGTATGTATACACCACATCCGTGTTTGCATTGTATGTATGCACCACATCCGTGTTTGCATTGTATGTATATTTCTGTAGCAGTATGTATACACCACATCCGTGTTTGCATTGTATGTATGCACCACATCCGTGTTTGCATTGTATGTATATTTCTGTAGCAGTATATATATACACCACATCCGTGTTTGTGTTTGCATGGTGTGTATATTTCTGTAGCAGTATGTATACACCACATCCGTGTTTGCATTGTATGTATATTTCTGTAGCAGTATGTACACACCACATCCGTGTTTGCATTGTATGTATACACCACATCCGTGTTTGCATTGTATGTATATTTCTGTAGCAGTATGTTTACACCACATCCGTGTTTGCATTGTATGTATGCACCATATCCGTGTTTGCATTGTATGTATATTTCTGTAGCAGTATGTATACACCACATCCGTGTTTGCATTGTATGTATGCACCACATCCGTGTTTGCATTGTATGTATATTTCTGTAGCAGTATATATATACACCACATCCGTGTTTGTGTTTGCATGGTGTGTATATTTCTGTAGCAGTATGTATCACCACATCCGTGTTTGCATTGTATGTATACACCACATCCGTGTTTGCATTGTATGTATATTTCTGTAGCAGTATGTATACACCACATCCGTATTTGCATTGTATGTATACACCACATCCGTGTTTGCATTGTATGTATATTTCTGTAGCAGTATGTATACACCACATCCGTGTTTGCATTGTATGTATGCACCACATCCGTGTTTGCATTGTATGTATATTTCTGTAGCAGTATGTATACACCACATCCGTGTTTGCATTGTATGTATGCACCACATCCGTGTTTGCATTGTATGTATATTTCTGTAGCAGTATGTATACACCACATCCGTGTTTGCATTGTATGTATGCACCACATCCGTGTTTGCATTGTATGTATATTTCTGTAGCAGTATATATATACACCACATCCGTGTTTGTGTTTGCATGGTGTGTATATTTCTGTAGCAGTATGTATACACCACATCCGTGTTTGCATTGTATGTATATTTCTGTAGCAGTATGTATACACCACATCCGTGTTTGCATTGTATGTATGCACCACATCCGTGTTTGCATTGTATGTATATTTCTGTAGCAGTATATATATATATATATATATATATATATATATATATATATATATATATATATATATATATATATATATATATATATATATATATATATACACAACATCCGTGTTTGTGATTGCATGGTGTGTATGTTTCTGTAGCAGTATGTATACACCACATCCGTGTTTGCATTGTGTGTATATTTCTGTAGCTGTATGTATACACCACTTCCGTGTTTGCATTGTATGTATATTTCTGTTTATATTATGTGATCATTCATAATGAACATAAAAGCTTAAATTTTGTTTTTTAAATTGTGTATCGGTTCAATGTAACAAGATAACCGGGTTGTATTTCGTATTTATAACATAACACTTGATGCTGATACAAATAAAATGTTTATTGATGTATGACTTGAATAAGAGTATTGATTAATACTTGTTAAAGAATCAAAATATTGGACAAGTTAATATAGTCCGCACGAACTCGATAATGCACACAAATGATAAATATCTTTCATAACAAGAATAAAGGCCGTTTATTCACAGTAATAAACGACAAAAACAATGTCATGTTTTACTCATTAGTAAAAAATGATGTATTCACTTAAATAGTGAAAACTAACGTATTTTACTCAAACGGTAAAATGATGAATTGATCAAACATATATCTTACAATTATCTCTTTATACAATTCCAAAACACGGGGTAAAAAAGCCCCAAAATTAGCTCACGGCTAAAATATTACCCTCAGGGACTAATACAAAACACTCCCGTCAATATCACATTTGGTTACCAGTCACACTGGTCAATAAAGCAAGCACCATTATAGGTAGACACCGACGCCTTTAATTCCATTGGTCAATCAAGCATTCAGCGCCCATCAGCGTCCACCAATTCGGTCCGATCACCAATTACTCGATGACCAATACTGTTTACTCTCCTCTATGGTTCAGCTGTCAATCTTCTATTGTCAACTTCTATGGTTAGCTCTGTAGCTGGCACCACATTGACTATAATCAGCACGGATCACGCTGATCCGCTGAAAATAATCTAACATTATGCACTATCGTAAACTTTTCATGAAGAGGGCATATACAAATAACATTATCGGTAAGACCTTACAATGCAATAAAGAGGTTCAGAAGGGAAGACGTGTCCAGTACGATTTCTATGGTACTAAACATTTCTTAATGAAATGCAGTTTTACTTTATATTACTAATATAAATCACTTCCTAAGTGACAAACAAGAATAGAAAATACCTGCGTTATACGACCCAAGTCAAAGTTACATTGAAAATATATTAAAAAAAACAACATGGTGGTACAATAGCTATAACTTACAAAATAAATAAGAAACAATAAGCATAGAAAATTAATAAATAACTTACATACCTGTACAGCTGAAGATGTACAAGTCCCTAAGTATACTGCTTACCTTACTGACGAGACCTTCCTTAGTGTGAAGATATCGTCTTAGGGTGAGCATTTCGCACGTGCGGCATATGATGAACCGAAACCACCATTTCGAACTATTTTACAAAATACATAAATCACCTTGGGTATCGTGGTACACAAAAGAAACGAGTACATGTATTTAAAAAGCAAAGGGATTTATACAATTCCATGACATTCAATGTGTGTATCGACATAATTCTATCGGATCCTATTTAAAGGAAAAACACGTTAATTTGATAAATCTTTAATTTCCAAAGATGACATCGCTAGTACACACAACGAAATTAATATAACCTTGTGATACAGGTGCCATCACATAATTATTACTATGTTCAAAATAACCATGGTTCATGAAAATGATATCATAAAGTGCTATATTTTCTCGTTTAATAATCATAGATATGAAAACCACTCAAACAAACAATGCACTGGATGTAATAGTCATTGAAATAGCACATTGAAAAGAATACAATTTCTAATCGATTTTCTTGCAATCGTGCCATGGAGCGATTCTGCTAAACAAGAACACAATTTATATAGGGTTTCCTAGAATCGTACCATGTAGTTAGGATCATAAAAGAATACAGTTATATATGTGTTCATAGAATTGTACCATTTTTCGTAGTGAGAATGCTAAAAAAGAATACAATTTATGTAAGTTTTCATAGAACTATATATAGTGAGAATGATTAAAAGAGAATACAATTTCTTATCAATATTTTTGCAATCGTGCCATTAGCGATATTCTAAACAAAAGCACAAATTATGTAGGTTTTCCTCGAATCGTACTATGTTCTGCGACAGCTGGAAATAATGCAGTTTCTGTTAAGTTTTCCAAGAATAATACCATCTAGTAAGAATACCAAATAAGAATTATGTGAGAATGTTCAAATTAACGCACTTTCTATTGGTTTTCCAAGAATCGTACTATATAGTGAGAATGCTACATAAGGGCCTGTCTTAGTCGGTTCGTGTTGCATAGATGGACGTGGATTAGGTTTTTCAGATGCCGGGCAAGGTATTTTGAAGACTGTAGAAAATGTTTACATGGATGGATAGATGAAGTGAGTGTATGTGTATAATAGTAGGTATGTAGTTGGGGGCTTGGTTAATTTGGTATGTATGTCGGTAAGTAGGTATACAATTTTTTAAATATTCTCTAAGTTTTTAAAACCTATAGATACATTATCTCAACCAGCCTGTACAGTCTATTCATGTTGGTCGAGATAATGTATTTACATGTTGAACTCATGTAGAGACAGTCATGTAGAGTTTTACAAACTCAACGTTTTTTATGTTAATTTGTTTGTTTTGTATATGCTTTGTACATGCCTTTGTAAAAGCTTCATTAAGAGTCGAAAGCGCTTAGTCCATTTAGTTACTATTTTCGCACTGTTCGTCGTCAGTTTATTGCATATATATATATATATATATATATATATATATATATATATATATATATATATATATATATATATATATATATATATATATATATATATATATAACATAGCAATACACCTACGACGTACTTACATTGTATGTATAAGTTATACACTATCACTTCTCATGACCAATGTCGTATTCATACCTGATGCACCACTTACATAACAAAAAACAGTTAATGAAGATGACACTTGTACTAGCCACCCATTATTGGACTGGACATTCAGTTTAGAGACATTTGGGAATTGAGCAGCGTACATTTATGAGGACCATTCACACGGTACTTGTCTGTACATCTAATCTTCACAAACACTTCTACATATTGTGCAAGATATCTGTATTTATTTGTATTAATACATTCTTATCCTTGAGCTATGAAACGTGGCTTATTATTGTTACACTTTATGGCCATATCAAACTAAGCATTCCTATATCTAACAAAATTCTGACCTGAAGTATCACAAAAAATCACTACAGACTGATAAATTATACTAGTTTTTCACTTGGAACCAGTTTTTACTAAGGATAAATGGTACATGGGCGTTGTGAAGGCCCAAAAGGGTTATGGCACCCCAAGATCTCTGGCGATCGTTTTTTTTTTATTTCCTGAGACCTCTAACGCCCTGGATAACCGTAAGTTCATTCCAACCACCATTCCTTTGCACAAATTGTATAGATGTGTTGGCTCTAAATCACGGTTCAATATATAGTATATGTTGGATGGTATTTTTGATGTGCACAACATCAATGTGGGAAAGTACATCTGGTTGACCGAATTGGCAAAATGGCACACAGGTGCAATACTAAATTACAACTTTGTATTGGTAACAACGTGGAATACAACTTCTTTCTCAACTAAGTTGGTTAAGAATGTCTCAGTCGCAGACCGATGCAAAACTAAATGTTGCATGTGGACTTATTTGCTAGTCCATGGGATGGCAATCTAGGTGGCATTAGAAAATTTCCCCAAAGGCATTCAGAGCATGATTTTAGAGGGAATAAATGCACAAGAACGGCTTCCACGGATTTTTTTTTACATTTTTCTTTTGTCGCGAAGCTTTAACCATGTAAGATTTACTTCAATCGAAAATAATTTACGTTGAAGAAATATGAAAGAGAATGAATTTGAATGTAACCAACCCAGGACACCTAAATGAGCCGGAAAATGTTCTTTGATTACTAGCGTATAAAAGTAGGTCATTTTTCATTTATATTTGAGAGCAATAAGGTTATTTTGTCACACTCACTCACCTTTTCACTGTATCTTTCCATCCAAACCAAACAATAGTATGACGGAGCCGTCCATTATGTAGGAAAGTGTATGTTTAAAATATACTGAATTGGCTTTATCGCAAAGTCTGCTCACCCAAAAGTGAAACATCTTGCTGCTTGTATATGTGACAAAGAGTAACACTGGAATAAATTATGGAATAAAATACGACTATATCGTGTATTAATGTAAAACAATAAACATACTTCTGAAAGCGACAATAGAACAATAAAAAATCTACAACGCTCCGCTAATTTTATTTCACTGTTTCGTTTGAAAAGAAAAACTCTAAACAAATTAGTGGCAGAAGGCAACGGAAATAGGCCTAATAAATTTTCTAAGCATGAATGTTCTTATCAATACGATCATGAATAGTTTTAAGGAGGGATAGTTCAGATTATACGATTACTAAGTGTGTTACATATATCGTGTCATATATTAATTCATGAACTAGTTTGTCTCAAGGAAAAACTGACCTGAAAGTTGAATCCTAACTGCTGTCACGAATAATTATGAATTTAATGACTTGACACAAGTATTTCAATCAGGTTTCTTGGCAGACGTCGAATCACGGCAAGCAGAATGCAGTATCATAAATGAGTCATGTTTGCTAAGCCCCAGCTATAAAGTCATGTATAAGCTGCAATCTTGGAAATATTACCGTGGCCTTGTGTTTGATCTCTAAATATTATCGCTGGGTTAGTGTTGAACTCTTACGCAAGGTTATCACGACCAGCCAGAGAAAATCCGTGTCACTTATCAAAGGCATTCCGTTATTACATTTATATGCTAAGGGTTAATTCAAGGATAAAAAGGAAAGTCCACGGGTGAACGGGGTGGGGGGTTGTTATCCGTCCCCACGTTGACAGACAGCGAGATGAACAATGTCTGTTAAGTTTGATTGGATCGGTTCACAGTGATCTCCAATAAAAATTTAGACAGAAGGCGTTTTCAAACCCAAATGATAGCTTCCGAAATCATAAAGTATAATTTAGCATTCGTCCGTAATGCTCTCAGATCAATAGGGTTTACTCAGAGAAAGAAGCCACGCTTAATTTGGTGACAGAATGTAAGGATAGACTCTAAGGAAAGACAAAGCTTGGAAAAGACAAGTAAGTTATTTGCTCCATCTTGCAGAATATTACGGCATTATGATTATAATTATTTGTAATTATTTATATTCTTGGCCTGTGGTCAGAATTGATTTTGTAAATCGCTGTTGTGCATTATGTTAGAATTTGCATATGCCTGAATTGTTAATTTGAAAACATGGTTAAGGTATTTAAGATTAATTACTATGTACGTACGCATCTAAAAAAGCATTTAATAGCTGTTATCTGATGAAAGACTGTGTAGTGTAAGACGATAAGGCTATGGAAAAATATTGCACTGTCCATGTATTTTCACGTGAAGTTCGGTTCCATTGGATCCTAAGTCTTCAAACATTGAAGACGGAATTGAGACTGTAGCCGAGATAGTCGAAGTCGACATAAATGTAGTAAGGAAGAGAAAACGGAGGAGAAGGAGTTTTAAAAAGTTGAGGAGGAGAGAGGAATTGGGAAAAGGGTCGGGGAGAAAGAGAATGAATTAGGAGAGAGAGAGAGAGAGAGAGAGAGAGAGAGAGAGAGAGAGAGAGAGAGAGAGAGAGAGAGAGAGAGAGAGAGAGAGAGAGAGAGATGATACACCAGATGAGTAGAAACACAAGGACAGGTGTAAATCAATCTCACACCGCTAATCAAGTGATGCAATAGGCTTATTAAAAGGTCGAGAGAAGGAGTGTAATTAGAAATTTGAGTCGTATGATTATTTAATTTTATTAAATTGTTATTTATTGAGTTTCAATCATTTTTGTATATCTAACCATTGAACCGTCGGCATTGCTAACTAGTGGCTCGAAGCTTTACATATATCTTTCACTAAATTTAACTTCCAATAAAACAGCCTGGGTGAGACTTCTATAATAGTTTAAATAAATTATATGGGGAATCCCACCTTTACCATATATAGTTCGTTACGCTGATACCGCCGTTAAAATCTAGAACATGCTTGTGTAACCAGTTTATGAAAATGTTTTGTAACTTTCGGGTGTAAATATTTGAAAGCATTTTAATTGCAGATACTGTGATATATTTTAAAAAATAAAAACAGTAGATCTTCAACATTTCAGTTGCATTGATAATATGCAGATTTCGGTTGAAAATGATGAAGGTTGAAATTACTGTATTCTAGGTTTAAAGTTCAATATGTCCGTGTTTTTGTCATTATTATTGTTGTTGGTGTTGTTCTTGTTGTTGTTGTTGTTGTTGTTGTTGTTGTTGTGGGTATAATATTTAACAACGAATAATGTGCTGAACACGTCGGCTAGTATATCTGATAGAGGAGCCACCCACCCACCACACCCCCAACCGAAAAAGAAAAAAAAATAAAACCAAGAAGAACCGCAGACTCACAAGGAGATACTTGCAAACTTTCTCACACACATACACATGCAGGCCGAGATGTAGACTTAAACCCAAGCAGATAGCGGTGAGATCTCATCGATATAATAAAGACGAGTATCTTCAGACGTATGTCCCCACCCATATGCGGCCATCAACCACACTAAGAACCATTCTTACCACAGAGTGAATGTAGGACAGAGACAGGATATATTCATCAACAGCTGTGTCCACTTTTATATTTGGAGTTGGAGACTTTGGATACTGTTCTACATATTTTGTGATCATAGGCTCTAAAAGGAAATGCCAGTTGAATTATCGTGCGCAAGGTTATCTGTTTGAAGTTTAATTTCAGTAAATTAAAACAGTCAAATCATCATTGGAACCTATGAGAACTGAAATCAATTGCCGAATTTATGATGTTAGGAAATGATTAGTGCACTTATCAAAGCGACTATACTGCAACTGTTTGTGTTATATCAATTGATAATTTTGTTTGATCTTGTTTGATCTTATTTTGTTTTTGGACTTTTGCTTTGCTTTACCATGACTTACGATTTTTCTTTCTGTTGTTGTTTTTGTTTCTTAAATTATATCTTAAGATAGCTAAAATATTTGACATTGAAGTTAAAAGATAAATATACACAGTTTTTTTCTAAGAATATGTCGACATTATATTGGATACGGAATTAGATGACTCCTGTGAAGAGGGGGTCACAAGAGTTTGTGTTGACGTAAGTTGTCAACGGGTGCGGCTCAGAACACACACCTGGGCTAAGTAATCAAATCTAACATAAGAATTATGGAGAAAAAACAGCATTATTTAACCATGCACTTTTCAAGGATGTTCTCATTGAACTTAGAGAAAGTAGAATTGCATGGGTTGTTTAGTGCGTATGCATGCTTTGCAATGCATCCGTCAGCGTTACAAATTTAAACTAAAGTTTGGAACGATAAAATGGAGATGGAAGCAGCTTAGGTGGAGCACGTAGGTGCGGATAATATGTGATAAATGGGTGGTTAGAGTACGTAGGTGCGGATAATATGTGATAAATGGGTGGTTAGAGCACGTAGGTGCGGATAATATGTGATAAATGGGTGGGTAGAGTACGTAGGTGCGGATAATATGTGAT